>LPNX010888083.1:186549-352032 GCA_001517045.1 Pseudotsuga menziesii
TAACGATTTCTTCGATTTTGCCGAAACAAACTCGAGATCAAACTCTTACAGGATGAAAATCCATTTATTATATTTTCCCCCTATCATCCTACGTGTGAGGACGAACTGAAATGGATTGACATGCGCCACAACCAAGGTCTGGCGAAGGAGAATATAATGTCTCAAACGCTGCACCGCATGTACAGTAGCGAAGGCAAGCTTCTCAACATGAGAATATTGAATCTCTGCATCAATAAGGTTTCGGCTCAGATAATAAACGACATGCTCCTGGAGCTCCTCATCCTCCTGAACCAAAACCATCCCAATCGTCTCTAAAGACACGGCCACATATAATATGAAATCACGGCTATAATCCGGAGGACTAATCACCAGGGCCGATGCTAGGGCTCTCTTAAGTGCATCAAAGGACTCCTGGGCTCTCTCATCCCATTCAAAGGGAGTATCCTTCTTCAAGAGACGCATAAAGCCCCTAGTCAAATTGGTGAAATTGACTACAAATCTTCGTAGGAAGTTTGCCATGCCTTGCAAACACTGAAGATGGTGAATATCACGCGAGGGAGACAACTGAATTATTGCCTCCACTTTCAAGGGGTCGACTCTTATTCCTTCCTTCGAAACGATGAATCCTAAAAGACGACCTGATTTTATGCAAAAGATGCACTTATGAGGGTTCAATCTAACAACATAATGCCGGCATCTTTCGAAAACCAATCTCAAGTGATACGAATGACGCATCCTCATACGAGAATGAGCAGCGAGATCATCCAAAAATACTTCAATAATGGACTTGAGATCGTGGAAAATCAAGGTCATCGCCCGCTGAAACGTAGCTCCGGCGTTTTTAAGGCCGAAAGGCATTTTCCGATATGAAAAAGTTCCCCAAGGACAGATAAATGCGGTCTTGTGTTGGTCCTCAGGTTTTATTTGAATCTGATTATATCCGAAAAATCTGTCCATAAAGGAGAACACCTCGCTACCCGCACACTCATCCAAAATATGATCTATAAATGGTGTGGGGAAGTTATCCTTAGGACAGGCACGATTTAAATCACGGAAATCAGTGCATATACGGATCGCTCCTTGCTTCTTATCAACCGGAATGGGATTCGAAACCCACTCCGTCAAGGGAACGGGATAGATGAAACCCGCTTTCAATAGTTTCTCTATCTCTGCCTTTATGGCGGGTGCTTTTCTAGGATTCACGGCGCGTAAACGCTGTCGAACAGGCTTAGCGTTGGGGTAAGTTTTAATTTCATGTTCGACAATTCGAGGGTTAATTCCTGGCATCTCGTCATATGACCAAGCAAAAACATCACGAAATTCCTTGAATAGCTCGGTATACTCACGAATCTCATCTTGGGAACAATCCGCCCCAATGTAGACATTCTCAATCGTACCAGGATTGCGAGAAATGCTGATAGGAATAGTTGACGATATGTTCGCCATGTTTCCATCAGCCATCTGACCAGGAGAGCTTAATGGGACCATAGGTCTACCAAATTTCTGACTAAGAATCTCCCTGTAATCCTCGTGCTCCAAAAGGTTGAGCTCTGGAAGGAAATAAGATCTATGATGAAGCTCCTCCCATGGTGGCTCAACTCCCGACATGGCCTTGATAATCGCTTCGTCTGAAGGGAAAACCGTATCAAGGCAATCGTGGGCATGAGAAGACTGTACTGCCCATGCGGGCAGCACATAGGGGTCTTCCTCCTCCGTCCGGGAAGAGGAAGAACAAGGCACTGTAGTAGATGCAAGATTATCTTGGTAAGCAATCATAACTGCAGGCAACGGCATACTGGACTCGATGGACTCACTCGAAGGGCTCGGCGAAGGAATAACCCAAGGATATTCCATATGATTCATGCAAAAGGATACCGACTTCGTAGACGTGGAAGCTCCACCGACACTCGATCCTACCATGAGGATAGGTGCAGAACAGCTAAAGGTTCCCATAAGGGATGGATACATTCCTACACCCACACTCCCAGTTGCCGGCTGGGAATGCTCAACCTTCGGAACCGAAGCTCCTGACGATGCATTAGGAGGCGGATTCTTGAATGACATCTGATCAATCGTCACAATCTTCCCATTATGAGGAAAGCTTACAACGCGAAACACAGAAGATGCGATGGCTTGCATACTATACATCCAATTTCTTCCCAGCAAGAGATTGTAGTCAAGGGGCGCATCAACCACCTCAACCTCTATCGCAACGGTCTTCCCTCCCAAACGGACTTTAAGAGAAGGAATAATCCCGTGCGGCCTAAATGATCTCCCATCAAAAGCAGTTAACATGGTCGTAGATTTCGACAACTCAGGAGAACCAAGACCCTTCCAACACGACAAAGACATCACAGAAGCAGCAGCGCCCTCATCAATCATAGTCCGCTTGACGATCATATTAAGACATTCTACATGTATCAAAAGGGACACATAGTAGGGCAAGCGAGGCTGATGTCCTATGCTTTCAAATTTGATCATTGTAGGAGAGTCATCACCATTCACACCAAGAGCAGAAAGCAAAGCTTTCCTTTGCGACGAACAACTCTGAAGCACCTCCAATGTAGACATCGCACAAGGAGTATGACCCAAGTCCTCGACAACTGAATAGTTCTGGGCGGCTCGAGCATTTGGATTATGCCCTAAGTGCTTAAGTACTCCCTTAGGAATGCGAGGTACAGCTTCAGGTTTATCCGCAGGTTTATCCACAGGTTTATCCACCGGTTTATCCACCGGTTTCTCAATGCGCAAAGGAGTTCCTGGTGGATCAGGTTCTTTACCTGGGCCGGGTTGTGACGAAGTATAATCTTTCGCACGCGTCACAACTTTCGCGGCACGAACCATGTTAATGCACCCACGACCACTAGTCTTAGGTGGATCATCATCACTAGATTGGTCCTGGGACTTCGAGTTCATATTCTGATTATGCGGTAAAGGGTTTGTCAACACAGCTGGGCCCTGTGCTATGAATTTCGAAGCTTCATCCATCCTAGGGCACAAGTATGTGAGGTGATCATCCTTACATAGCTTGCAAGGAAACTTAACCTTACGTTTATTTTTCTTGTCCTCCCCAGCATTCTTGTTGTTCTTGTCATTATTAGTGGCATTTCCATTCTTATTCCCACCCTTCTTATTATTTTTACCCTTCTTACGATTCCATCCGGGTTGCTGGTTACCCTTCTGGTCCGACGTTTGCACAGCATGTACATTCGCCATTTGGGTGGGATGAGACGAAGCCGTATCTTGTCCCGAGGCAGATTGGTTGGTAGACGACTGAGCTACTTGTTTTGCAACCGAAACTGCAGGCTTTTTACTTGCACACCCCACAATGCCATCGGCATGTGGTCCAGGTTTAACCTTGGGATCAAAACTCGAACGAGGAGCATTAGGTATAATCTCATATAACAAACCAGACTGAGCATAGATCAAGTCTAGTTCCTGCGCCCTAAAGATGGCTTGTTCCTCATTATGAACTCCGGATGTGGAAACATCCTTCGCTATGTACGGCAATAAAGACTTGAGGAACCACTCAAGGAGGAATTCCGACGGTATAAAGGCTTTGATTAATCTCTTCCGTCTACGCCACTCCTGAATATGATCAGAAATATGGGTGGCTTTATCTTGCCGAAATGTCGACAAGAGTTCAGTACCAACATCATATCGTACTGGTAGTTGGAAGTGATTAAGGAAAGTCATCGCAAGATCATCGAACAAGGTAAAGGCACCCCTAGGCAACTCTATATACCATTTCGTCGCAAGCCCTATGAGGGTGCGTTGAAATAGTCTTAGACGGACTGAGTCCTGATGCAAGGAATTGGAAGAGCACCATAGGTGGAAATTTGTAACGTGGTCGCTCGGATCCTCTCCTGGTTTGCCTTCGAATTTAGGTATATCTGAAGGAAGCTTGGTAGGGACAGCAGGCCAAGCCGGGTCATGAGCTACTGGATCATTCATAAGTCTTGACAAGTCAGGTAAATTTAGTGTCGCGAGGAAAGGGAGCTTCGAATGATTAGGTCTTTGGACCGCTCCCTGGTTCATGTAGGATTGATTACCACCATGGCCATGGCCATAGTGACCTCCTCCCATATGACCCGTGTAGGGTGGCGCCGAAGTACCATAATAAGGTGGACCTTGACTAGAGGGAGCTACAAAGCCATAACTAGGGGGATAAGCAGGTTGTGAATACCCGCCTCCATAAGGTGCAGAAACCTGTCCATACTGCATCCCATGATGGGATGCATAGGTCATCGCATGTGATGCCCCATGAGACACTCCATAGGAAGGGATATACATTCCAGAAGTCGGAATATACATGCCCGAAATAGGGATATACATCGAGGGAGTAGCAACCTGACCTCTAGAAACATGAACATAACCCCCCAAAACAATGGGTGGTATGTAGGCTTGTGGTGCAATGGGTCTAGAAACTGCAGTATGGACCTGACTCGTAGCTATGTGCCGACTCGAAGGACCACGTGAGGGAGGTGGAGGGTTCGCATTCGAAGAACTCGGAAGCGAGGACGAAGGGATGTTTGTAATAAGATATGTGCTAGTGCCTATCGTCACTCTTCTAGGACCTGGTATCGCTATAGGCTCACTAACTCTAGACCTATGAGGTACATAAGATGTGGCTTCCACCGCTGGGATGGAAGGTGCAATATGACTAGTACTTCCAAACCTCTCCGCAAGGTAAGGCATGGGAATTCCCCCAGGTATAGTGTTAGGGTTAAACTCAGATTCGGCATGAAATTCCAAACCATGAATAGGGAAACCAGTCGAAGCATAAACACCGTAGCTAGTGCTGGCAGGTTCAAAGTGAGTCTCGGCATCTTCAGGCATTCCATACCGGTAATGCTGTAACGAGGGGTCGGGCCTAGAATGGATATGTGTATCATGCAAGGCTCCTATCTCAGAAATCACAGGTCCTAACTCAGTTAGGTCCGGTGAAATATCATAACTAGGTGTAAAAGCCCCATCGTCAACACGAATGGGAGGAGGAAGTGACTCAGATGTGTCCTCTGAATGGTCTCCCATGGTGTGTGAATCAAAGTGTGATGTAGTCCGCCTGGACTGTCTAGGTCCCTCTCCCAAAGGAGGAGGATCAGTAGAAGGCGGAAGTCCTGCTAAACGACGAGAACGGTGCGAAACCGCACCCGGATCCACAATGACTCAAAAAATAGCAAAGACTCTCTATTTACGTCAACCCTAAGCCAACTAGCGTGCATAGAGCAATCACTATGAAATCTAAGGCCAAAAGCAAGCAAACAGGGGCTGGATAAGTGAGCTCTCGAATGTGGCCGGTATGCCTCGCCTAGGAGAGGCTTGAGAGGCCCTTGTCACCACAAGCGGAGGTTCGTAACCAATTATTGTGGCCCCCAGCTTCAACGCGTATAGCGACTGTGCTGTCCGACCCCAACCTGGCCGGGACACATGCAAAATAACCTTTACACGTACCCCCTCGATATCCTAGGTAAGGTCACTAAGGTCACCTCAATATACTCAGCACTCAGGCGGACAGTCGCGGGCGGGATTGACCGTATGGGCAGGGTAGCTGAGCCCGAAACTCTCGAAAGAGCCCCCAGATACGAATACAATCCTGGCTATATCGCCGGTGCTACACAGTTCTCGACCAGGGGTTATCCCGATCAGACAACCGCTCACACTACCTAGTGCTTGACTCCCTTTTGAGAGGAGCTTCCTGAGAACGTTGGTTATACCAAGGGTTTCACACACTCCCTGGACAGACACCTAGTTGTTGTTGTTTAGTGATCTTGGAGAATTAACTCACAATGAACTATTCCAAGATCCTAAAGCCTAAGCTTGTTGGTGCACCCTATCAAAGAAAAGAGTGTAATTCATTTTATTTAGCGTTGATTTTAGTTGGCTTTATTACTCAAAAATAGGATATGGCCGTGCAACTTATGGTGTTATGACGCAACAAGAAGTAAAATGCAAACCTAACAATCCATGCAAATGCATGTGTCCATGAAAATAGGGTATGCGTACTACGTGTAATGCATAATTCTTCTTCAAATGCTGAATGCAAATTTTCCTATATGCACACCTAACTATTACTCCAAAGCAAATCTAGATCTAGTGCAAGTACAATGCAAAGTGCATAATGCAATGCATGATGAGAAGCAAATATTTTTGTATTTTTTGAAAATAAAGAGATACAATAAGCAAAAGAATGATTCTACCCACCCCAGACTCTGCAAGCACACATAAACAGCATTCAAGCAAAGCACTAAGGTAAAAGGACTCTAATGCACTAATCTCAAACAAAAAATCAAAGATGCCATGACAAGAACTTTCCTAAAAAAAAAAATTTAGGCTAAAAAAAACGTTTTTGGTCAAACACAGAGGCAATAACAGACTCAGGTAGTGCCAAAGGAGACTCAGCAACTATCAGAACTCACCCAGCAATCCACTATCTTCTACAAAAGGGTAAAAACTAGGGTATACACGACTGTGTGCAGTAAACCCGCGTGTATACGCAGAAATCCCAGGGGAAACCGCATGTATACGCGACTCTAAACAATAAACCTACGTACAGGAAGAAAAAGATGCATAAACCACAGGAAAACAGACAGGCTGAGACTTATTTCACACCAATCAGGCTCTACCAAGCATACATGCCCCCATAACCGACACAGAAACAAGAGAGAGAGAGCAATTCAAATACATTGAATGCCAAGAAACCAATCCCCAAAGGTCAACTACTAGGAACTCCCTAGCAGAGTCACCAATTCTGTTACAGAGAGAAATTCCTATGGCTTGGGGTACCACAACAGACAGCTAGACTCTAGAAATCAATCTTTCCCAATATGCAATAGAAATAAAAACATCTAACACTAAAGGATCGAACCTCGTACCTTATTCCGGACGGTTGAAGTAGATCCCCGTTGAGCTTTCCAATCTTCAGCTTGAATTGTTATATCACGTCCTCAACAACAAGTAAACAATACAAGCATACTATATTTCATGGTGTTAGATCTATTCTAACATATATAATCAATAATGTAAAATAATTTGACATATTCCAATGGATGCAACATTCATTCAAATACACATTACTGGACAGGAAAAGATATTTCTATTAATAAGAATCAGAGATTACAAGTGACAACCTCTGACGGCACGTCTGCGAATCGGAGAAATTGAACCCCCCACTTGGGCCTCCACCACCTCAATCCTCCATCACTTCGATAGAAAGCTTACTAACAAAGGGCAAGCTTGGGAAGAACACAACAGTGCTCCAAGGGACAAAGGGATGCATACTCAAGCATAAATCTTGGCAACAATGGACTATAGTTTCGTTACTCTCAAAGTTCTCTTATCCTTTCAATGTACCAATGGGTTCCTTATATAGTTATTCAAAGGGATACTGAAGGGTCGAATTCGTGCGATGTCAAGGCATATGGAAGGCCAGGAGTCATATGAATTGGATCCAAGTCAAGGAACAGTCCAAAAGGATTTGGATTTATGTACACATCCCGATGTACGCAACTATAGGGGAAATATCCGCGTATGTACGCGTATATCGAGGGAAAATCTGCGTATATCAATATTCTAATGTTTTTAGGGATGATCAAGGTAACATTAAAAGATATAAAGTGGTCCAAAGGGGCTAATGAGTCTGCAGCGGGACAAGGAAAGGCCATACAATGTGTGATTCACCTAGTGTGGTGAAATCCGCTATAACAAAGAACAATATTATGTTTAGTCTAAATTCAATCTATAGAAACTAGTTGTTTGATGTTTGTCTATTCTGTCTTCTTGTTTTAATTTTGACCATATAATGTATTATGTAATCCTTTTGGAAGTAAATGAAAGATTTTGTACTCTATTATCTCCACTTACCACGAAAAAAAGTTGAAGTTCTTCACTGGTTTTGAAACTAGCACCACATGTTAAATTTAATTAACAATACTAGAATAGTTGTGCAAGTGATTATAACTTAATAAAGAAATCCCAGAATGAGATACAACATTTTCAAAGTATATTAGTTTCCCTCTTAACATTCTAGTAGTTCTATGTATTTTTGTCAAGCGTAGTTGAATATATATGCTCGATAATGTGGCCTTGGATCATGTTATACAGTATAAATCTACCAGAATACCACATCATTTAGGCCTGGATCAGGCCACTATAGACCAATGTTATTAGAACTAGTCCACACTAAAAACTAGAACCAAGAAATAACTGGTTGACCAAATAATATATATATTATTCAATTTTTGATATATATATATATATATGTATATATACATATATGTATATGTATATATACATATATGTATATGTATATATACATATATGTATATATATATGTATATATACATATATATATATATGTATATATACATATATGTATATATGTATACACACACACACACACACACATATAGATACATCAATATAAATCCAAACCATTAGATACCAAATATGCAAAGTTTTTTCATGTATATATCATTGTTATGGTGAATATGGCAAAATGGCACCAAGTGCAATACATATCTAAACCAAAATGAATAAGCATTGAGGCTCTAAATGGCCTCCAGAGTCCAAAATAATAATATTATAGTCTATAATCAAATAAAATAAAATAATAATATGAATTTAGTCCTCTACAGTCTTTGCATGGGTATTTACTATTATCTGCATCTTGACTTGATGGTGCTAAAGGCCCAACACCAATGTAGGTATCCTGTGGTGGTGGAAGTGGCTGCAAGTCATTCATTATAAGTCCATCCACAATATAGAGGGGGCATCATTAAATAGTTGAAAATATTTTAGGGTATTTGTAGTTTCTTGTTTGGTTCTTTTGATGGATGGGGATGCACTAGTACAAAACCAGTGAAACCAACCGGTTTTTCCTTGAGCCAGCATGCTATTCTGACCTATTGAAATTTTGCTCTAGAGCAATTAATGCAAAACTGAAATTTCAAATTTTGGCTCTTTTTTTTTTCTCGATGGAATGCACATCATAGGAAATCCTTCAGGGACTTCCTCTCACTTCGAGTGAGGTCCACAATATTCACAATAGAGAGGGGGCATCATCCACAATAAGTCCATCCACAATAGAGAGGGGGTGTCATTAAATAGTTGAAAATAATATTTTAGGGTAGTTGTAGTTTTTTGTTTGGTTCTTTTGGGGATGGGGATGCACTAGTACAAAACCAGTGAAACCAACCATTTTTTCCTTGAGCCAGCATGTTGTTCTGACTTGTTGAAATTTTGCTCTAGAGCAATTAATGCAAAATTGAAATTTCAAACTTTGCCTCTTTTTTTTCTTTCGATGGAATGCACATCATAGGAAAGCCTTCAGTGACTTCCTCTCATTTCGAGTGAGGTACACAATATTCATAGAGACAGCCATACTATGCATTTTACCCTGTGACCTCCTGCTTGCAATGCACTCAACCACTTGAGTTTGCCCACTTGCCTAAATTTTGCCACTCTTACTAGAGATTTCCTAGAACTAATCCCCGTGAACTTTCAACCTTAGGGCTGATCTGAAATATTAGCAAATAGTGGACAATATTTCACTTCACCTCAACTCAACACACTAGGAAGCTCAAGGAAAAAATATCAAACATGTGACAACAAGTTTAAGCTCTTGGAGCACACTTTTCCAAGCATATACCAGATCTGAAAATTAATTTATTACAACAGATTTTACATCAAAAAATCCGCTCTCTTATCTTCCAATTATGTTTTAAATCACTTAATCGTTTCATCCCTATGTTATGTCAAATCGGCATAAAAAAGTGCTGGGAATTACCCAATCAATAAGACAATACAAGATGAAAATCAAATCTAGACATACACAATTTTGGACAGCTGGAAACCTCACATATAATAGAAGAAATGAAGTACATGCACACACTACAACTTTATCACAAAGTTTTTATGATCACTAGCTCTCGAAACCCTAGCTAGGGAAACCATAAAAGTGTAAAAATCCCTAGACACCACTAAAGATACACAATAAGCTAACATCAACACTGACAAGTCGTCCTTGTCTTCAACAAGCTTGTATCACATAAGCTCTTCACACTAACACTTTTTTCTTCCTTAGGCTTTGCAAGTCCTAGCCATGTTGCATCACACAAGTACATGGAAAGACAAAAGTCATCCTTGTCTTCAACAAGCTTGTATCACATAATCTCTTCACACTAGCACTTTATTCTTCCTTAGGATTTGCAAGTCCTAGCCATGTTGCAGCACACAAGTACATGTAAAGACAACTCTAGTGCTAGCATCCAAATCTACTTCTCCATCCCAAGGTTTGTGTCTCAAATATAAGGTCTTCAACTCTTGCATCAACACAAGAACCAAGACCTCTATGGAACATCTTGGATACGATAAGTGAGTCTTCTTCCAAGCAAGTCATCAGACCAAGATAGTCTTTGTGTGATCTTGCTTTGGCCTCACATCCCACAAGAAAAAGGCTCCAAAATCATGTAGGGTGTTAGCCCCACTCTCCATGTCTTCTACTAGGGTATAAATCTAAGCACTACAACAACAACCATAATAACCATGATCATCTTCAATGCCATGTTCTTCACTAGGGATTACATACATAGTGTAAACCCTAGCCTCACAAGAGAAAATCCTATCATCGCACAAGTGACAAGAGAAATCTAACCATGAACATCAAATATCTCTTTCCTTGTCTTCTCCTAGGGTTTCCTCATGAGCCCAATCATCTAGCTCCTAGGGTATCCTAAAAAACCCTAGCATCTTGCTTTTGAGTCCCTACAAAACTTCTCTCTTCTAAGGTTTCCTCATGAACCCTAATGTTTCTAAGACAAGTACAAGAATAGAGTACATTATGATAATGAATACAAGCTCTCTCTCCTCCCTTATATACAATGGGTAAGGGAGGCTAACATAAAATGAGGATGTAACTCCATATAAGTGATTAACAAGGAAACCCCACATGGAGTTGTCTACAATACAAGGAAGTGCATGTTTCAAAGTAGGGTTTATCCAACCCTCAAAGAGAAACATCGTCCAAGCATGATCCTCCTTAGGCTCAACATCCCTCCTCCAAGATGGTGCGCTTTCCAACAAGCTCTTAGTCCAATGATTCCTATCCCGCAATGGTTCACTATCCAAATGCCTCATGTAAGGTGCTTCTCCTCTAACTATGTTCCACATGTACTCTCATGTGCCTAATGCTACTCTCATGGTCACAAATCTCCAATGCTTCTCCTCAACATATGTGTTCAAGTTCATCACTGACATCCATGAAGTATGCTCCTCAACCCAAGCATCCTCAATTCAAGTGTCAACCTCCAAGGTATATATCATGTGGTCCCAAGCTTCTATTGCTAAGTGCCCTCCTCCAAGTGTTTACCACTCCTCCCCCTAGGCAGGTACCTCTGTTGATCAAGAAAACCACTCCCCCATTGTGTGCACCCAATGGGTTAGTTGACATGTTGGTCAATATAAAAACCTCCTAGCTAAGGGTGCCATGATAGCACTTGAATATGTTGAGAAATGTAACTTGAACATGAACTTATTGTAGAGGTTTCAATGTGAATATGTAGGAACAAGTTCGAGACAGTTTGTAAAGCAACCACTTAGGAAAAGTGGGTAATATTTCTATCTTGTATTTCCACTTAGGAAAAGAAAAATTATAAATGTTTAAAAGTTGATTTAGTCTTAGGAGTCTAATAAAGTGTATTTAATACATTAATGACTTAAACCAGATTTATTCTCAAGCATACATCTCAATATTGAGATAGGTGGGAATTAGGGTTATAAGGAGATCAGGGTTTTGGCAAAGCATAAAGATAGACAAGATAGAGAGGTCATGTTGGTTGAGTAGAGCAAGCACTTAATACAAGAGTCATGCTACACCAAGAGGAGAAGGGTGATTTGATGAAGCAATCAACAAGTGACAACAACATGCCATACAACAACAACTATTGTTTTCTCTTTTTGTGTAGGCAGTACAACAACTATTGCTATTTTCTCTTTCTGTGCAAGTTGTACACATCTTGTAGGATAGACACCTTTGTTCAAGAGTGATTTTGTTGACTATACAACTCCTTGTTTAACAAGTTGTAGAGGTTACCATGTAAGCTTTGATCTAAGAAATGAGAAGCTGATTTGAATGAGAAATCATCTGTGTATGTGTATTTCATTTATGCTTCTGCTATTAACCTTTCCAACTATTGTGTGATTGATGCTATGTTCAAAAATTAGTTTTCTATATTTACATAAACTTAGTATTTGATCTTTGTTTAACTTGAGAACATGAGGAAAATAGTTACCCAGTGTTGGAAATTTGAATATAGTATTAGAGCCTTTCTGATTAAGATTCTCAAGGGTTTACAACAATAGATCAATGGTTGGAAATAATGGCCAAAAGCAACCATAAATAAGGACAAATTGTAAGAGATTTTTAGAGGTTGTGTTTACTTAATTATCAAATATAGGAGTTGGTGTATTATATCTTGGATATGGCATCAACTAGACTCTGATTTGAGGATAGATTGGGAGGTGGCACAAATTTGTTGTTGTGGAAAGTTAGGGTAACTTTCATATTAAAGGAGAGTGATCTCTGGGATATCATCAAATATGTTCTGACTCTAATTATAAATCCATAGTAGTTGGCAACTCACAAAAAGAAGGAAGTGAATTCCAAGTGAATGATCTTGGATGCTATAAAGGATCATTCGCTTCTTCATATATCTGATAAGAAAATGGCAAAGGAGATGTTCGATGCCCTAGTTAGCCTCTACTAGAGCGAGAACATAGACAAAAAGATGATATATAGAACAAAATCATAGCTATATATATGACAAAGTAAAACATGGTTACCAGTTACTTGATGAAGTTCACTTAGATTCGTGACCAACTTGCAGCACATAGAAGAACCTATTTTGTTGCATTAAAGAAATAATGAACCATTAATTCTATAGTCAAGTCACCAAGGCAAGACCTCCCATTATAAGGGTTGCAAAAGGGCCAAATGTGCTTTCCTGGAAAAATGTTAGGTGCGGTAGATGTCTGTTTGCAATATTCTTACTTTTGGATTGAATAAATCTATTGGTAATAAGAGATATTCCATCAGATTTAGAACCCTCCTTATACCATGTTTTCTAGTATGTTATATATTTGACAACTAACGACCCATTTACTGGCACCAATTATTCATCCTCCACTAGTTCTCAAAATGCCTCTTAACTAATTTATTTGTAACTCCAACCTTTGCATGAGCTCTCAAGTCTGAAAGCAACTCCTTTTCATTTGTTTTTAAATGTTTTCAAAATATTATTTCTAGAATTTATCTTCTTACACTATGTTTCAGCTCTCTCCTTAAGCTCTGATCACTATTTTTGTATGCATCGATAACCTTTATTTCTTAGAGATGTTTGTTCCTCTTGCAATCGTTGAGTAGTTGCGTTTATCTGCTCTTTGAGGGGTCATGTCTCAAGTGTCTTCTCATCAACAAAAGATTCATGAATAGAAATTATGTGGCCCTTTTTCAACTTCTGCCATGTGTAAGACTACTTCCTTTTCATTCTGTAACAACATTTTTTTGTTCTTGCAAACTAGTAATCCAATGTGCAAGGTTTTCTCTCTATTTTACCTATAACCAAACTGCTCCATTCTTCCTTCACCATTGAAGAGTAAAAATTTACGGGGAATCATCAAAGGAGCTGAACCAAAACCTCCACATCCTAATAATTTAATTGAGTGGAAAAACAAGGATAACTTAAACAATTCCAAGTCAATCATTGGTCTTGCATTTCCATATTCTGAGTTACATGTTATTGATCTAGAAAAATCTTCCAAAGAAATCTTGGAAGAATTACAACAATTGTTTGGAGCAAAAACAACAAATACAAAATTTAAATTTTCTTTAAAATTACAGCTCTTTAGAAGTTTAGATTCAAAATGGTTGTTGAAACTACAATGTATGGTCATATAAAATATTTGAAATCACTTATAAAACAGTTAGCTCAAGCTGAGGTTGGTTCAAAAAGAGATGAAGAGAATGTAAAATATTTGTTATTAAATAGTGTTCCTTCAACATACAACATTATTGTTTTCACCTTCAACATACAACATTATTGTTTTCACATTAAGTCAATGGCCTTCACAATATTAAATGATTTGATATCATCTCTTTTGGCTGAAGATAAAAGTTTGAATGAAAATATAAATGAAGGAAATTCTAAGAATGCTTTACATCTAGACAATGCATTACTTGCTAAAAATTGAATGAGCAAAAACCCAGGGAAACAAATAGGAAGGTGTTGAGTATATTGCAGGAAAATAGGACACACAGCATGGAACTATAAAATTAGAGATAATGATCTTCTAAAAGGTAAAGTTAAAGACAAAGGAAAACAGAATATGGCCCTGAAAGCAGAAAATTTTAGTGGAAGAATCATCTGAATCTGATTATGAACTTAAGAAGTGTGACAAAGGAACAGAGGGGGACTACTTATTTTGAGTGGTCAAATCATCAATACAGGTGGAATTAAAGAAGGATTAACTCATAATTGATTGTTGTCCAAGTAATTAGGGAATTTGGGAATCCTACTCTTAAGAAGGTGATGTGTCAGCATTATAGAGTACTTTACCTGCCAGATTCCAAATCTGTAGAGAAGGGAAAGCTGCTCAAAGAAAATATTTAATTTATATTGTTTTTACCAATCAAAATTTAAATAATTAGAGTTGTAGCGTTAATAGGGGGTGTTAGAGTATAATGCTCCAATATGTCTAAATATAGTAAAAATGTAATTAAGACATAAATGGCCTTAATAGGTATTCGTTGAATAGATAGTCAGGTTATGCAACTGATTATTAACCAAATAGAAGAAGGTTGATGTCAATGTATGAAATGAGTCCATTAATAAAAATCAGTGTTTCTTACTTTCTATTTCATGTCTATTTTATACATGGTTAATTTCTTAACAGCCGTGTGGTTGGAATCCTCTACATTCTTCATAATATAGTAAGAGCTTCCTTAACTACAACTAAATCTCCCATTTTCAACAATTGAATTGCTTCCTACAAAGAAATTTCCCATTTTTGTAGCCTTGTTTCCTTAATTAGGCATGACATAAGGTCTTGGAAATTAGTAGAAATAAGTTAAAAAGGGTACAATAGTATTCTAAAATTTGACAGGAAGTTACAACAGTCACATACAAAGTGTTTGTCAAAAAGTCCGTATCAAATGCATTCATAAAGTGGGTCACAAACAGACTAGAAGTGAGGATAATTAATATCATTGCAAAACTAATTATCAACCCAGTTCAAATATGGCATTTTCAAAGCATAGCAATGAGCTTGAATTCCCATAAAGAGTCTTCATTGTTGCTACAATAATTACCTTTCAAAGTGTTCACGAAGATATAAATATCTGGCGGTAGTTGGGTGAAAAAAATGGGTAAAGTTAGGATAGGGACATTACAGTGAGCTACAATAGTCTACATATTAAGTGTTTGACAAAAGTCTCCACACAGATGTAGTTGGTGCCTATTGTTACTTACAGCAGTTAGAGAGAGGTTTGCAAAGTGTTCGTCAAAATTAGTGAATTAAAATCAGTACATTAGATAGTCACAAACTATTTAGTTGGGTTAAGTTCTTTACCCTAGTATGTTTGGTGTTAAGAATATGAACTACAAATGTCTAACATAGTGATAGTGGAACGTTTGACAAGGTAATAATCCAAATCTATTAAACAATAAGTTGAAAATTTTAGTGCAATTTTACTTGGGAAACATATATACGTTCCTATATAGATCTAGACAACAATAATCAGAATTTTTGTGAGAATATGAACATAATAAACGAAGGAATATAGTTATTTAGATATCATAGATCACTTTGATGCTTTGGACAATATATTTTGAATTTAAACCATCAAATCCTCAGTTGTATGTAGTATACTTGTATTTTAGCAAGGCTAAGTGGCAATTGCATTTTAACAGTTGCATTAGAGAAATAACTGATTAGTTAGATATCTAGTTTATTGTCTTTTTTAAATTAAATACCAATCTTTAGTGTCTTTGATTGCTTTTGATTTGTTTGGAAATAAGTGCACAGTTTCACAATTTTACTTTTTAAATAGATAACCAGGTTCTAATGTCTCAAGTGTTCAAAGTTTTAAAGTTGAGCTACATTGGACGAAGAGAAGCTAGTTGGTGCAGGAAAGAGAGAGTTCGATAAGTAAAGACAACAACCTATATATCTACTTTCCAAGAGTGCAAAACAACAAAATTGGAAACACACAAACATAGTATCCATTACAACTTCCATATTTCAAAAGCAATTTCACATAAACCTATTCCTAGATCTGTTATCTCAGATCTATGATCTTTTTTATAGAGGCACCAATGCTCCCATGATATGGAGCTATCAAAGCTCGTGAGCTAAAATTATAAGTTGTCCTTGAGCTACTCCAACCTCTCGACTATTGAGTTACTCCAAGTTGTTTTTGAATATATTTTTTTGTTCTTTATATAGTCTCAAAACCTCCGTAGAATCTACTCATCATAGTTGACCATGTTGACTAGGTCCACTTTTTTGGCAATTACCAATTTCCACATGCAATCAAAACAATGACCTTCTGAAACTCTAGGGAATTATAGAGCCTAATATAAAGGTCTGTCTTAATTTGTGATAGATATACAAATGTTAAGGAGAAGAACCATTCCTATGCAGATTGAAATCGGTTGTAGGGAGTTTGGAATCAAGCATTGCATAATAGAATAAGAAGAATTACCTTGGGAACAATAGAACATTTCCAATAACCTCGAAAATACTGTCAATTTTGGAAGTAAAGAGATAGATTTGGATATTAAAATTCCTCCCTTTCTTCATTTATACTGACACAACCAATAATTATGCAATCTATCTGTAGTATGTACCCACCTTATTGACAACTCCTACAAAGATACCAATGTTTCAATACTTGGCATCTCTTTTAACTTACAACCTTAGCACCCATTTTCTATAGGTCCCTTTGGCACTGATTAAACTGTTTGTAAGGTAATACTCATGACAAATTAGATGTGGTAAACAATATCTTTGTGGATTATTAATAACCCACCACAAATTGTGTGACGATTTATGAAATACAGACCAGCTTTCCCAAACTGAACAACATCATTAACAACTACATCCTACAGGTGATTTTCAAGAGTTTACTATTGAATTGATTTAGGAGATTACCGGAAAAGTGTGCCAATCAAAACTCAAGGAGGGACGCCACTCATGCATTATAGCCATGGGAAAGAATACTAAGACCCCTACACCTATCAAGTGCTTGCACAGAGAATGGTCCTACATTCTAGGATTGAGCCTGGTTATACCTCAATGCTCAAATCATATGCATCACCATCAGTTTATAATTTGGAAGGATTCAGTCAAAACCTTGATTCTTTTTTTATGTAATGAATTTGGAAGGATTCCTTGATCCTTCTTCTATCTCCACTAAGTTACACAATTCATAGTTGGTAATTATTTCTTTCAAATAGATACTGAGATAAACACAATGCATAAGTAAGAGTGGGGACTTTCCTGGGAGAAGATCACCGAATTTGGATGAGGCGTGGCATTCATTCCCACCTATATTGTTCATTGCTTAGGTTACCCATTGTCTTTCTTGCAGATATCACATGTGAATGATGATATGGATCAAGCACTTTGTACATGCCAAATAAATATTTCCATTATGCTCTATTGTTCCATTTCTCTATTGTATCATCCAATACAACAAATGACATAAGAAAGGACTCCAATTTCTGTGTACCAACCATTCCATTAAAAAATTACACACAATATGTGCCAAGAAAGTTCCTTTTTTTTTTCTAATTATGTAGTCCTAGGTGCACCTTCCTTTGGAATTTCAAAATATTATGTAGTCCTAGGTGCACCCTAGATTGTGCATCCATTGCACCATGGTTTATTGTCACATTAATTACAAGTTCCAACATAAACACTAAATATCCTTTTCCTTTCTTAGTCGAGTCTAGGAACATCACCAGAGTGCTTTCCTTGCATAACTCATAAATTGGGTGTATTGTCAGCATCCAAGAATGATAACTTCACTCTTAGGTTTCAATTTGGTTTTAGTTTGGTCTTAATGTCCACGGTGCATAATGAATCCAACTCACTCCAATATTTTGAGTTATCATAGTTTTGTCCCAAGTGTGAGAGGTACCCATATCCCATATGAGTGATCAAGGATGGAATTTGATTTGTAAATTGTCCATCATGAGGCAATTTACCCAACTACGATTAAAACTTGTCAATAGTTTTCAAATAAGTTCGTTGAAATGCTTAAATTTTTTAAGATATTGGGCATAATTTTGAAATTTGACAAGTGGATTGGATTTGAATTTCCAACCTTGTGAGTGATACACTTATGGATTTCACTATCTCTTGCAAATCTTATGGTCGTCGGTAGCTAAAGCAAATCTCAATCAACATTCTGTTTTTCTCATCTTAACCCCATTTTGTACCTCTCCACATTCTATATTTATGTATTTAACACATAAGTTGTAAATGGATCCAAACCCATGTGCACATCTACAAGAGCTGTCCTTTAATCCCAATTGTTCTCAATTTTATCTTCATATGACCAAGTTATGGCCTGTGTATGTTCTATGTGTTCAAGGGTGCATATTTAGGTGGAAAACAATTATTCAATAAAAGAAATATACTCAAACAAGATCGAGATTGTGTTTTGACAGTTCCATGAATTACAATAGCCTGAGAGCTTTGCAACAAAATACTACATGCAGAATTCCAGCCTCCAACAACAAAAATGAAACTCCTACATTTTTTGTTCTAGTTAGCCATGTGATTGTGAAGTTTCTCTTCAAGAATAAAAATTAATTGTGTATGTTCCTTAGATAGCATTTTATGTGCCTCCATCACTTATTATTCATTACTTAATTTCCCACAATATATGGCATGACTATTTTTTATTCTTAGTTCTTGAGATTAAGCTTTCACAATTTTAGGTTCTGATGTGACTTCATGCTTGGTTCCAACACCAACGTCATTTCATGGTTCCAAATTCAAGTCAATTTGGTATGTGTGGAATATTCCAATGCCAGCAAGGTCCCTCATTACTGGGCCCCTATGGCGGCTACACACTGAATGTCTCCCATTAAAGGGAAACCATTCTCCAATGGAGCTATCCCTTCCTTCAATAGAGGATGACCCTCATTCCTCTTTACAATCAAAATAGTAAGGGAGAATCCATGGTCTCTGTGACCTGTTTCCACCAGTAACACCATTTTCACCCATCACCACCTGATTGAAAACAATTTGTGGGAAAAGATGGTCTCATATAAAGGTTAGACTATAGTGCTAGTGTGATATGCTAATGTGGATCATGCTGCTCTAAATCTCTTGTTTATGTAGTAAAATGGACTATATTTAGCCCATCCCTCAAAACACATCAACTCTTTTGACCAAGCATAAAACATGTATGTTTTATCTCTCTCTCTAAAAATTTTGACTTGAAATTAGACAAGGATCTTTCTTAGCTATATTAATAGGTTATATATCCTTGAATACAAAGGATTTTCCAGCCAAACTGTGTATGAGAGCTGAAAAGTTAGAATATTCCATTGGCAGCCTTGGCAAGCCTGTACCTTATTGTTTTGAGAAAATTATTCGTTTAACTATAAATATGTTATCCTCTATTTATTCTATAACAGATCTATTGGAAAAAAATATGACAACCAATGGCCTAATCTATAGCTCAGTACTAATCCATTTGAAGGTTGAAAGTCAAGACATTTAAGACAATTCCAATAAATTTGGGTTTGAAACAACAGTACAATTGAGAAAGAGAATCCTTTGAATTGTCTTTAGGCCTAAAATAAATTTGGCATGATCATCACTTGATTTTCAATGGCAGGCCTAAACCCTCCTTGAAGACAAAGGAATTTTCCATCCAAACTGTATGTGAGAGCTAAATACTCAAAATATTCCTTTAGCAACCTTGGAAGGCCTGTGCTTTTCTTAAACACTTCTAAGAGAATTTTCTAGTAGAACTGTGAATGAAAGCTTGTAGCAAAATAAATATTTTAAACTTTTCTTAATAAGAAAACAAAGATATTTGCTGAGATTGAACATTCTAAAATACATCCCACAAGCTAAAGCTACTGCAACTACATATTGCCTTATAGTAGCCTAACTATCTTTTGTTAATGAAACAACTTCATGATCAAAGTCTTTTCCTTTGAAATGCATTAATATCAGATTGAATTTTGATGGTTGATCTAGCATACTAATACCCTCTTTGTACTCCTATATGAAGGACCCAAGTTGTATTGAAATTCAAACTCAAGCCTTCATTGGACAGAAGATATTGCATTGCATTTATTTCTTTCTAAACATGGATAAATGACACATTTCAAAAGGAAGATTCCACCTGTTTTAACTGCACTAAGATTGGGAGAAAAAACAAGTAGGTTATTCATCATGAACCTAGCATTCATCCAATTAATATAACATTTTACATTGAATTTGAGCTATCAAAAAAGACCGTATCTTGCAATTTTTTCAGTTTCTTCCTAGCCTACTAAAATGATAGTGCTATCTCCTAACTTGTTTTTTCTCATTTTCCGGTATTTTCGTTTTGTCGTTCCAAATGTCATAAGAATTTCAAAAAGAAACGTAACCCTTGAAAAGTTAAGTGGACTAAAGCATACAAAAAGCTATTTGGAAAAGAACTTACTAAGATATCTTTTGTGTGCCCATGACACATGTTGACATGTTTATCCATGTTTTCCCATGTTGTGCCACAATTTTCATCCAAACTTGCAATATAGATGATTACTTATTTGGGTCTATCTCTTTTCACTTAGATAGTTTCCAGGACAAACTTTGAGATTAGTCAATTTTTGCAACAATAGTATTCTTTTTTAACAATTTTGAAGAATGCAAGGAAAACCATTTCATTTTTTTGCCATGCCAAATGATTAAGGCCATGTTTGGATGTGGATGGAGTTAGTTTGATGACATTATTAGACATGGAAAATTTTTAGTTAATACCGCTGTTTTGAAACAAACATGACACAACATTTGAGTATGAGATAAGAAGAAACAAGTCTGAGAGATGATAGAAATGTTCAAATTAATTTGAAGGCCATCAAGAAGATTGAGGAAGTTTGTGCTAGCAGGGAGGCTAAATTATGGGAGAATAGGTTTGTCTCATTCTCTTCAAATTTCCTTGTAAAAGAGTCAAGGGATAATAACTGAAAATTAGCTAATTGGTTATCTTCTAATTGTTGTTGCTTATATCACCTATGTGTCCAAATACAGTAGAACCAGCATACAACATTTGTCTATTCTCAAATCTTACCTTTGTTGTGGTGATTTTTTTCATGTCTTTATTACTTTTCCTGTGGTGCACTTCTTGCAAAAAATAACTTTTTAAAACGTTCTTTAAGTTTTGAGAGTTTATAGTAGGAATCTCAGGTGTTTTTATTTTGAAATAGAAGTTCGTTTGGAAGCTTAATGGTTAGAACTACCATGTATGTCAGGTTAAATATGAGTTTCATTTAATGCATATAAGAATGTTTGGGGAATAGATAGTGCAGCTGAGTTAAAACCTAAAAAGAAAGACACTATTGAATGAAAGAATAGAGATTATCATTATGTTCATGTGTCAGTGTGACTGAGCCTGGGAATTTGTACCATGTTCCATGTCAATTCGCTGATGCATTGGAAATCCTGCACTACAAGAAATTCTCTCTTTAAATTTGCAGAAACCGATACCTCAAATTATACCAATTAGAGTTTTAGCTATCATGCAGGAAAATCATGGCCTTGTTTGCCTAAAAAATCATACATGTATTTTTATGTGCTTGATTTTGCCTTGAAAATTGTTCCTCTAAATTTGCGAGCTTCTTGCAATATGTGTGTTATTTAAAACTCTAGTCTCTTCAACATCTTGAAATTTTTGCTAATCTCACCTCAAATTCTAGTGCTGATTCCACTTTGAATTTTATTACAACATTGTGAAACTATCTCTACAGAAATTTTGATTCAACATGTGCCATTCTTCCTGTAATTGTGTGTTTTGAACCTATGTTACCGTATCCGCCTCGTGTTGGATCCTCAGATCCACAAATCCGATATGTATCCGGATCGAGATCCATAATG
This sequence comes from Pseudotsuga menziesii, assembly GCA_001517045.1. Taxonomy (NCBI): domain Eukaryota; kingdom Viridiplantae; phylum Streptophyta; class Pinopsida; order Pinales; family Pinaceae; genus Pseudotsuga; species Pseudotsuga menziesii. The sequence goes on from LPNX010888083.1 coordinate 208,714, forward strand.
GAAATGGATCCCCTATAGAAGGAAGCGTATCGTGGTCCCATGAAATGGATCCTATGAAAAATAGAACAATTCCTGAAATTTCAAATGAATCCTGAAACTTCTAGTGCTTCTATGACCCATTGAACCCCCCACAAAAATTGATTTTAATGAAAAATGTAAAAAACCCTAAATACCTAATGGCTAAAATAATAAACCCCATTCTTGCTCAAGGTCTGATCTATCCTTATGTCAAGTTATGCTTTTGAACTGTAATATATCAATATCAGGTCTTCTCTCAACATTTTTATTTGATTTAGCTTTATGGTTAAGGTCTGTTGTCAAGGGATGATCTATCTTTATGTGCTATGTTGTTGCTCCCTTCACCTACACTGTTATGTAGTCTTGCCATGGCCTTCAAGAAAACCACTTTATTCCCTGCCGATAGGAACATGTGGTTGTGGCTCACAAAAACAATGTTACGCCCTACTTCAAGTTCATGCTGAAATGGTTTTTAAAATTATCAATATCAATCATGGTTACAACTCATCAAATTATCAATTATGGTACATGAACTCTCTTTTTTTACAATAATTTGTAGTTTTATAGTTCTACTCTTGTGTTTCCTGAATAGTTTTGTTTCTTCACTCTATTTTTTATTTATTATAAAAATATTTTTATATTTTTTTGTACTTGTCGTTTCCTCGTCATATCTGGATCCTAGGGTTTAAAAAATCTAGCAAATTCGTCTCTGGATCTAAATCCATATCCTGATCCTGGTAACTTAATTTTGCACTCTCATGAGTCACGGCCCTTTGGATTATATCAGTCCTTCACTCTACTCTCTGGAATCTGGATAGCCTTCTGGTCTACCTCACTATAGCTCTGTTAGAATATTAGAATTTTCCTACACAATAGGAAAAATGATAAATCACATAACGACAAATCAAGAGAAAACTAGTTGATTCATTTTCCCAATAGTCTTCATATGGTTGCAAGGAGGGAATGGCTAGGTTAAAACACCAATAAGCCACACTGGGACAATAAACTGCCAATTATGATGGATGTACCCTTGTGAATCTGCATATTTGTGCGATTTGCAATTAACAAGTACTAGATTTGCAGGTTTAATGGTTACTGTTCTATTTTCCAGAGTTGTTTGAAGTCCTATGTTTTAATGACTGTTGTCTCAAGTTTGTTTAATACCTCTGTCATTCATCTTTTCATTTTGATTCATTGTCAATGGCCCGATGTTAGTTTATGTTTTCAAGGAATCCAGGGTGGTTTCAAAATTTATCTAAATACTAGATTAATCAGTTCTTAAATACTTTTATAAAAAAATATATAGACAACTATCATAAGTAAAGAAAAAAAATCAGAATAGGCCCCTTGTATATGCACTTTCATGTTTTTGCCCTTTATAAATATTATTAGTTTAGTGCAATAAGTATTAAAAAAGGGTAAAGGAAAAAAGAAGCAGTTGTACTATTTTGCCTAATTCTTTGTTATAATATTAATATTATGCATACAATTTTTTATTAATAATAGTTTTATTCATATTAATATCATGGCTTGATTATCATCAATAGTTATTAATGGTGAAACATTTTTTAAGAGCATTAGAGCTTGTGAGTGTGCCTGGCTCCCATTTTTCCTTTCTTAAATATATATTATTACTGCTCCTGACTTGCTTTCTTTTGCAAATACGGAACTATGGGTGAAACTTCTAGTTGTTATCGAGACTTGTGCTTGAGTTTTATACTTTATCACCTTTTGGAAACAAAAATAGTTGTCTCGTTCTTATTCCTACAGCCAGTTCTTGATTAGATCAATCTCCTGATGGCTAGATTCTATATTTTACCTTTCATCCATGTTTACAGAAAACACAACATGCAGGTAGACAAGCTTTCAAAGAAAAAATTGAAGTTGTTGAAGAAGTCTTGGTGCTGGTGGAAGATGGAGAGGATGGGAATCATCATCAAGGGTTTATTCTCCTAACAGATAGGATTTGATCCTTTGACATCCCCTTTTCCAAGCCAAGGTAATCTAAAAAGGCCATATCTTGCAATTTTTTTAGTTTCTTCCTAGCCTACTAAAATGATAGTGCTATCTCCTAACTTCTTTTTTCTCATTTTTAGGTATTCTGGTTTTTTCGTTCCAAATGTCATAAGAATTTCAAAATGAAACATAACCTTCGAAAGCTGAAGTGGACTAAAGCGTACAGAAAGATACATGGAAAAGAACTTACTAAGGTATCTTTTGTGTGCTCATGAGACATGTTGACATGTTTTCCCATGTTTTCCCATGTTGTGCCACAATTTTCATACAAACTTGCAATACATATGATTACTTATTTGGTTCTGTCTCTTTGCACTTAGATAGTTTCCAAGACGAACTTCGAGATTAGTTAATTTTTGGAACAGTAATATTTTTTTAAAATTTTTGAAGAATGCAAGGAAAACAATTTCATTTTTTATGCCATACCAAATGCTTAAGGCCATGTTTGGATGTGGATGGAGTTAATTTAATGACATTATTAGACATGAAAAATTTTCAATTAATATTGTTGCTTTGAAACAAATGGGACACAATGCTTGAGTTTGAGAGAAGAAGAAACATGCCTGAGAGATATGATAGAATTGTTCAAAATACTTTGAAGGCCATCAAGAAGATTGAGGAAGTTCTTATTACCAAGGAGGCTAAATTATGGGAGAACAATTTTGTCTTATTCTCTTCAAATTTCCTTGTAAAAGAGTACAGGGATAATAACTGAAAATTAGCTAATTGATTATATTCTAGATAACCATATTTTATGTTAACTTCATATTTTATGTTAACTTATATTCTCCCATTAAATGAAGGACTCAATCTCATGATGGCATTACAAATATAGAGTATGTCTTGTCATCGGTGAAGTTGGATCTAAAGAGAAATGGGGCCAAATGCCTATAAAAAGCCAAAGGATTATGGAAGAACATATTTTTAAGTCCTTAGTTTCACTCTAAATCATGGCCATCAATTTTTTTTTCATTTTTTCCCATATGTGATTGCGAATTCGCAAATTTGAAGGAAATATGGTGGAGGACAATGCAAGGATTGTCTTATGTGAGGTCATGTAAAGGAACGTCAAAGATATTTTAGTAGTGGACAACAATGGCTACAATGCAATCAAGTGATATAGCATTCTTAATTTTATTCATTAAAGACCAAATACATGTATATACTACACAATCATCATTATAATATTATTTTTCTATTGTTGTGATGATACATAAAAGTTCTTTTTTATCAACAACGATTCTCTCTAATCCCAAGCTTCACAACCTAAAATTGAAATCATCACAACCCAAAATTGAAATCATTTGGTGAATTAATTGACAATCGATTTTTGCGTTAAGAGTTTCTGTTTCCATAAGGATTTATTATGTAACATTTGTAATAGTGCATTGTTTTAGGGTTTTCTATTTGCCATGATTATTTCTTTTAAAATTGAGTTTGTTGAAACTCTCACATATTTTCCAATGGTTTTCACTATATTGGGTGGTTGTAAAATGTATCATAATATTGTAATCAAAAGGAATTTGGTGAGTATAGGAATTGCATTTCCCCTTCAAGAGGGGATGTTTGTTTGGTGCGTTCTTTGAGTGCTAATTGGTTATCTTGGATTGGTTATCATTGAAAATATTTGTTTGCGTAGAATGTGATGAATTAACATACAAAAATAATGATTATCAAGTTACTATAGATACATAATGGCTTACCTTGTAATAGTCCTTCAAGTCTTTCAAATGCATTTATTTAGTGAAAAAATGACTTGAAGGACTAGTAGAGGGTAAGCCATTATGGATCTATAGTAACTTGATAATCATTACTTCGTATGCTTGAATAATACAAAATTTGTTTGAATATAATCATTATCAGGCAATAAAACCTTCTTAAAGGGTGCTAGCTCAATGGTAGAGCACCTGCCTAATTATAAGCAAGAGGTTGGTGGTTCGATTCCTCCGTACCCTATCATAAATTTGTGACTACAAAAACAAATGAATTCATATATATATGACTATTAGTAGCTAATTTCCCGTATCTTATCATATTTAACTTAGCCATTAATATGTTATCGTATAGTATTTTATTTAGTCGTATATTTGGTCATTAATTGCTGCAATCAGTGACTAAATCAATGACTAAATCAATGACTAAATCTGTGACTAAATCTATGACTAAATCAATGACTAAATCATTGGCTATCAATGACTAAATCAATGACTAATAAGTCAAGCTATTAATGACTAAGTGAAATATGACTAGCTATAAGATAGTGGAAATTAGCTACTATTAGTCGCCGACTCAAAAATAGTCATTTATAGCCTAATTTTAGTCATTTTTTTAGTCATTAATTTCTCATTTTGTACTAGTGTCATGAACTCTACTAGGCAGACATTGGCCCGCATAGGTGATGTGCAAAAGAATTTCAACAACCCACTTGAACATAAAACATTCACAGTGGGGGAATCTTGGAGTGCTTCTTTATCCATATCCTCATGCTCACGCTCCCTTCATTCAAGCACCATCTTCACACCTATAAAAACAATCATTGTGAACCTTTAGTGTCATAAAAAAATTCAAAATTTTGACTCTATATATCTTTTTCCCCTTCACGTAGCATACGCGACTGTCTAGTTAGACATGTCACGTACTGTACACGACTATCCTTTAGGGAAACTCATGTATAGAAAGCATGTACGCGAGTTTCAATATAGAAAACCTTCGTACACAGCATGCCTTGCTTTAGGGCACTCAAAAATATAAATTTTAGACTCAATTTTGAAATTTACTGGGATCAAATTGAAGAGCTTGTTACGGAGAGAAATTCCTATGGCTTGGGGTACCACAACAGATAGCTTGACTCCAGAACTCAATCATTTCCAATATGCAATAGAAATTAAATGTCTAACACTAAAGGATGAGACCTCATACCTTATTTCGGATGGTTGAAGTAGATCCCCATTGAGCTTTCCAATATTCAGCTTGAATTGCTATATTATTTCCTCAACAACAAGTAAACAATACAAGCATACTATATATCATGGTGTTAGATCTATTCTAGCATATATAATCAGTAATGTAAAATCATTTGACATATTCCCATGGATAAAATATTCATTCAAATACACATCATTGGACAGGAAAAGATAGTTCTTATTAATATAAATTAGAGATTACAAGATAGAACCTCTGATGGCACATATGTGAACCGAAGAAACTGAATCCCTCACTTGGGCCTCCACCACTTCAATCCTCCATCTCTCGATAGCAAGCTCACAAGCAAAAGGAAAGCTTGAGAAGAACACAAAAGTGCTCCAAGGGACAAAGGGATGCAGACTCAAGCATAAGTTCTGGCAACAATGGACTATAGTTTCTTTGCGCTCAATTCTCTCTTATGCCTTCAATGTACCAAGGGGTTCCTTATATAGCTTTCAAAGGGATAATGAAAGGTCGAATATAAGTGAGCTCAAGGCATATGGAAGGCCAGGAGTCAAATGAGTCGGATCCATGTCAAGGAAAAATCCAAAAGAATTTGTATTATGCACACATCCCGATGTACACATTTATATGGTTCAAACCCGCGTATGTACACGATTATAGGGTTAAAAGCCCTGTATATCATTTTTCATATTTTTGTGGGGATGATGAAGGAAACATCAAAGGACAAAAGGTGGTCCATATGGTCTAAGGAGTCTGCAGAGAGACAGGGGAAGGCCATACAAAGTGTGATTCACCTAGAGTGGTGAAATCCACTATAACAGATGCCCCCTAATGTATGAGAGCAGAGGGGTTATACGATGGCCGAAATACATTATAAGTCCATCACAGAAGTGGAGTGATGAAGGATCCCAAATGGAAGACTAGCCACCCAATCAGCATAGTACAATAATACAACTCTGGATATAACTACAAGTACATATAGCAGTCCCTGATACATAAGAGTGCAATGGCCATGAATAGGCATAATACATGATATCAAATATGTTTTTATCACCACGTACAATATACATAGATCAGAATATCCATGATGAAGATATACAAAGGATCATGATCTCCAAAATGGCTGAAGATATATAATAGATCAAGATCTCCATAGTGGCTGGAAATGTCTGACATATATTGGAATCAAGTCACGATAGCTGAAATCTCATGAACACTGGCACAATCAAGGAGGTAGCATATAAGAGATGCCATCAATCTGGAAAGTATTCTACACAAACTACTACAAGTACTTGTCCTACTATGCGAATAGAGGTGTCAAGGTCGAACATAGTAGTCCATCGTCTGATTACCGGTCATTAATGTATACTGTTAACAGACGCGAGATCACCCACCGATAATGAAAATGGGAATCAAGGTACTAGAGTGCAAACTAACAAGTGTGGATAAATGTTTTGAGGTCGAACACTTGAGAGGATCCATCGATTAGGGGACATTGATGTATTCCCAAGAAGCTATTGATGGCGAGAGAACCTGCCACTGATGATTGCAAGTCTCAAGGCACTTAAAATGACTCTAGATTCCAATCCCAGAATAAATGATCTAAAGTCGATGGGATGAAATCCATTGGAAGAAGGGAATTAAGGAATCCCCCATCATCCACCACGAGGTACTCAGCAAAGCTGTATAATGTGTAAGAACTCGATCATAAGATGCACGAACCGGTAATTGTACAGGGAATGGCCAACATGCAAAGTCAAGATAACTGAGGAATGGTCGACTCAGGTTTCAACTTCCTTTGAAAAAGAGCATAACGATGTATGGTGACTGAATGGAGGTAGCATAGACTCGATATACAAACTAGGACATCTCTGTGACATAGGAGGCATCAACAGAGGCTCCATAGGGACTAGAAGCTTAACTAGTCGGTGGAGATAAACTCACATAAATGAGTACAGCTCCTAAAGTCAAACTATAACCCAACCAATGGATGTGATATACAGTGCTCTGTTCGAAGGCGACACGACTCAACAGCTGCCAAAGATAACATATTTCCTTGTCCGTATTTATGGTTTTTTTATTTTTTTAGACTTTTTCAGTTATTTGAAAATCTTGAAAAAAGAATAAACTAGCTTTATAGTTACAAACTAGGAGGAGATGAGTGTCATAAGGGAAAACAAACTAGTTCCAAGCAGTGGAACATACCTATGCTCAATGCAAGGATACATGTGTAGGATATCGACACTTGGGGGAAAATCCCCTCCCAGTAAAAAGGGAATCAAGTTGCGAAGGATATAAAAAGAGGCTCTGCATGGCTAGACATGAGACAAGCTCGGGCTATATGGCTGAAACGCAATTTCAATGGAGCCGGCATAAAGCTCAATAAGGTAGGAAAAGCTCATGATAATGCATTCACAACTTGACATGAGGGAGTCCTGAGGGAAATAGGCCAGCAAAAGATCAAGAGGAGTATGAGGCTCTTGCAAAATGTCATGGCAGTACTATACAACAGACTCCTGTACCTAAGAGAGGAATCACAGCATGGGTACCAAATGAAAAAGGGAGCTGACTATGACACCCATGTATAGGAATGCTCTACCATTCACATAGTGTCACTTCTAACAGTAGCATGAAGGTTCCGTCATACCATGTAATGGGTTCGTACCTAAGGTTAAGATGGAACAGTCATAAGGAAATGCATAAGTGCAAGTGGATGTGACATCCTAACCTATATGCCAGTTTAGACATAATACCTATGATAGGAATGAACGGGTCGAAACCTCTGAGAGAGTGTACAAAAACTGGACCCTACATGACAACCATATTAGTCCAACACAACCCAAAATAGTCAATAAAGAATCCAAACTATAGGATATAGGGAGGAATGATCGTGACAACTTCTCCAAAAGGAAATAATGTGGTGGACGATGGGACATAAAAGGAAAGTAAGGTGTAGACCCAACATTCACAAATCCACTACCACCCCCATGAGGGTGACCACCAGTGTAAAGACTAAGAGAAGGGAGTTAACATCCTCCACAAATGAAGTAGAGGGAAGAATATGACCACTTCAAATCCATGAGCAGGGTAAGGGGTTGTGATGCCCCCAAGTCTAACACCAGGGTCCGTACTAGGAACAAGATAGGTGATAGGATACCAGGCATGGCAAAAATAAAAGGACCTAAACTCAGGAGAGCATAAATATACTCAAGTAACTATGATCCCAAAGGCCAACTAGCACACAAAGAGCACACTCCTAAGAAAATCTACAGCCAAAATACAAGCAAACCAAGGGGAGGATATGTGAGCTCCTAAATGCAGAAGGTATGTCTCGCTTGGGAGAGGCTTGAAACCCCCATACACTACAAGCGAATGTACGTAACCAATTATAGTGGCCCTCAGCTTCAATGCATAAAGCGATTGTGTTTTTCAACCTCTACCTAGCCGGGACACCTGGAGAATAACCCTTGCAAAGTACCCCCTCGATATCCTAGGTAAGGCCACTAAGGTCACCTCAATATAATAAATGCTCAGGTAGATAGTCATAGGTGGGATTGACCGTATGGGCAAGGTAGCAAATCCAAAAACTCTTGAAAGAGCCCCCAGATACGAATACAATCCTGGAAATATCTCCAGTGCTACTCAGTTACAACAACGGGTCATCCCAATCATAACCGCTCACACTGCCTCGTGCTTAACTCCCTTTTGAGAGGAGGATCCTGAGAAACACTAATTATACCAAGGAATTTCACACTCTCACCTGGACAGACACATACATGTTGTTGTTTAGTGATCTTGGAGAATTGACTTACAATGAACTATTCCAAGATCCTAAAACCTAAGCTTGTTGGTGCACCCTAGAAAAGAAAAGAGTGTAGTTCATTTTAATTTAGCGTTGATTTTAATTGGCTGTAATTACTCAAAGGGAAATGGCCATGCAACTAATGACATTATGAATCAGCATTGAAATAAATATGCACACCATAACAAACAATGCTAAGTGCAATCTTTGTCAAATGAAAAATAGGGTATGCCACTACATGAGATGCATACATATATATTCATTTACGAATGCCAATGCAATCCTTCCTATATGAAAGCCTAAACACAACTCACATCCAAGCAATCCAATGCAAGTACGTCCTCAAATCCATATCTAAGATGCAACTACTTTGTAATTTTCAATATAAAAGAATGAAAAATGCAATAAAAGTCATCTAAAACTCTCAGTCTCTGCAGCAAGTATAAAATACAAGCCCAGCAAGACACCAAGACAAAAAAGAGTAATGCACTAATGGTGAAACAAAAAGGATAAATGACTAAAACTACTTTCAAAGAAAAATCAATGAAAAAGCGGTCTCTGGTCACAAAAGAAGCATCCAACAAACAACATCAGACCTAAGGAAGACCCAACCACACTCACAACCCACCCAGCAACTTCCCACAACATTAAACTCACCAAAAGGGAGGATGTACGCGACTGTTTAAAGAACAGATGTGTATATACGCAACTTTAGGCCAAAAAACTGAGTGTATACATGAATTTTGGCCAAAAACTTGCCTGTATACGCGAATTTTGGCCAAAACTCTGCGTATGTATGCGACTTTTGTCCAAAAACCCACGTATACAGAGAAGGGAGTGGTAAAAATTAGGCCAAGGGTCAAAAAAATAAAGGGGAGTGTCAATGGATGAACATGCTATAACATGCAACACAAAATAGGGAGAAATAGATAGCAAGTCAATAATATCAAGTCCATTGTGTCTCAAAACCCCAAAGAAAAACAAGGAACATCCCTAGCGAAGTCACCAATTCTATTACAGAGAGAAATTCCTATGGCTTGGGGTACCACAACAGACAACTTGACTCCAGAAATCAATCCTTTCCAATATGCAATAGAAATTAAATGTCTAACACTAAAGGATCAGACCTCGTACCTTATTCCGAACGGTTGAAGTAGATCCCCGTTGAGCTTTCCAATCTTCAGCTTGAATTACTATATTATTTCCTCAACAACAAGTAAACAATACAAGCATACTATATATCATGGTGTTAGATCTATTCTAGCATATATAATCAATAATGTAAAGGCATTCGACATATTTCCATGGATAAAATATTCATTCAAATGCACATCATTGGACAGGAAAATATAGTTCTTATTAATATAAATCAGAGATTACAAGATACAACGTCTGATGGCATGTCTGCGAACCGGAGAAACTGAATCTCCCACTTGGGCCTCCACCACTTCAATCCTCCATCTCTTGATAGCAAGCTCACAAGCAAAAGGAAAGCTTGGGAAGAACACAAAAGTTCTCCAAGGGACAAAGGGATGCAGACTTGAGCATAAGTTCCAGCAACAATGGACTATAGTTTCTTTGCTCTCAATTCTCTCGTATGCCTTCAATGTACCAAGGGGTTCCTTATATAGATTTCAAAGGGATAATGAAAGGTCGAGTCCGAGCGATCTCAAGGCATATGGAAGGCCAGGAGTCAAATGAGTCGGATCCATGTCAAGGAAAACTCCAAAAGAATTTGGATTATGCACACATCCCAATGTATGTGGTTATATGGGTGAAACCTGCATATGTACGTGATTATAGGGTTAAAATCCGCGTATATCATTTTTCATATGTTTGTGGGGATGATCAAGGAAACATAAAAGGACAAAAATTGGTCCATAGGGTCTAAGGAGTCTGCAGCAGGACAGGGGAAGGCCATACAAAGTGTGATTCACCTAGAGTGGTGAAATTTTCTATAACAGAGCTCGGGGTGTAGTCTTACCTAACACTGGCGGAATTGGATTTCGTCCACCAGGCTGTCCACACCGATTGAATGAAGGTAGAGGTAAAAACTTGCTTCTTATGGATAAAATTGAAAATGGTGAGTTTTATTTAGTTTTTTGAACTATTTATAGAAATTATATTTCTTAAGTGGGTTTTTCGCCTATAGTTCATATTTTATCAAACTAATCCCATCTCGTTTTGCCTTGTAACAGGTTTTTCATTGTCCTAAAGTGTTTTTTTTCTCATATAGGATGGTTTTATGTCATTCCACATGCATTTTTGCATCTATACTGATTTGATTTTAAGCTTAGCAATTAAGATTTTAACCACAGACTATGGTATTTTAAAACCATTAGATCCTTTTCTTTTCCATCGTTCTTCCGTGGATAGGTCCTTCCTCTCATGAGTATCCTCATTTAGAACCTATGTTGTCTTTCGATACTCATGTTGTAGCTATCTTAGGTATAGGGGAATCCTTTTAGCTAATTTTCACACCAAATGGAGCCTCATTTTGGTCTCTTTTTACAAGCTATCCCTTTATAGTAATCCCCACCCTTATGGAGTTTCTTTAGGCCCAGGTCTGACTCTTTAAAATAGACTTGGCTGCTGAGTTAACTTGTTCATTCAAGCTTGTTAAGAATATGTGAATGGGCATCCACATTGGTGGTAGGTTTTCTCCTTCTCGGACCATGTGGAATAACACAAGAAAGGATCACTCTCTTTTCTACGGAATTGAGAAGAGTATTCTCAGTAATAGGTTTATCACTTTTTCGGACCTGAGGGACTAAATTTATGAAAAAGGAACTCCTGGTATGAGTTTAGTCTTCTCTTTTTCGTTCTCTGGACCTAAACATGAAAAAGAATCCAAGTGTACTTATTGTCTTTGTCATGCTCATTAAACACTAAAGAATAAAGAATCAAGTTTATTATTGTAATCCCCATTTCTAGTAATGGTTCTTTTCGAGTGATCTTGCTTTCCTTCACACTCATAAAACTCAAGCTATATGCTTCTCATGAAGGAGCATTGGGTAGGTGGTAATTTAACCTTTTTCAAACCTCCTTGACTAAGTACGAAAAATGTTCACCTCTTCTTCTATAGAAGTTAAGAGAGTTCTTTTGTGGTATGTTTTATACTTTTTCGGCCTCGGGAGACTAAATTGGATGAAAAATGACCCCACTGGAGTCTTCTTCAAAGTTTTCAGACTCTCTAAATGTGAAAACACCAGCTGAGCATGTACTAGTTCGGGCTCATTAAATCCACAAATCAGTGACACTATCAAGCATTATTTCTTCTTCTTTTCAAGCCTGTTAAAAAATGAAGAGAGATCCGAGTTGACCTTCTTAGACTCGTTAAAATTTAACAGGGAAGGTAAGGAAGAAGTTTTCTCTTGGTTTTCAGTAAGTGGCAGCATGTCATCCTTGAACATAGCACTCTCTGTCTTTTCCAATACCCATGTCTCAGTGTTCACTTTTAGTTCAAATATTACTTCAAGTTTATTACTCCTCCTCTTGTTGGTTCTACCTAGGGAATCTGATCATGTCCCCTACATGACAGATAACTCTAGTTGTTCTATCTATAAATTTAAAAGTTACCTTGGGTCATCTGTGTGTCGTGCTCACTGTTCAAGGAATTAGCTCAATGTTTGATCAATATCCTGAGCCCATCATTGTCGTATCTGTTATCACTTGTCTTTCCCTTACTTTACCTAGCTCCTAGTCACTCTTGTGATCCATTGGAGGATCTATTGCTTTCCTTCTCACAGTATGGTTCTGCATCAATACTTCCTGACAACGACAACCTAGAGTTTTGACAATCATACCTTAGGATTCACTTTCATCATTGGTGAGTTTTGACGATCATACTATATGCGAGTATTGTCATTGCAACCTATGTATAGATCTGTACATGGGTTTCCCTTATAGCAACTTGCATGTCATACGCGGGTTGCAAGTATTAATACTCGCGTACACATCCATTCGACATTAAAAATAATAAAACATGATTAATGGAGATTTGTTAAGCCTCAATCATTAACTATCCTAATTGTATCAACCTCCTCAACCTTTGAAACTACTCTATTTCCCTAAGTGTTAGAATAATCAACCCATAGTTAGCTACCTTAGACATTAATTAATCCAATTTTTGTCTTATTTGCCTAGTTTCCATATTCCACCTTATGCAAGTTTCCCTCCACACATCCATAGTGGTAAAAATTGCTAATTTTGAATCATGGAGCACTTGGGAAACCTCCTGGAATCAAATCTACTTTATTCTTGGCCTCCCTAGCTCATGTCTATTTTTTCTTCTTTATTGCCTGCTTTTTCAGTGTTTTAAGGAAATTGGGAAAGTTTCACTAGGTGAAGTTAACTTGTTTTTTTTCCTCCACATCCTCCACTCTTTTCTCCTATGAAAAGCATGTATGAGTTGTCCTTCCATCCACTATTATATTTCCTAATTGATTTTTTCAATTCGTGAGCTCCTAGACAGATTTGGAATGTGCTTTATGCACCTATGGGGGATTTGCTTAGATTTAGTAAGCCTGATTTTGACTAGATTCGAATGGCATCTTCATGCATTCAAATATCTCATGTAATTATTTATTGTGGCATCCTATGACTTCACAATGTTGGCTATTGTACACTTATTCAATACAGGTTAGTGTTCTGCTCCATTATTTAGTCTCCTTTGTGAGTAATTTGCATGTGTAATTGGAAATTGTTGTGAGTGTAATTGTTATAACACCTGGGTTCAATTTACACATGGTATTAGAACCTTTGTAGATCGATTTCTCTCCTTTCAATTTTTTTTGTAGGTTCGACATCATTGACTGGGAGCATTCTGCTGACTAACGAGACAATTTATGAGCTATGGATCAATCTCATAAGATCATCTTGACTCCATTTAATTTATTTGAATGGAAATAAGATATGGAGATACTATTTAGATTGAAATGTCTCTACAGAGTGACTATGGAAATAGAATCAGATCCCAATGCAGCTACAGAGAAGATAAAATGGCACAACAGGAGGGATGAGGCCTATGGTCTCCTATGTTTGAGTATATCCAGAGACCTCCTTTTCTATCTTGATGGATTGACATCACCAAATGAAGTATGGGAGAATATTGTTGATATTTTTTGAAATAAAAATGAGATGAGGGGACATCAAATTGAAAATGAATTGATCTCCCCGAGTCCCAATAGCTTTGAATCCCTGCAACTCTATTTTTCCAAGTTCAAAGCACTTGTTTTGCAGCTAAAATAATGTGGGATCGAAAATAACGATGATCAGCTGGTCTTGGCCATACTCTTGAAGCTTGGATCTGAGTATTTAGTTTTTGTTTCGACCTTCTATGCCACAAAGTTGACAGCTCGAGCCTGAAAAATGCCTAGCCTTGCAGATTTCATAGAATCTCTCACACAAGAACAAGATAAATTGGTGATGATGGGCACCATCAAACCATCCAAATACCAAGCTCTGGTTGCTAGAGATTCAAGGTTGGATTCAAAAATAAAAAAAGAAAGATAAAAAGCCACCTGAGCAAAAGAGAGACAAGAACAAGTCTCTGGAGGAGCCTCAAGGTTCCAAGAAGAACTACCAAAAGAAGAAGAACAAAGGAGAAATGAGAAAGTGCGCATACTGTAGTAAGGGAAATCATTCTGAGAGATCCTGCATGAAGAATAAAATAGACATGCTGACCCAAATCTTGGAGAAGAATGGCATCTCCCTTCCAAACAGCTCAAAGAAGAGGGAATGAGGATCAAATTCATAAGACAGAGAGAGAGTTCATGCATTGGTTGCTGGCACATCAAGCTCACCTAGTTTCATCATTTATTTTGGAGCTTCAAGACATATGGTTTCAACCAAGGAGGCATTCACCTCACTTGACATGTCGAAAGGTCCACCAATAATACTGGGAGATGACTCTCTCACTGAAATTTTGGGCAAAGGGAGGATTGATCTTGACCATGGTAAGTTCACCAATGTGTTGCATGTTCCAGGTCTTGCCTCTAACCTCTTATCAGTGTATCAGATGACCTACACAGGGTCTCCAAACAAGGTCATATTCTCCTGTAATTAAGTTGAGATCACAGAGATCTAAAGTGGTAAAGTCATTGCAAAAGGAGTTGCAAATCATACTTCGAAGGTATACATGTTCTCACACTTCCTACCCTACTCAAACCCCCCTGCTCTTCTGATTCATGCTATTGAGGCAAGCAATATTTGGCATGAAATATTTGGCCACCTAAATTAAAAGTATCCTTTTGATCTTAGTGAAAAACAAATGGTCATAGGGTTACCAAAGATTAAGTTTTCCAAAGGAGTCTGTCAAGGTTGCATCCTAGGAAAACACCCAGAGCATAAATTTGAGAGAGTTAGTCATGACAGAACCTCTACACCTCTTGAGTTGATCCATAGTGATGTTGCTGGCCCGTTTCCTCATATGTCAATGAGTCAGGCCAAATATGCATTGACATTCATAGATGACTTTTCCAGGTATTGCTGGGTTTACTTCCTGAAACACAAGTCTAAAGTTTTTGGCCTCTTCAAAGTCTTTAAGGATTTGGTTGAAAACCAATATGGGAGGAAACTCAAGGCCCTCATATCTGACAATGGTGGTGAGTATGTCAATTATGATTTTATTCAATATCATGTAGATGTGGGTATTCAAATGCAGCATTCTATCCCTTACACACCACAGTAGAATGGTGTTGCTGAGAGGAAGAACAAATCACTGAAAGAGATGGCAACTTGCATGATGGAGGCTAAGAATTTGCCACCAAAGTACTTGGCCGAATCTATAAAATATGCATCCTATATCCAGAATAGGGTGCCTCATAAAAATCTTTATGGTATGACTCCTTTCTAAGCATGGAGTGGGCACAAGACAGATGTGACCCATTTCAGGATTTTTGGCTCAAGGGCTTGGGATAGAATTCCAACAGAAAAGAGGAAGGCTTTGCATCCCCAAAGGAAAGAGTGCATATTTGTTGGGTACTCTAAATATTCAAAAGGGTATTAGCTGATCAATTTGAGCACAAACAAATCCTTCATTGAAAGGTGTGTTTAGTTTCAAGAAGAGCCCCTAGCAGCAGTGGAAGTTGGAGAATCCTCTTCACCACCAAAACCTATGAATGTAATTGAAGAGATAGTTGAACATGCTGATTATGATATGTCTGATAATTATGATTTGGTTTTATATCCTAACAGTCCTACAAGACCAAAATGGGAATCCAATACCATTCATGCAGCTGGAGAACTAGCTGGAAATTTTAATGACCCTAGGAGGACTAGATCTCAATTTGAGAGTGCTCTATGCATGAAAGATCCTATGTTTGCTGAGAAATGCTATATGATGGTTGAATAAGACCCACAGACATATGAAGATGCATCAAATGATCCAATATGGAAAGCAGCCATGAAGGAAGAGTTTAGCTCACTCCATGAGGGCAACACTTGGGAGCTGGTTGATCTTCCCCCAGGGAGGAAGCTAGTTCAGTGTAAGTGGGTGTACAAAACCAAATTTGCTGCTAATGGTTCACCTATGAAGTACAAGGCTAGATTGGTATCCAAGGGCTACTCATAGGTTCATGGCATAGACTACAATGAGACCTTTGCACCAGTGGAAAAGATGGACTCCATCAGGCTAGCCTTAGCCATTGCAGCTTCAAAGCAATGGGAAGTACATCACATGGATGTGAAGTGTGATTTCTTGAATGGATATCTCACTGAAGAGATATACATGCAGAATAATCAAGGATTTTCTACTAACCCATCTCTTGTGTGCAGGCTAAAGAAGTCATTGTATGGGCTTAAGCAAGCCCCAAGGGCTTGGTATGCCAAGATTGATAGCTTTCTTCTATCACTAAATTTTGTTCGATGCAAATCAGATCCAAATATCTATTTGAAGCTGATTAATGGTTCATTAATTATCATTGTTTTATATGTTGATGACCTTCTTATTACAGGAAGATAAAAGGATGAAATTGCTTCCTTGAAGGATGCAATGAACCATGCCTTCTCCATGACAGATTTGGGGCTATTGAGCCAATTCTTGGGGCTCGAGATTGCTCAAAAAAAATATGGAATCAAAGTGCATCAGTCCAAGTATGCCTTGGATTTTCTGAACAAATTCAAAATGAAGGATTGCAAGCCAAGAAAGACTCCTTTCCTTTCAGGAGTGAAGCTTGAGGAAGCGGATTCTTCACGTATGGTAAACAATACATTGTATAGGCAATTGATTGGATGTTTGTTGTGTATTACACATACTAGAACTGATATTTATTATGAAGTAAGTGTGGCTTCAAGATACATGGATCAGCCTCATGAGATACATTGGAAAGTAGCCAAAATGATCCTTAACTTTGTTCAGGGAACAAGGACACATGGGATCTTCTATAAAGCTAAATCTGATCTTGATTTGATTGGGTTTACTGACAATGATTGGGCAGGTGATAGCATAGATTGAAAGTCAACATCAGGATATGTGTTCATGCTTGTATAAGGTCCAATCATCTGGTCAAGCAAGAAACAAAGTTCCATTGCACTCTCATCTACAGAAGCAGAGTACAGAGGAGTTGTAAATGCAGCAACTCAATGTTTATGGTTGCAGGGGTTACTTGGAGAGTGTGGCTTCGAATCAGAATACTCAACTACTATATACTATGATAATCATAGTACCATTTGAATCTGCAATGATCTATTTCAGAAGCAAAGAACCAAACACATTGAGATCCATATGCACTACATCAGATAGCTTGTGCATGATGGCACCATTTACCTACTCTTTTGTTCATCTTCAGAACAAGTAGCTGATATCTTCACCAAATTTTTTTGTGAGAAGACATTCAGCAATCTCAAATCACTGCTGGAAATTTCTGATCATTCTGTGAAGCATGAGTGATGACAAGATTTCCAAATTTTGTTTTACAGTCCATGTTTAAGGGAGGATTTTTCCCACTAGGTTTTTTCCTCTTTCCTTGGTTAAATGGACATGTATTATGTAAAGGGTGACTAATCCTTGTTGCTAGGCCCTATAATTTTCTGATATTTTACTCATAATTCAGGCTTAAGGGGTGTGTTATAATAATCAACCCATATTTAGCTACCATAGACATTAATTAATCCAATTTTTGTCTTATTTGCCCAGTTTCCATATTCCACCTTATGCAAGTTGTCCTCCACACATCCATAGTGGTCAAACTTGCTAATTTTGATTCATGGAGCGCTTGGAAAACCTCTTGGAATCAAATCTACTTTATTCCTCGCCTCCCTAGTGCATGTCTACTTTTTCTTCTTTATTGCCTGCTTTTTCAGTGTTTTAAGGCAATTGGGAAAGTTTGACTAGGTGAAGTTAACTTGTTTTTTTTCCTCCACATCCTCCACTCTTTTCCCCTATGAAAATCATGTATGAGTTTTCCTTCCACCCATTATTAGCTTACCTAATTGATTTTTCAAATTCATGAGCTCCTAGACAGATTTGGAATGTGCTTTATGCACCTATGGGGGATTTGCTTAGATTTAGTAAGCTTGCTTTTGACTAGATTCGAATGGAATATTCATGCATTCGAATCTCTCATGTAATTATTTATTATGGAAGCCTATGAATTCATGGGGTTGGATATTGTACACTTATTCAATATAGATTAGTGTTCAGCTCCATTATTTAGTCTCCTTTGTGAGTAATTTGCATGTGTAATTGGCAATTGTTGTGAGTGTAATTGTTCTAACAACTGGGTTCGATTTCCACACTAAGTATAAATAGAGGCCTTGGCGAGGGAATTAATAAATCATACTTGGAGAGCAAATTTATGCTGGTGGTATATCTTTAGAAGTCTTTGGAGCAGCAGAACTCAGAATCCTTTGGTTGCAGAGGAGTCCTTGTTTCATGTGTTGGGTTGTACACTTATCTCATTCACTATTGTTAATAAAGAGAATCCTTCTTCCAACTTTGTGTTGAGTCTCTTTCATGTATCATGGTTTGATGAATATTGTAGCGTCCCCAACCCTCCGATCGGTGAAGAGGACGCTACCATGGCGTTAACCATCCGGGCTACCAGCCCCATGAACATGTGCATTCATAAAATACTGAAACAGAATGCATTGAAATAGAACATGCATAGAGGAAATTATTTATCATACATAGCAGAATCAACGTACATTCATACAAGCATTCAACATGTTCATCACATTCATTAAGAGAAAACATGATTGTGGAAGTAAAATGGACAAGATTACTTATCTTATGACGAACTCGTTCCGCAACTAGTGACGTCACTGCAACGTTCCACCCAACCATATGCCAGCGTGCTCCTTAATCTCTCAGTAACGCTGCCACCCCCAAGATGGGCATGATTATCCAAGGAATAAGGAACAAGCAGGCTTACACATAGCCGAGGATACACAAAACATAGCCAAGCCAACATAGTTAGGTTTATCAGGCCATGAACAAGATAGCCAAGCCAACATGGTCAGGTTTATCAGGCCATCAAGGAGTTGGGAAAGGCTAAATTATAAGTTGGTGATCTCATTATAGAGCTAGGAACACCTACACTAGAACTAGCTTGGCTTCTAAGACACCCACAGACACCCAACACAAGGAATCAACCCTTCTCTACTACATAGTCCCTCAGGCCCTGCATTCCCTTCTAGTGCTATTCAGGGGTTGTGGAGAATAAATCCAACCCTCTAGCCTTGTTTGTGTGGTTTCCAAACACACCAGGTTTATCAAGCAAACCAAGCCCCCATCCCTGCTCCCAACACAGTCCGAAGACCAACCATTGCACGCATGTAATTAATCAGCAGTTACAGCTTAACAGGGGAAAATGATTCCTGAGTCATTCTTGGTCCTATCATGGCCAAAATGACTCCCAAGTGAATTACAATAGTCCCAAAAATGTAGAGAATACCACAACAAACACAGCCAACAAACGTGGGGAAAAATAGCGGCCCGTTCTGAACAATGAAGTCACCGGGGAACTTACACAGTCCGAGGATGGAAAGAGAAACCAAATCCACAGCTAGGAAAAGGAAAACATATGTATATGCCACAAATTGGTAAGGAAAAACATACGCATGACCGAAAACATGAATAGCCCTTCACAGGGAAATCGTGGGTGAAAGTGACCGAACGGCTTCCAGCTTGCTACATGAGTAACCATAGCGCAGAACCCAGTGCATGAGAGAATATTCACACTGAATCCCAAATACATATTGAAACACATTCGATTCCTCTGTGTGGAGAATGTGAATGAAATTGGATACGACTCCCCTCTCCTGTCTACGTGAGACCAAATGGAAAGAATCCTGTGTTTGGGAACAATCAGACTACTATCCCTATGTGAAGATGAACAGACAATGGAGAGAATGCATAGTAGTTCAAAGTGCATGAGCATTTCAGCACTGTCCTGGAAAGAGTGGAATGTCCACGGGAATGATGGTGGTGGTTTTTCTTTTTCCATTATCAAGTGAACCGCAGTGGTGGAGTGTGCGTGTGGGCAAGGACTGGAAGTCATGCCACATTCCACTCCCAGACATAACTTCCCTAACTACCAGCAACAATTCGTAATGGAGGTGGTTGGGTAAAACAAAGTGGTGACACATGGGTTTCTCCCTCATGGCTCAAGGTTTGACAATTTCCCCACCCTTATCCTTGTGAAAATCATGCCCCTTCTCAATTTAGTTGCCGCAAATGTAGCTGGTTGGGTTCTTTAATTAAACATGCATATTTACATGATGTTAAAACTTAATATGTATTCCGCATGCCCTGATATACCATCGGTGAAAAATTTAAGTCCAAAACATAGCATAACCAATCAATGATGGGGCCTTGGCCTTTAGCTCCACACCATGATCATTTACAATATCTACATCATATACATCTAGTGCAACGGGGTTAAAACCAAGGTGTTACAAATATTTATGATTAATCACTCTATATAGTGTTTATTTGACTTGTCATATATACATGTATAAGATTGTACTTGGAGGATTTTCTCTCTATAGGTGAAGGAGGTGCATCCTTGAAATCTTTGGAAAGGAGCAGAGTGGGAGAAGACAAATCTTGGATCAACCATCGTTAATCAGGTGAGTCCTTCATGTCTTCCTATTTCCTTTCTGTACTTTAAAGCTGATTGTCTACAAGTTTTAAGAGTACGTTGGTAACCCTAGACCCTCAGTTATAAGGGTGTTTATTCCTGAACAACACAAATTCCCAAGTTTTGCATCCAATTTTTTTTCTAAGTAAAACCACGTGGGTTTCCCTTCATTTCATAGATGGTACCCAATGTAAACGTGTTGGTGTATATTATGGAACCTAACCTGGTAGGTACATTAACTAAGGAATGCAACAGAGGCACCTAGCCTATGGGATGAACCCTGATCCTTTCCAAAGATTGATGAGCTCAACCACTCAAGCTACCCTATAGGGCTATATATTTTCATCCCGTTTACTCCATTGTTCTTTTAGAATCAAAGTATATGCAACAAAACCAAAAATTCTAATATGTTTCACCTTGGGTTTTCACACACCAAGCTTCTTCGAGTGTATTGTTTTGCATTCCGGGCTAAAATTTTGCATGCAGTTTACTTTACTACTCTTTTAAGGTCAAATTATATGCAACAAAATCCTAAAAGTCTGAGATTATGGTGAGTTTTGGAACAAGTAGCCATAGAACGATGAGCTTGTTAGAGCATCTTGAAGACTACCTGGTTAGGGTTTAATCCGTTTTATATTAGGAGATGAAGATTTTGAGAAGAAACCCTAGGCTATACTTGGTGAGAGAAGAAAAAGAGGAGACATATTGCTTTGGAGGACATTCTCATGTGATGCATGCTTGTTGGATCTCCTTGTTCTAAGCAAGGGTTTTCATCATTTTCTCTAGCTAGGGTTTTGGAGGGATAGAATATTGTACTAACCTTGTGATAAGGATATCGTGTGTGCATGAACTTCATCTTTATGGATATTTCATATTACTTAATTTTCTAGTTGTCCAATACTTGTGTAAATTGTAGATTTAATTTTCAACCATCAATATTCTTCATGTTTTGTAATTTCTAGCACTATATGTCTTGCTGATTTGACATAAGTTAAAGGTGAATATGTTATGTGATTTGACACCACAATCAAAGAATATAAGGGCAGATTTAGTGTTGTTTTTACAGCTATTGTAAGCATTTTCAAATCTGTTATATGCATGGTAAGATTACTCAAGAGTTGAAACCTTTTGTTGTTTCTTTAGACTTCTATAGAAGGTTGGAGAAGTGTTCTATTGCTACCCGCAGCCTCCACTAAGGTTATGGAAATATGTTATTGTAGCCTTAGACCACCTGCAAGGCTGTTGTTGTAGCCTTAGACCACCGCCAAGGGTGGTGGTGCTTCCACCAGGCCTACTGTAGCAGCCCTAGTCACCACCAACGGTGTTGTAGCAACTTCTTGTTGCTCTCCATTACCACCATATTAACTCTTTACCTTAACAGCCATGGATCCTTCAAATTCCTTAAATGATAGATTCTTGAAATCCTATAAATCATGTTCATCCTCTCAATCCCAGTCAATGTCCTTGCAACACAAAACAAGGTCCAATTGTCTAACATGGATCTTAATTGAAGCTAGTTCTTGACAGTAAGGGAACACAACAATAACATGGAAATTATGCAACTTGTTAGTAAGAAAAAATTATTGAATTAGTTTCAAAGTTGTAGTCACTTTAGGAGACTTTAGTACAAAAGAGAAATTGTCACAAAATTTAGACTAGCAAATAGCCCAACTCTTGGTTTTCCTTTTATTTTTTTCATGTAAATACCAAGCCTTTAATTTCATAATAGGTCCCAAACTATGAATTCAAAACTAAGGTTGAAAACACTTGATTTCCCACTTCTAAGTACAAATTTCAACATGAACAAAGTGATTTGTGCCTCCATCATATGTTTTTAAAATCATGTATTTACCTTTTGGAAGAGTTAGATTTTAATTCTCAAAATATAGGGGTGGGCATGTGTGTCATCACTCCCTAGATGGTTTCCTAGATTGTGATACCTCTCCTATCTATTCCCCACCATATGGTTGTCATTATTGTATGTGGCTATATAGTAATATTAATAATAGGGTTGCTCCTTGGTACACTAGATGGATCTCTTGTAAGATTGATAATAGAGTTTCTCTACACTATATTGCACGATTTCGCCTCGGGGAGTAAAGCACAATTCCTTGTGGGAAACAAGACTAGTATGGGAATGATACTTCATGAACACTATTGGTTTAGTTCTAGGTCTGAGTGTTTTTCAATATGTTGAGCCAACATACTGTATTTAGGAAGAATTTTGCAAAACCTGATGATTCTAGGAGAAAATATGTTGATGTATTTGTAACTTCGGAATGTATTCACTTGTATATCTTATGTCTTGTACCCCAATGTTTATTCTGGGAAGTGTATGTAATCTATTTGAGTCATGTCATGCCCTGATGTTCCTATCGAGAGATTCAATAATGCAAACAAGTCATGTCAAGTCATTATGGGTAACCCTCCTATTGTGCAAGGGTTAAAGTCCCCGCAGTTCCAAGGCCCTAGGGTTATTAGACTCTCCTAGAGAACTCATCCCTAGTGAGTTATTGTCAAGTCAGGAATTAGTATAAATAGAGAGTGAGCATCTCTATTTATCACACACTTGCTTACACTCAGTTGTAGTGCATAGATTACGAAGAAGAAGTTGTTGGGGCTAGAAAGAAAGATGCTACTACTATCACGAGATCATCTTACTGTTTTGGGGTTTTACTTTTGGTGTTGATTCTATCTCTGAGGAAGTTGTGGGGTTTTCTCCATTTATGGTTTCACCAAGGAAAAACATTGTGTTCATTGTCTCTTGTGTTTGATTCTTGTGCTTGTTATTCTCTTAGTTAAAGATCCTAATATGATGCTAGCTTAAATGATAAAAATCTAACATGGTGTCAGAGCTAACCTGAGAAGAAGACACTGTGTGTTAGTTTTTCTATCATTAAGCTAGCATAACATTAGGATCTTTAACTGAGAGAATAACAAGTAAAACAATCAAGCACAAGAGACAATGAACACAGTGTTTATCCTCGGGGAAACCATAAATGGTGAAAACCCCACAACTTCCTCTAAGAAAGAATCAAAACCAAAAGTAGAACCCAAAACAGTAAGAGATCTCCCGACAGCAGTAAGCTTCTTCTTGTCTAGCCCCAGTGTCTTCTCCTTCCAGAAGTATGCACTACACTTGAGTGTGTATGAGTTGTATGATAAATAGAGAGTCCATCTCTCTATTTATACTAATCCCGACATGACTAAAACCCTACTAGGGCCGACCTCACTAGGAGAATCTAATAACCCTAGTGCCCCAGAACTCCGGGGACTTTAACCCTTAGACAATAGGAGGGTTACCCACAATGAATTGACATGACTTGTTTACATTATAGATATTCCTGATAGGAACATCGGGGCATGACATGACTCAAGTACATCCCGAAATAAACATCAGGTTACAATATATAAGAAATACAAGTTAAATACATTCTGAAGTTAGATATACATCGACACTCCCTCTTAACTAGGAAGGTATTCTTTCAACACAATTTTCAGCACAAGTCTTCTTCCTTGTATCTTCTAGATCATCATCGAGTCTTCGTCATATTCATCTTCAATTCATCTTCTAGTCATCTTCATCATCGGATATGTATCATGTCTCGATCTGGATCATCACTGGATCTGGATCATCACTCAATCTGGATCATTACTGGACATCATCACTCGATCTCGATCATTATTGTCGGATCATCATCACAGGATCTAGATCATCACTCTATCTGGATCATCACTAGGTCATCATCACAAGTGCTATCTCTTGATTCTTCTCATCATTAGAATCTCTACAGAGCTAGCCCTTTTTCATGCTGGATGTACATCTACAGAGCCAGTCCTTTTTCATACTGGATGTATCATCGCACAAAGCTAGTCCTTTTTCATACTAGATGAGTCTTCACAGAGCTAGTCCTTTTCCATACTGGGTGTGGGATCCACTCAGAGCTAGTCCTTTTTCATACTGGGTGTGGGATCCACTTAGAGCTAGTCCTTTTTCATACTACATGAGTCTTCACAGAGCCAGTCCTTTTTCATACTAGGTGTGGAATCCACATAGAGCTAGTCCTTTTTCATACTATATGAGTCTTCATAGAGTTAGTCCTTTTTCATACTAGATGTGGGATCCACTCAAAGCTAGTCCTTTTCCATACTAGATGAGTCTTCACAGAGTCAGCCTTTTTTCATGCTGGGTGTGGCATCCATACAGAGCTAGTCCCTTTTCATACTAGATGTGTCTTCACAGAGCCATTCATTTTTCATACTAGATGTGGGATCCACATAGAGCTATTTCTTTTTCATACTAGATGTGTCTTCACAGAAGCAGCCCTTTTTCATGCTAGGTATGTAATCCATACATACAATTGACAATGGAAGGAACCAATCCTGTCACCATGTCAGAAGGGAACAACACTTATATTTGACCATGGAAGGAACCAATCCTCTCACCATATCAGAATGGCACAACACTTACATTTGAGCATGGAAGGAGCCAATCCTCTCACCATGTCAGAATGGCTCAGCACGGACATATCACTTCCTCTTGGGAGGAATCTCAATCCAGAGAACACCAAGCTTCTCCCTAAAGTATTCAAACTTCACCCTAGCTAATGGCTTAGTCAACACATCAGCTATCGGTTCATCCGTTGCAACATACTGGAGCTTCACTACTCCTCTCTCCACCATATCCTTGATATAGTGATACTTGATCTTGATATGCTTTGACTTGTCATGGAATACTGGATTCTCTGACAACTTTAAACAACTTTGGTTGTCACATTATATACATGTATCATATAAATGGAGATCAAATAAATCAGACAGTAGCTTCCTCATCCATACTGCCTCACAAATAGTTGAACAGGTTGCAACATACTCTGCTTCAGTTGTACTCAGTGCCACACAGGATTGCTTCCTGCTAAACCATGAGATCATACCTAATCCCATACTAAAGCAACACCCTGAAGTACCCTTCCTATCGATGGCACTTCCTACCCAATATGAACAAACATAACCCTCCAAGTTAATCTTCTAATCAGTATTATACTTGAACCCATAATCAACCGTACCCTTCAGTTACCTTAGAATATGCTTTGAAGCAGTCAAGTGAACATGTCTCGGATCTATCAAGTACTGCCTCAAGGTGTTCACAGCAAAGCAAATATCTGGTCTCATGTTTGTCAGATACATCAAGGATCCAATCATCTGACGATACATCGTGGCATCAACTATCTCTGATGAAGCATTACTCAATAGCTTCAGGTTTGATGCCATAGGTGTGGTTAATTCCTTGCAGTCCATCATCCCAAATCTCTTCAGGATCTCTACTACATACTTCCCCTATCCAAGGAAGATTCCATCCGAAGTCTACCACACCTCTATCCCTGGAAAATAATGCATCATACTCAAGTCCTTCATCTCGAACTTAGCAACAATCTTTCTCTTCGTATCAGTAATCAACCCATCCATACCTGTCACAGATAGATCACTTACATATAGTAGCAGTATCACTGGGTTTCCATATTCAACCTTGTAGTAAAGGTTGGAATGTGCCTTACTCTTGGTAAATCCCAAACTGGATAGAAATTTGTCAATTCTGCCATACCATGTCCTGGGTGACTATTTCAAACCATACAGGGCTTTCTTCAATTTGCACACATGAGACTCCCTGTCATGTGTCTCAAAACCGAGTGGTTGCTCAACATACACTTCCTCTTCTACTACACCATTCAATAAAGCAGTCTTGAATCCATTTGGTGTATCTTCCATTTCATCACTATAACTAGAGAAAGTATCGATCTAATGGAAGTGTATCTGGCTAGAGGTACAAAGGTTTCTTCATAGTCTATTCCTTATTTTTGTGAGAAGCTACGAGCAACGAATCTTGCTTTATATTTCTCTATGCTTCCGTCTGCAGCATGCTTAATCTTCTAGATCCACTTGGAAGTTACAACTGACTTTCCTTTTGATCTTGGGACAACTTCCCAAACATCATTCTTCTTGATCAATTGATATTATTTGATCATAGCATCCTTCCATTCTTTTCGTTCTATCGCTTCTTCATAATTGGAAGGTTCCAATTATGAAGAAGGTTACATAACAAGAACGGGATCTGGTCCTGTTTCTTTCTTTGAGATTCTCTTCTGGAACCCCATATCTTTCTGCATCTTGGATAATCTCTTGTACCCAAGCAGGTTTCCTCTTGTGAGGATTCTTCTCCTGTCGTGGATCTATAGGTATTTATGGTTCTTCATATTCTCTATCTTCTTCTTGAGTTTCTTCGTTCATGATTGTATCATGAGTTCTGGGAGCTTCTGCTTCTTCAGGTTCTTCAACAGGTTGTTGGTACGCGCACCCTAATGACCCTTAAGATGGGTAACTCCGCGGTTAATTAGAAAGCTTGTAAGCAGAGTTACGGGTCAAAACAGTCTTAGGGGTGTCGGGGGAAGTTAAAACTCCTTTGTAATAAACCCTTGGTTGAAATCCAGGGTTTAGGGTTTTGGGTGCCCATGGTTTAAGACCATGGTTTTGTAAAAATGCGCAGTATAAATAAGCCCTTGTGTAAAGAATATAGGTTAGGTTTTATGATGTTAGAAAGGTTAAGGCAAAGCTAAGGTTGATTCTGTAAGGAAAGGATAAGTCCCAGCTGTGTGCGTGGACAACCTCTGTAGCTGTGTGCGTAGAGGGTTTTTGTAAGGAAGATTGAGGAAAGACCTGCAGCTGTGTGTGCAGAGGCTTGCTGCTGTGTGCGCGGCTTTTAAGGATTGAAGGGATCTGCAGCTGAGTGCGCAGATCAAACTGTGGTTTTCCAGTAAGTTGAATAAAACACAGTTTGTGGACGTAGCCCCTACACTGGGGGTGAACCACGTTATATCTGGTGTTGTGGTTTCTTGTGTTGTTCTGTTTCTGTTTTCTTTTATGCATTAATAACTGTATACATCTGATAAGTTAGATCGTTGCTAATATTTAGCTTCGCTGTGAATTCCCTGTAGTGGGTTGAGCAAGTCACGACTGTTTATTTATCTGCAAAGTGTATGTGAATGAATGGTAAAACTTTATAAGTATTGGTTAATAAGGTTATTAAAAGGATAAGGTACAGTAATCCCCTTCTCTACTTGCAGAAACCTGATTCTGCGGCTCCTCATAGCTGTTTCGGGTGAGACTGCAACTTGCGCGCAGGTTGTTGCCGAAAGGGCCAACACTGTGGGTCTTTTGTTGGTGCGACACTAAAGGATTAAACTCGGGTCTGCCGTATTGCCCAACAAATTGGTTCCGTTTCCGGTTGAACTTAGTACCTGCTCAAGAGGGGTTTACATTGTACCTCAAGGGCTATGTTCTGGAGGCCCTCTGTGAAGGAAATCAGTGATTGGTTTACTGAGATCTGTTTGAAATTTGCGCAGCAAGAGAACGCCAATCTGCGGTGTAGCGCAAGTGACTTTTTACAAAGGTATGTTTTTTGTGATGCTTATGAAATTTTCTTTGGTAGTATCCACATAGAGTTGCACCAGTGGTTGTCTAGGTTAACAGAGAGAAGGACGAACTTCCAAGCTCGACGGGTTCCGCGTCGACCCCGGCAAGGGTCAATCTTGTGCGACACGTGAACAACGAGGTATCCCGTGCTGTTGATTTTTGGACGACGTGAATGTTGGAAGCTTTTGTGACGGAGTTTTCCCTTGACGCAAGCAGCTCCTTCAGCGAAGCTGAACGACAGTTCTTCAAAGGGCCCCGTGGTAAGTTTTTGAATTTATTAAGCTTAAGGATTAAAATACTATTGGCCGAAAAGGGTATATTGCTGTTTGAATCGGACTATTAGTTTAGTTGTACTAACATATGTTTGCAAGTGACACTACCTTCGACGAGCAACATGGGTTGCTGCGAAACGGAAAAAGGTATAAGAGAGATTTTGAACCCTCTCCCTTAGGTCAGGCTACCGCGTCCACCACTGTAAACTCTGAAGAGTTAGATTCCAAAGAAAACCCTCCGGTCACCCCACAACGCCGCTCCGCTACCCCTGAAATTTCATCGCAGTCTGAGAGTCAACCAGGTCCGAGTATTCCGGCCACAAGCCAGTCTGCCCCCGTAAATCCCTCCCCATCCACGTCCTGTCCCCCTCCCAACCCCCCCAGAAACTTCATGGCCCACCTTGTTGATGACATTAAACTCCCACCTTTAAAGGCACGGGATCAGAGGACCCCGAATAGTTCTGGTTTCTTTGCGAAGCAGTATGGAACGCGAAGAAAATTATAGATCCGGATGTGCAAGCCGCGCGGCTCATTACTTCCTTTTGGGAACAGGCTCTAACATGGTTCATGAAATTTTCTAGCACTCAGAGCCCTACTGTAGGCGAGATCAAGGCGGCCATAATCAAAGAATTTAAGAAGCCTAAATCAGAGTCACAGAGCATCACTGAACTCAAGGAGATTCAACAGCGACGTGGCGAATCAGTGTGGGAATTTGATCAGAGATTCAAAGTTCTACTGGATCAAGTCAGCTTTACCATTAGTCCTGCGTAGCACAAGGAATGGTTTATTGCATCATTGTTACCACATATCCGAACTCCACTCATGCAACAGAAGGTTGCTGACCAGTAAGAGGCTCTGGAAATCACAATGAAACTAGAGACTGCCCCTGTCGGAGATGACTCTGGTATTGCTCAAATCCAAGCGCAGCTAGCTGCGATGGCCCTAGAACTTCACGAGATGAAAAAGGGAAAACCTGATCGCGAAGAGGTTTGGTGTACGCAATGTCGGACCGAAGGTCACGACAAGGAACGGTGCCCTCTGGTAAACAAGTACTTGCAGACAGGTGCACCGAACCCCTTTCCACCATAAGTTTTCTATTGTGAGCTCTGCAGAATGACAGGTCAGAACCGACCTGAGAACTGTTACCTGCTGCAGAGGTATGGACAGGGACCTAACAACTCCTACTGTAATTTTTGCAAATATGTAGGTCATAATGAGGATGAGTGCCACACCTATGATGCTTACCGGGTGCACACTGAAGGCCCAAGTAACGATAGTTATGGTTACCAGGGGGTTGCCTCTGGACGAGGTACTTCTGGAGGCCGTAGTGGCATGGACGGGCGAGGCCAAGGCCAATTCGTGTGTTACAATTGTAACCAAGCTGGGCATTTGGATCGTGACTGTCGGAACCCGACTATGACGTGTCGGTATTGCCGCACAGTAGATCATGTGATTGAGCAGTGCCCCCAGTTGATAGCTAAGATTCACTCACGACAAACTACCCCTACTCAGAACCTCAAGATGATTTCTATGGAGCCCCTCCCTGCTGCGGCCATCAATGTCGTTACAAGAAGTGAAGTTACGACACACATCCAAAATACACCAAACCGACCTACTGAGGCTCTAGTTCGTAAGGCTCCTGAGAAAATCCCTGCATTTGATATCATCAGAGAGAAAGAGACATTCCTGGAGGCCAATAAATATTTTGCTGGCCCTAGCCCACCCAGCGCGCCTGCGCAGCCTTAGTCGCCGCCCCGCGAAGCTTCACTGGATAAAGTAAGTATATTGTCTACCTTTTTACAAAGTTGCCTCAAACTTTTAAGAAATCAAGATGCTCTGAATGAGCTGCAGAACATCATCGCTTCCTACGAATCTCTACAAAGCTGTGGTCGGGACAAAACTATTCATCGAGTCAGCAGGACCGGTAGGGAAATGCGATTGAATGCTCATATAGGGGCATATGATATGACCGATGTTATTCTGGACTTAGGGTCCGATGTAAATGTTTTAACCAAACAAACCTGGGAACAAATGGAAAAACCTACCCTTTCCTGGTCCCCTATACAGTTGAGGCTAGCCAACCAGTAAAAGATTGTACCTTTAGGAAGATTCCTGGATCTCCAAATAGATATTGACGGAGTCAACACCTTCACGGACTTCGAAGTAATTGAGCTCATTGATGACAACAACCCTTACCCGGCCCTGCTAGGAATTGAATGGGCAATGGAAAATGCCGCGGTCATCAACCTAAAGAAGAGACAAATGGTCTTCGAAGGGAAAGACTTCACGGTCATCCTGCCCCTGGATCCTTCATAAGGGGAACGGTACACAGAACCACTCCGACATGAGGATCAAACAGATGCGGAACCCATCTCTACTATCACTACATAGGAAGAAGGTTATGAGGATCCTCCGGCCGCAGGGTGGGAGTCTGGTAGCTCCTGTATGATGGACTCTGAAGATGAATTAGAAAGCTGGCAACATCGATTATCTGAGCACCATAGGGGCAGCAATGTCTGCCCTACCAAGTCTCTCAGATGGGTCGACTCACAACCCAGACGTATACCTGTGTATGATGGTTCGATAGATCCTGAACCGTTTATTGTACAATTCTCAGATCAGATACCTGACCTATAGAAAATGGAGGCCCTGGAGTCAGCATTCAGAGCCACAGTAGTCAGATGGTGGACAGGCCATAAGAAGCAGATCCCTACCTGGGAAGCATGTCAGAAGCTCCTTCGCCTGAGGTTCTCAGACCAGTTGGCAAAGGCGTGAAGCAAGTTTGATGGAAAAACTTTCCCCCAGGACCACTTAAGAAAATGCTACGAGGCATGGAAGTATGTACCTCAGGATGAGTGGGTACATAGATTTGTGCACACGCTGGGACCACTAGCAAAGAACTGGTACACGGAGGCTGAACTTTTCCAAGATACTGTAAGTTGGGACTGTCTTTTTCATAGCTTTATCAATACTTTCTCTACTAATGATGTCTATCCAGCCCTAGACGCAGCTATCAGGATCATCCATACTAAGGTATTTAACGAACAAGAAGTGACAGAAAATCACCCTGATTGGGCCACACAAGAAGCCCTCGCAGTCGAATGTTATAAATTCACAGTCGACGAGGAGGAGGACCCACACTGTCTTGATATCCCTGAGTCAGAAGGATACTGCGACATGCATGGACCGGCAGTCGATGTTCCCGAAGTGACGCAGCCCTTGAAGACACACATAGTTAACATTAGATCCGATGCATAGCCTAAGTTTGCTACCATTGGCAACTATTGGGATGACGAGATGGTAAGCAAGGTAACTCAACTTCTCCACGAATACCAAGATCTTTTTCTGACCAAGTTATCTAAAATGAAAGGTATCCTGGGAGATATCGGTGTAATGAAGATCCCCCTAAATCCTGATGCGAAGCCTGTGAAGCAGCGCCCTTATAGATTGAATCCAAAATACAAGGAAAAGGTTAAGCTAGAGTTGGATAAGATGCTTGCGGCAGGAATAATTGAACCTGTTGAAGAATCTGAGTGGGTCAGCCCTATGGTCGTCCAGGAGAAAAAGACTAAGGGTGAAATCCAAATCTGTGTCGATCTAAGGAAACTCAATGATGCCTGTCTGCACGACCCTTTTCCCACTCCCTTTACAGATGAAGTGCTCGACAATGTCGGAGGTCAAGAAGTATACTCTTTTACCGATGGTTTTTCTGGCTACCATCAGATCCGAATTGCTCCAGAGGACCGACATAAGATGACCTTTGCTACCGAAATGGGATCCTTCTAGTATACTGTCATGCCCTTCGGGTTGAAGAATCCACCTGCCATATTTTCTCGAGTAGTCATCTCTGCGTTTAAAGAATACATACATAAATTCTTAGAAGTTTACTTTGATGATTGGACTATTTTTGGGCTAGTAAAATACCATATAACTAGTTTGAGACTTATGTTGGACAAATGCAGACAGCACCAAATCTCCTTGAACTTAAAAAAGTGCATTTTCTATGCACCCTTTGGCATTCTACTTGGTCATGTGGTATGTAAGCAGGGATTGATGATGGACCCTACGAAGATCGCTATTATTGTGAACCTGCCACCTCCGAAGTCCGTCAAACAACTTCGCACAACGCTTGGCCACACCGGTTACTACAGGAAATTTATCCAAGGATATGCCAAGATTACTGCCCCAATGGAAAGGCAGCTAAAGAAAGATATTAAGTTCGAATGGAGACCAGAATGCCAAGCAAGCCTCAACATTCTGAAAGAAAAAATGGTCACTGCCCCTATCCTAGTATTCCCTGACTGGAACAAGGAGTTTCATGTGCATGTTGATGCATCCTCTATTGCTTTAGGAACTGTGCTCGCTCAGCCAATAGAAGGTAATATCGATCACCCAATCTCTTTTGCCAGCAGAAAGTTATCTACAGCAGAGAAAAATTATAGTACGACAGAACATGAAGGTCTTCCTATGGTATATGCATTACAAAAATTTCGACATTATCTGCTAGGATATCATTTTAAGATGTTTACTGACCACTCTGCTTTGAAGTACTTGGTTAAAAAACCTGTGCTAGGTGGAAGAATATGCAGATGGTTAATTCTATTTCAAGAATATGAATTTGAGATCATTGTTAAGCTTGGAAGACTTAACCTAGGACCTGACCACTTGTCGAGGCTCGAGTCAGGCGAAGAACCTACCAATTTGGATGAAGGCCTCCCCGATGCACAATTATTTGCTATCCAGATAGTTGATGAATATTTCCAGGATATTGTTCAGTATTTATCCACAAGTATCCCCCCTCCAGAGATGACCACACCGCAGAAGAAGCAGTTGGTGGTTCGAGCCGCGGACTTCACTTTAATAGCAAGACAGCTGTATAAAATGGGACCAGATGAGATACTGCGCAGATGTGTTTTGGAACATGAAAAACCTCTAATATTGGTTGAAGCACACTCTGGTGCAGCAGGAGGTCACTATGCAGGAAAATCCATAGCGCAGAAGATTTTGACAGCCGGCTTATGGTGGCCCACACTTCACAAAGATGCAAGAGAATATTGCCACAGCTGCGACATCTGTCATAGGACAGGTAAACCATCTAGGAGGGATGAAATGCCCCTAGCTCCGCAAGTAACATTACAGGCCTTTGACAAATGGGCCATTGACTTTGTTGGTCCTATCAACCCCCCTGCAAAAAAGTCAGGAGCCAGATACATCATTACAGCAACTGATTATCTTACCCGTTGGGCCGAAGCTCAACCAGTCAAGACTTGTAGCACTACTACTGCTGCGAAGTTCATATTCGACAACATCTTCTCCAGATTTGGGTGTCCCAAAGTTCTTATGAGTGATCAAGGGTCACATCTCCTGAATAGGACTATTGAAGTATTTACTAAAGAATTTCAGGTGTATCATCAAAAGAGTACCGCATATCACCCACAAGCAAACGGGACTGTCGAAGATTTTAACAAAATCCTTGAGCATTCCTTGACAAAGGTTTGTAACGCTAACAGGAATTATTGGGATCTTTGAATTCCAGCAGTGCTATGGGCTTACAGAACTACTTGCAAAAACTTGACAGGCCATACACCCTTTCGACTAGTTTATGGGCAGGAAGCCGTCATGCCCATGGAATTCATTGTTCCCAGCCTCCGGATATCTTCTTTCACCGACATGGATGAACCAGCCATAATTACAGAGAGACTGAAACAGATATTAGAACTTGAAGAGGATAGATTTGTCGCAGGCTTCCAACAACAGGTGCAGAAAGCTTGAGAAAAAGCATGGCATGACAGACACATCAAGAAGAAACATTTTTAGCAGGGTGATCTTGTGCTCCTTTATGATAGCAAATTCATGAAGTTTCCAGGAAAGTTTAAGACACATTGGAAAGGACCATATGTAGTACAGAAAGTTACTAATGGGGGCGCAGCCCAGCTAGCTAAGTTAAATGGTGAGCTTTTTTCCTCTATGATAAATGGGAGCCGCTTAAAAAAGTACATGGACATGCCAGGTACTCAGAATAGGAGGTAGCACCAAGCAAATAAGCGAAGATGCTCGTAGCATTATGGATTATCGTAGTCTATTTTGTCTAAAAGATGTGAAGCTACAGGTTGGTCATCAGTCACAGGGTCAGACTGTGTCGAAGTTGAAGGTTGTCAAGGTGTGTCGCAGCCCAAAATGTGACGGATGGGACATACTGCATTCGGCGGCGCTGGCACGAGAGCTGCTCTCATTACTCGTCATAATGAGATTTTGGGAAAATCCGGTGCTGTGCGGAGAAGATTTCTAGAACTTCATCAGATTTGGCGTCATTACTGCACCATGATGACAAATTCAGCTTCGGGATTCTATAAGAAGCCACCTCGACCTGTGTTTTCTGTCTTAAGCACGTCTGTGAGATATTCAGCCCGAACCATGTCGAACGACTATAAAGTTCAGGAGCTAGTATGAGAATTAAGGGACAGAGGTCTGCAGCACCTTCTGAGTACTCCGCCAGTACATCCCTACTTGGCTAAGGACATCGACAGGAAGGAGTTTTCTCTAAATTTGCAAAAACGGACAGGATATTGCTCTAACGTAGAGCAACAAAGGGCATGAGGCCTCGTAGAAAGACTTTGGGGAATCCCACCATGCAATATTTTGGCGTAGCAGAACCATGGCATCTATATTCCTTCCGCAGTGTGACACGCAATCCCAGGGGACCCCAAAGTTGTGGATGGTCAGGCATCAGCAATTGGAATGAAGGATGGTGTTGCAGGTGGATCGCGAAGGCTTCATCAGCAAAACTTCTGCAAAGGACAGAAGTAGGCAGCCGGCAGCAGCATGGAGAGCTTCAGCAAGTAGTACACTATGCTTTGTTAGTGGAATTCTGCCACCAGAGAAATTGAAGAGTGTCTCGGGACGGGCCACTGTTGAGTCTTAGGGTCCTGTTGGGACGCGCACCCTAACGACCCTTAATATGGCTAACTCCGCGGTTAATCAGAAAGATTGTAAGCGGAGTTACAGGTCAAAATAGTCTTAGGGGTGTCGGGGGAAGTTAAAACTCTTTTGTAATAAACCCTTGGTTGAAATCCAGGGTTTAGGGTTTCAGGTGCCCATGGTTTAAGACCATGGTTTTGTAAAAATGCGCAGTATAAATAAGCACTTGTGTAAAGAAGATAGGTTAGGTTTTATGATGTAAGAAAGGTTAAGGAAAAGCTAAGGTTGATTCTGTAAGGAAAGGATAAGTCCCAACTGTGTGTGTGGACGACCTCTGCAGCTGTGTGCATAGAGGGTTTTTGTAAGGAAGATTGAGGAAAAACCTACAGCTGTGTGCGCAGGGGCCTGCTGCTGTGTGCGTGGATTTTAAGGATTGAATGGATCTGCAGCTGAGTGTGCAGATCAAACTGTGGTTTTGTAGCAAGTTGAATAAAACACAGTTTGTGGATGTAGCCCCTACACTGGGGGTGAACCATGTTATATCTGGTGTTGTGGTTTCTTGTGTTGTTTTGTTTCTGTTGTCTTTTATGCATTAATAACTGTATACATCTGATAAGTTAGATCGCTGCTAATATTTAGCTTCGCTGTGAATTCCCTGTAGTGGGTTGAGCAAGTCACGACTGTTTATTTATCTGTGAAGTGTATGTGAATGAATGGTAAAACTTTATAAGTATTGGTTAATAAGGTTATTAAAAGGATAAGGTATAGTAATCCCCTTCTCTGCTTGCAGAAACCTGATTCTGCGGCTCCCCATAGCTGTTCGGGTGAGACTGCAACCTGCGCGCAGGTTGTTGCCGAAAGGGCCAACACTGTGGGTCTTTTGTTGGTGCGACACTAAAGGATTAAACTCGGGTCTTCCCTATTTCCCAACACAGGTTTCTTTCTGGATTTGATGTAGGATGAATCTTCATCAAATACTACATCCTTGCTGATATCAATCTTCTTGAAACCTGGGAAGTATATGATGTAATCCTTCAAGCTTTCAGAGTGTCCCACAAATATACCCTTCCTTCCTAAAGGATCTAATTTTGTTATCTTCTCTCTTGGAATGTGTATGTACACAGGACAACCGAATATTCTGAGGTGGCCAACTTCTAGTTTCTTACCGGAGAAGACTTCTTCAGGAGTCTTGTTCTCGAGTACTCTGTGTGGAGTGTGGTTCTGTACATACATTGTGGTTTTGGATTCTTCTACCCAAAGATGCATAGGAAGATCTTGATCATGAATCATAGCTCTTGCAACTTCCATGATAGTTCTATTCTTCCTTTTTGCAATTCCATTCTGTTGTGGATTATAAGGAGTGGACAACTCCCTCTTAATCCCTAAGTCTTTACATAGTTTTTTGAACTCATTCGAAGTGAATTCTCTGCCATTATCTGATCAAAAAGTCTTGATCTTATTTTCAGTGTGGTTCTTGATCAAGGATTTGAATTCCTTGAAATTTCTAAATAATTCATATTTACTCTTCATGAAGTAAATACATGTCTTCCTATAAAAGTCATAAATAAAAGAAACATAGTATGCATACCCGCTTAGAGAACTTGATGACATTGGTCCGCATACATCGGAGTGGATGGTTTCCAGGATTCCTTTTGCCTTGCTCTTGCTACTTGGAAATTTCTTCTTTGTATTCTTTCCTTTCACACATCCTTTGCAGACCCCTTCACGTTTTTCTTGAATATATGGAATACCTTCAACAGCTTTACTTGTTAGTTTTTCATCATATAAGCTAGCATTATGATCTTAGGATCTTTTCACTAAGAGAATAACAAGCACAGCAATAAAACATAAGCACATCACAAGAGACACAAAGATTTTTCCTCGGGGAAACCATAAAGGAGAAAACCCCGCAACTTCCTCAGAGATAGAATCGGCACTAAAACAGTAAAATCCCAAAACAGTAAGATGCACTTCTGACAGCAGTAGTCCTCTTCTTCTATCTAGTCCCAGTGTATTTCCTTCCTCACTAATGCACCACACTTGAGTGAGTGAATGATATGTGTTATAAGTGATAAATAGAGAGGCTCTCACTCTCTATTTATATTCTTCTGTTAACTTGAAGTGCACTCAATCATGTCGGCCCAACTTAACAATTACTTACTAGATCCTACATCTCTATAAGTGTATAATAACCCTAGTTCCCCGAAACTGTGGGGATTTTAACAATGACTTGACATGACTTGTTTGCGTTATTTATCCTCTCGATCGAAACATCAGGGCATGAAAACATGACTCAAATACATAATAGAAACATCCCGGAATAAACATCGGGTTACAATACATAAGATACATAGATGAATACATTCTGAAGTTACATATAGATCAACACTCCCTCTTAACTAGGAAGGTATTATTTCGACACAATTTTCAGTACTAGTCTTCTTCTCTGTATCAACTGGATCATCTCGTCATCTTCATCTTGAGTCTTCAAGTCATATTCACTGGAGTTGGATCATCTCTCGATCTGAATCATCATGGAACATCATCACTGGATCTAGATCATCTCTCGATATGGATCAACATCACTGGACTGGATATGGATCATCACTATTGGATCTGGATCATCACTCGATCTGGATAATCACTGGATCTAGATCATCACTCAATCTGGATCATCATGACTGGACTAGATCTGGATCATCTCTCGATCTAGATCATCACTACTGGATCTGGATCATCACTCGATCTAGATCATCACTAGTGCTATCTCATGATTCTTCTCGTCACAGGAAGTTCTACAGAGCCAACCCTTTTTCATGTTGGTTGTAGGCCTACCCATCATGTAGGTCTTCACCCAGCACTTACATTTGATCTACTCATCAAAAAAGCACATCCATCTAGACAGAAACACATCCTATCACAGTGATGGAAGACTCCCATCCAGACAGGAACACATCCTATCACAGTGATGAGATATTTCAGCACTTACATCTGACCTACTCGTCAGAAGGGCACATCCATCCAAATAGGAACACATCCTATCACAGTGATGGAAGAATCCCATCCAGACAGGAACACATCCTATCACAGTGATGAGAGATTTCAGCACTTACATATGACCTACTCGTCAGAAGGGCACATCCATCCAGATAGGAACACATCCTATCATAGTGATGGAAGACTCCCATCCAGACAAGAACACATTCTATCACAGTGATGAGATATTTCAATACTTACATCTGAGCATGTGGGAACACATCCCTCAGTCGCTCTAGAAAGGATTTTCACTTACATCCATCCAGACAGGAACACATCCTATCACAGTGATGGAAGGGCTTGCACTCACATTTGATCCTACGAGAACACATCCCAACATTCATATCAGAATGGTCCCCATTCCTCGACTGAGCTACCTGGTAACTGACCATGTGCCTCCATTATCCTAGAGAATGGCAGTTGCCCTTACATCCGACCTGCTCATCGGAATGGCCAACACTCACATTTGACATGGAAGGAACTTAATCCTTTAGCCATGACAAAATGGTTCAGCCCTTACATCTTATCAAGTGGGAACACATCCCTATATCACATCAGAATGGCTACTTAGTCCTACATTGAGTGATCCTAGTAACTGACCAGGTACCTCCATTCCTAGAATGGCAATTTCCCTTACATTTGTCCTGCTCGATAGAATGGCCAAAACTCATATCTGACATGGAAGGGAGCAACCCTCTCACCATGACAGAATGGCTCAGCCCTTATATCTTACCTACTCGTCAAAATGGCTATGGATCTCAGCACTCATATCTGACATGGAAGGAACCAATCCTCTCACCATGACAGAATGGCTCAGCCCTTATATCTGACCTACTTGTCAGAATGGCTATGGATCTCAGCACTCATATCTGACATGGAAGGAACCAATCCTCTCACCATGACAGAATGGCTCAGCCCTTACATCTGACCATGGAAGGAACCAATCCTCTCACCATGTCAGAATGGCTATGGGACTCATCACTTTCCCTTGGAGGGAACCTCAATCTAGAGAACACCAAGTCTCTCCCTGAAGTACTCGATCTTCAGCCTAGCTAATGGCTTCATCAATACATCAGCTCTCTGTTCCTTCGTCGCAACATACTGGAGCTTCACTGCTCCTCTCTGCACCATATCCCTGATATAGTGATACTTGAGCTCGATATGCTTCAACTTGTCATGGAACACTGGATTCTCTGACAACTTCACACAACTCTGGTTGTCACAATGTATACAAGTAGCATCCAACTAGAGATCAAATATATTAGACAGTAGCTTTCATAGCCATACTACCTCACAACTCGCTGAACAAGCTGCGACATACTCTGCTTCAGCTGTACTCAGTTCCACATAGGATTGCTTCCTACTAAACCAAGAGATCACACCTGATCCCATACCGAAGCAACATCCTGAATTACTCTTCCTGTCGATGGCACTACCTACCCAATCTAAATCAACATAACCCTCCAGGTTAATCTTTTTATTTTCATTGTACTTGAGTCCATAATCAACTATACCCCTGCATGCTTTGCAACCATCAGGTGAACATGTCTCAATGTGTTCATAGCAAAGAAAATATCTGGTCTCAGGTACATCAAGGACCCAATCATCTAATGATACATCATAGCATCAACCATCTCTGATGAAGCATCACTCAATAGCTTCATGTTTGATGCCATAGGTGTGGTCATGCAGTCCATCATCCTGAACCTATTCAGGATCTCTAGTGCATACTTACCTTGTCCACACTTCCATGCCTAGAACAATAGTGCATCGACACATAACAGGAGCATCACTGGTCTTCTATATTCAACCTTGAGGAAAAGGTTGGAATCCTATTTACTCTCAGTAAATCCTAGAGTCATCAGTAATCTATCCATCCTGTCGTACCATGTCGAACCTCAGGATCTTCTGCAGTCACTTCCTCCGAAGCAGAGCATCATACTCCATTTGTCTTCCGTACTCTATGCACTGAAACATTCTGTACCAGAGTGACAAGTAGTATCCATCTAGGGTCACTGGATACCAAGATCCTCTATCTTGAACTTTTTCAAAAGTTCTTCTCACATCCATCTATGAGCTTTTCATCCTTTATCAACCTTGTAGCAAAGGTTAAGATATTCATCAAGCTCATCATGTATGTGTTATTTCATGGGTGTATTCTGAACTTGTACAATGCCTTCTTTCATTTGCACACATGATTATGCATGTCATGTGACTTCACTTCCAGTGGCTGCAAATATCTCTTCTTAGTTTATGTCTTCTTTTTGTGAGAAGCCTCGTGCTATGAATCTTTCTTTGTATCCCATGATGTTTCCATCTACTGCATGATGGAACTACGAACTTCTCTTCAGGTCTCAATACTACATCCTAGACATCATTCTTCTTGAACTGGTCTTCTTGGTTACTTCTTCATAGTTCGAAGATTATGCATCAATGATGTCGCTGC
Source organism: Pseudotsuga menziesii (assembly GCA_001517045.1). Taxonomy (NCBI): domain Eukaryota; kingdom Viridiplantae; phylum Streptophyta; class Pinopsida; order Pinales; family Pinaceae; genus Pseudotsuga; species Pseudotsuga menziesii. Next base: position 249,700 of record LPNX010888083.1, read on the forward strand.
ATTCATCATATTATTCTTCATCTTGAACTGTTGTCACTTGTTCTTCGGAACAAGTTTCATCCTTCTTTGCTTGCAGGCGATTATGTATGTGATCTTTCCTACAAGTCAAATGCATTTGTATGGTTAGAACATTTCATAAGGAATATTTATATTGGCAAGTTCTTATGCATAAATATATGATCATGCAACTACTTTAGCCAATACAACATTCATCCATATCTCACTGAAACTTTCTAGATTCCTTCCATCTCTACCAGGACAACATTGAGATTGTGCACTAATCCAATATGTCAGCAAAGAGGTTTCATTCTAGATAAGTAGCAATGGAGAATTTTTATAGAACCATGTGCTACTTACCCATCACATGCATATTAATAGTATACTGTCATTAATGCAAACATCCTATCATGCATAATACAATAACTGAATATAAACAAATGCATAACAAAACAAAGAAATGACAATTGAATACTTATCTTTATTTGTTTCGTGGGTATACTCCTTGAGTCTTTAGCTTCATCATCTTCTTCATTCATGATCGCATCGTTTCTTATCCAAATGCTAAGGTGGATAAGAGGTTCTTCAAGAGTTGATTTCTTCATATTCCTCATCACTTGAGTAATCTTCTTTCGATGGTAAGAGCTTGATCTTCAGTTGCTCCCACCTTCTCTTCTTGAGCTTCTTCTACTTGTGAGTTCTCTTCCCAGAGTCTACTGAAATTAATCACTTTCTTCTGGCACACATTCCTTGAATGAATGAATTCCATGATCCTGGGAGGCCATTCAAGGTGGCCATCACCACTTCTATATTCTTCACTTTTTCTTTTACCGCTTCAAGTTGTTCTTGATTTGAGAGACTCTTATGACTACATGGTCTCTGAATTCTGGACCTTCAACTAGTTTCTTAAGGTCATATTCCGATCTATGTTCTTTCCTTCAAATAGCTTGGTCAAGAAATCAAACATATTCAGTGTCTTTATGGAATACACTTGTAGTACAAGTTGATTCATGACTGAATCAGCAATGATATTCTTGGCCTTAACCAATTTCTTCTTCTGTAAGGCTTCTAGCGTCATCTCCCTCTGGAACTGCAACCTCTATACTCATGTAGGTGCCCAATCCATTTTATTCAGAGAGATAATATACTTCTAAGATTGGAATTTTTCAACTTCACCAAGCTTATCATCAAGCTGATGTGATAGATCACTTTGAAATGAGAACCTCAAATGAAAATAGCAAAGGATTAGATCTTACCGAATTAAGGTGTCCATCTTGGTTTCAGAGCTCGCTGATCTAGGGTTTGTCATAGAAACCCTAATTTTCAAAACTTGGAATATTTTAGATTTGATTGGATAGACAGATAGATCTCTTCAAATGGAGCTATCCAATGTACTCCTTTTCTGAAAACAGTGGAGGGAAGCTCCTGGAACTGGAAGCCCTAATTTTCCAATTTCTTCTGCAGAAATGCCTGTTACTGTTTCTGTGATATCTCTAAAATATATGCTCCTATGTGCCTGAAATTTTGTACACAGGTAATATCACATGTCCCTGATCCAAAACCACATGTTTAATTAGAAATGGTTTCACCATTTGGGATTCATGATCCTTTTCCCAAGGTGACCTGTTACAGGACTGTTCAGAACAGCAAAGTTGTACGGCATTCCATGTGTCACTAGTTCATCGTCTGAGTCTGATATTTGGTGCACCGAAAGTAAAGTCTATGCCCTTTCTAGAACATCTTCATGAATTCCATTTGGACCTCTGTATCCCAATATATTGCAATTCTCCCCATGTGTCCTGTTAAAGGATGAATTCTGGAAGAGGCTGGAACCCTAACTTGGAGGGATCATATCTCCCACAATATAGATAATATGAGGCTGATTTTTGGAAAAAATGTGTATAATGCTTTTATCTTCTGTATATGAAATTTTCAGCTTCTGATACTTCACCAACCTAGGAATATAGCGACTATACCAAAACTTTACAGTTTTAGTATTTAGGGTTTTTCAAGCTCGGGGTCAAACTAGGGTTTGACTTTCCCAGAGTTTCACCCAACCAAATTTCTTGATCCAGGTCTCTAAAATTCGGTTTTGATGAGGATAAAAATCCTATGCTGGTATCACTCAAAAATTCCTCTTCTGTAGAAAGCCCTAATTTCCGCATCGAAAACTGAAAATGCTCGGAATCAAATTCCGCTTCGACAGAAAGATGCACCCTTCAACGGAGAGTCTGCCTAGCATGCTTTTGCTGATGGATTGTGGAGAGAGATACAAAAAGTAAGAATCCATAGATTCTATAGCTACACAATGTCTTCGTCCCAGGTTAGCTCTGATTCCATGTTAGTTTTTCATCATATAAGCTAGCATTATGATCTTAGGATGTTTTCACTAAGAGAATAACAAGCACAACAATAAAAAATAAGCACATCACAAGAGACAAGAGAGACAAAGAGTTTTCCTTGGGGAAACCATAAAGGAGAAAACCCCGCAACATCCTCAGAGATAGAATCAACACCAAAATAGTAAAATCCCAAAACAGTAAGATGCACTTCCGATAGCAGTAGTCTTCTTCTTCTGTCTAGTACCAGTGTATTTCCTTCCTCACTAATGCACCACACTTGAGTGAGTGAATGATATGTGTTACAAGTGATAAATATAGAGGCTCTCACTCTCTATTTATATTCTTCCATTCACTTGAAGTGCACTTAATCATGTTGGCCCAACTTAACAATTACTTACTAGATCCTACATCTCTATGAGTGTATAATAACCCTAGTGCCCCAAAACTATGGGGACTTTAACAATGACTTGACATGACTTGCTTACATTATTGATCCTCCCAATCGGAACATTGGGGCATGACAACATGACTCAAATACATAATAGAAACATCCCGGAATAAACATCGGGTTACAATACATAAGATACTTAGATGAATACATTCCGAAGTTACATATACATCAACATTACTTGCAAGTGGTAGTTCTCTGTAATGCACATGTGCAATCCTTCTATGCTAAAGTTCATTTGGTTCTACTGAGTCATGAACCAAAGCTTGTTTTTGTTGGCCCTTCAGTTTGTATAGTCCTCCTTCTTGTTCCCCAATCACTATTGCATCGTCAAAAGTCTTTCTCTTTGGCCACATAAGAACTTGGCCATCTACAAAAGAAACCCTCATTCCTTTTGCATCCAATGCAGATATAGAGAGGAGGTTCTTCTTTAGTCCTGGCAGAAATAATACATTCTTCATATTCAAATACTTTACAGAGTCTAGTATGTAGGAGGACTCACCACTACCTTTTATTAGATACTGGTAGTCATCCCCAAGTTTCACTTTGTGAGGTGACTCATGTTCAAATAGCTTCACAAATGAATCTTTGAATGCTTTCATGTGCTTTGAAGCACCACTATCTATGAGCCAATCATTGCTTCCATGTGAAACAGTTCCCGTAAGAGCAAAGATCAACACATATTATTCATCACTTGAAGAATCACTTTCTTGTCTGGTTCTCTTTGTGGAATGTTCATCATCCTCTGCAGCATGAGCATGATGTCTTTTCTTGCTTCCCTTATTCTTATTTAAATTCCCTTTGTTAGGGAAGAATTTGGATATGTGATCTTTCTCATCACATGTGTAACATCTAATAGTAGCCCAATCTCTTCTAGAGTGATAAGGCTTACTTTTGGAATGATGATGGTCCCTTTTGGTTTTCTTGGTGTGGGTGGTGAGAGCTTGATCTTCACTTCCCATATTTTCTTCTCGAGCTGCTATATGAGCTTATTCTTGAGAGTATTATTGCCATAGTCAGTTGAACTTGACTAACTTCTTTCTGGAATAGACCCCTTCAATAAAAGAGTCCCATGATCTACGGAGACCATTCAAGGTGGTCATCACAATTTATGCATTTTCCACTTCTTCATCTACTACTTTGAGCTACTCCCTCATCTGAAAGACCCTTGTAAACTAAGACTAAATAGTCTCATCATTCTAGATCTTTACATTCTTCAATTGGTTTCTTAGAGTCATCTTCCTGTTTATGTTCTTTCCTTCAAACAATTTGGTTAGGGCATCAAACATAGCTTTAGGTGTCTTGAGGGAGGACACCTGTGGTATGAGGTGATCATTGATAGAATTAGGAATGATTCTCTTTGCCATAACCATATTCTTCTTATGTAAGGCCTTAGCCTCATCTCCCTCTGGAACTGGAACCTCCTCACTGATATAGGAGTCCAATTCATTTTCTTCCAGAACCAGGGAGATCCTATACTTCCAGGCTCGGAAGTTATCATCTCCCTCAAGCTTTTCATCAAGCTTGGTATGATGAGACATTTTAGACTGAGAACCTCAAATGGAAATACAAAATATTTAGATCTTACCAGGTCAAGATGTTGGACCTAAATTTGGAGTTGAAATCCTGTAGTGCTAGTTCAGGAGTAAATTAGGGTTTTGCTTTTCTGGAGTTTTGTCCACCCAAATGCCTTGAAATTTATCCCTAACATTGATTTTGGGGAGGAGATCAATCCATGCCTTGGCTCACTGAAAAATTCCTCTTATGTGAAAATCCCTAATTTTCGGTAGTAGTGTAGGGTCCAAAACTGAAAAACCTCAGAATTGGATTTTGCTTCCACATAAAGATGTGCCCTAAGGAGGAGAGTTGTTCCACCTTACTTTTGCTGAAAATATGTGGAGGAATATCCACAAACTAGGAATCCTTAGTTCCCATAGTTGCATAGTTTTTTCTTCTCAGGTTAGCTCTGATACCATGTTAGTTTTTCTATCATTGAGCTAGCATAACATTAGGATCTTTAACTGAGAGAATAACAAGTACAACAATCAAACACAAGAGACAATGAACATAATGTTTATCCTCGGGGAAACCATAAATGGTGAAAACCCTACAAATTCCTATGAGAAAGAATTAGCACCAAAAGTAGAACCCAAAACAGTAAGAGATCTCTCGACAGTAGTAACCTTCTTCTTGTCTAGCCCCAGTGTCTTCTCCTTCCTCAACTATATGCTACACTTGAGTTTGTATGAGTTGTATGATAAATAGAGAGTCCAGCTCTCTATTTATACTAATCCTAACATGACTAAAACCCTACTAGGGCTGACCTCACTAGGAGAATCTAATAACCCTAGTGCCCCGGAACTCTGGGGACTTTAACCCTTAGTCAATAGGAGGGTTACCCACAATGACTTGACATGACTTTTTTACATTATAGATCTTCCCGATAGGAACACCGGGGCATGACATGACTCAAGTACATCCTAGAATAAACATCGGGTTACAATATATAAGAAATACAAGTTAAATACATTCTGAAGTTACATATACATCAACACTGTGCACCTATGAGAACTAGGGCTTCCTACTTTTTGGATCTCTCTCCACATATTTTCAGCAAAATAAGGTTGGGCTGACTCTTCTCCCTAGGGCACATTTTTCTATTGAAGTAGAATCCGATTTTGAGTTTTTTTAGTTTTGGACCCGACACTACTGCTGAAAATTAGGGATTTTCACAGAAGTGGAATTTTTGAGTGAGCCCAAGCCTGGATTGATCTCCTCCTCAAAATCAAAGTTTAGAGAGAAAGATTAAATAATTTGGTTGGACATAACTTTGGGAAAGTCAAACCTTAATATGCTCCTGAACCAACACTACAGAAATTCAGCTCCAGATCCATATCCAACATCTTGACCTGGTAATATCTAAATATTTTGTATTTCCATTTGAGGTTCTCAGTTAAGATGTCTCATCATACCAATCTTGATGAAAATATTAAGGGAGATGATAAATTCTGAGCCTATAAGTATAGGATCTCCCTGGTCCTAGAATAAAATGAGTTGGACTCATATATTAATGAGGAGGTTCTAGTTCCAGAGGGAGATGAGGCTAAGGCCTTACACAAGAAGAAGTTGATTATGGCTAAGAGGATTATTACTGATTCAATCAAGGATCACATCATACCACAAATGTCATACCTAAATACACCTAAAGCTATGTTTGATTCCCTAACCAAAATATTTGAAGGGAAGAACATAAATCAGAAGATGAAACTGAGAATTCAACTGAAGAGTGTAAAGATCCAGAATGCAAAGACCATCTAGTCTTACTTTACAAGCGTATCTCAGATCAAGGAACAGCTAGAAGCAGTAGATGAAGAAGTGGAAAATGCAGAGATTGTGATGACCACATTGAATGGTCTTCCTATGGCATGGGACTCTTTCATTCAATGAATATGTGCCAAAAAGAAGCTAGTTAAGTTCAGTAGACTATCGGAAGAATTCTCTCAAGAACAAGATCAGATAGCAGCTTGAGAAGAAAACATGGGAACTGAAGATCAAGCTCTTACAATCCACACCAAGAAAACTAGAAGGGACCATCATCACTCCAAAGGTAATATTTCACACTCTAGAAGAGATCTGTCTACTATTAGATGTTACACATGTGATGAGAAAGGTCACGTATCCAAATACTTACCTAACAAAGGGAACTCAAAGAAGAAAAAGGGAAACAAGAGAAGAAATCATGCTCATGCTGTAGAGGATGATGAACCTTCCACAAAGAGAATTAGACAAGAAAGTGATGATTCTTCAAGTAATGAAGAATATGTACTGATCTCTGCTCTCACGGGAACTATCTCATATGGATGCAATGATTGGATTATAGATAGTGGTGCTTCCAAACATATGATGGGATTCAAAGAATCATTTGTGAAACTATCTGAACATGAGTCACCTCACAAGGTGAAACTTGGGGATGACTACCAGTATCCAATAAAAGGTAGTGGTGAATCTTACTATAAGATAGACTCTGGAAAGTATATGAAGATGAAAACTGTATTATTTGTACCAGGACTAAAGAAGAACCTCCTCTCCATATCTACATTGGATGCAAAAGGAATGAGGTTTGCTTTTGTAGGCGGCCAAGTTCTTGTGTGGCCAAAGGGAAAGACTTTTGATGATGCCATAGTGATTGGGGAACAAGAAGGAGTTCTATAGAAATTGAAGGGCCAACCAGAACAAGATTTGGTTCATGACTCAGTAGAATGAAATGAACTTTGGTATAGAAGGTTTGCACATGTCCATTACAGGGAATTACAACTTGCAAGCAAAGATGTTGAAGGTATTCCAAAAATGGAGACAAAACATGATGGTGTTTTCAAAGGATGTGCAAGAGGAAAGAACAACAAGAAGACATTTCCAGGTAGTGAGAGCAACAAAAAAGAAATCTTGGAAATCATCCACTCTGATGTATGTGGTTTGATGTCATCTAGTTCATTAAGCGGGTATGTATACTATGTTTTTTTCATTGATGATTTTTCTAGGAATACATGGATATAATTTATGAAGAACAAAGATGAAGTACTCATCAAGTTCAAGGAATTCAAAGCCTTGATCGAGAACCACACAGAAAAGAAGATCAATATTTTTTGATCAAATAATTGCAAATAATTCACTTCGAATGAATTCAAAGACTTATGCAAATATTCAAGGATTAAGAGGGAGTTAACCACTCCATATAATCCACAACAGAATGGAGTTGTAGAAAGGAAGAATAGAACGATCATGGAAGATGCAAGGGCCATGCTTCATGATCAAGATATTCCCATGCATCTATGGGAAGAAGCTGGTAGAACAATAGTGTATGTACAGAACCATACTCCACACAGAGTATTCGAGAATAAGACACCTGAAGAAGTCTTTTTCTGTAAGAAACCAGAAGTCATCTATCTTAGAATATTCACCTGTCCATTGTACATACACATTCTGAAAGAAAAGAGGACAATGTTAGATCCTTCAGGAAGGAAGGGTATATTTGTGGGATACTCTAAAAGCTTTAAGGCTAAAAGAATATACTTCCCAAGATTCAAGAAGCTTGACATCAGCAAGGATGTGACATTTGATGAAGACTCCACTTATAACAAATCCAGAAAGAGACCTGCTAAAGAACCTGAAGAAACAGAAGCACCTAGAATTCATGACACAACCATGAACGAAGAATACCAAGAAGAATATTGAAAAATAGAAGAACCTCAAGAACCTGTAGATCCACCTCAAGAGAATAATCCTCACAAGAGGAAACCTGCTTGGGTATGAGATGTTATCCAAGGTGTAGAAAGATATGGGGATTCATAAGAAACACACAAAGAAAGAAAAAGAACCATGTCATGTTCCAGTTATGTAGCCTTATTATGTGATTTCATTGATAAAGAACCTTCCAACTATGAAGAAGAAATAGAAAAGAAAGAATGGAAGGATGCTATGATCTAAGAATACCAATCGATCATGAAGAATGATGTTTGGGATGTTGTCCCAAGACCTGAAGGGAAGTTTGTAGTGACTTCCAAATGGATCTACAAGATCAAGCATGCTGCAGATGGCAGCATAGAAAAATATAAATCAATATTCGTGGCTCGTGGCTTCTCCTAGAAAGAAGGAATAGATTATGAAGAAAATTTTGCACCTATAGCCCGATACACTTCCATCAGATTGGTACTTGCTCTAGCTGCAGTGAGGAAATGGAAGATACACTAGATGGATGTCAAGACTGCTTTCCTGAATGGTCTAGTAGAAGAGAGAGTGTATGTGGAGTAGCCACTTGGTTTTGAGACACATGACAGGGAGACTCATGTTTGTAAATTGAAGAAATCCATGTATTGTTTGAAACAGGCACCCATGACATGGTATGGCAGAATTGATGGCTTTCTATCTAGTTTGGGCTTTACCAAAAGTAAAGCAGATTCCAACCTCTACTACAAGATTGAGGAAGGCAATCAAGTGATAATCCTACTATATGTAGATGATATGTTTGTAATAGGTATGGATGGATTGATTACTGATACAAAGAGAAAGCTTGATGTCGAGTTTGAAATGAATGACTTGGGTATGATGCATTATTTTCGAGGCATGGAGGTGTGGCAGAATGCGGAAGGAATATTCCTCAGACAAGGGAAGTATGTAGTAGAGATCCTGAAGAGATTTGGGATGATGGAATGCAAGGCCTTAACCACACCTATGGCATTGAACCTGAACCTATTGAGTGATTCTTCATTTGAGTCAGTTCATTCCATGATTTATCCTTAGATGATTGGATCCTTGATGTACCTGACAAATACGAGACCGGATATTTGCTTTGCTGTGAACACCTTGAGCCAATTCCTGATAGATCTTGAGACATGTTCACTTGATTACCGCAAAGCATATTCTAAGGTACCTGAAGGGTATAGTTGATTATGGGATGAAGTATAAGGCTGATCAGAAGATTAACCTAGAGGGTTATGTTGATTCAGATTGGGTAGGTAGTGCCATCAATAGGAAGAGCACTTTAGGGTGCTGCTTCAGTATGGGATCAAGTGTGATCTCTTGTTTTAGCAGGAACCAATCCTGTGTGGCATTGAGTATAGTTGAAGGAGAGTATGTCATAGCTTGTTCAGCTAGTTGTGAGGTAGTATGGCTGAGGAAGCTACTGTCTGATTTATTTGATCTCAAGTTAGTTGCTACTTGTATATATTGTGACAACCAGAGTTGTGAGAAGTTTTCAGAGAACCCGGTGTTCCATGACAAGGCGAAGCATATCAAGATCAAATATCATTATATCAGGGATATGGTGCAGAGAGGATTTGTGAAGCTATAGTATGTTGTGATGGAAAAACAGATAGCTTATGTGTTGACTAAGCCATTGGCTAGGGTGAATTTTGAGTACTTCAGGGAGAAGCTTGGTGTTCTCTAAATCGAGATTCCTCCCAAGAGGAAGTGATGAGTCCGTGATGAGCCCTTCTTACATGGTGAGAGGATTGGTTCCTTCCATGGTAAGATGTAAGTGCTATTCCCTTCTGACATGGTGAGAGGATTGGTTCCTTCCATTGTCAGATGTATGTGATGATCCCACATCCAACATGAAAAAGGGTTGTCTCTGTGAAGACACATCTAGTATAAAAAAGGACTAGCTCTGTGTAGATCCCACATCCATCATGAAAAAGGGCTAGCTCTATGAAGAAACATCTAGTATGAAAAATGACTAGCTCTGTGAAGACTCATCCAGTATGAAAAAGTACTGGCTCTGTGTAGATTCCACATCTAGTATGAAAAGGGACTAGCTCTATGATGATACATCCAGTATAAAAAAGGACTGGCTCTGTAGATGTACATCCAGCATGAAAAAGGGTTGGCTCTGTATAAATTTTGATGATGAAAAGAATCAAGAGATAGCACCCGTGATCCCAGTGATGATCCAAATCCAATGATGATGATCCAGTAGTGATGATCCTGATAAAGATGAAGGTGAATTCAAGATGAAGATAACTTGAAGATGAATATGAATTCAAGATGAAGATGACTTCAAGATGAAGATGACGAGAACTCATTGATGATCTAGATGATACAGAGAAGAAGACCTGTGTTGATAAATTATGTGGGGATAATACCTTCCTAGTTAAGAGGGAGTGTTGATGTATTTGTAACTTCAGAATGTATTCGCTTGTATATCTTATGTCTTGTACCTTGATGTTTATTTTAGGAAGTGTCTATAATGTATTTGAGTCATGCCATTCCTCAATGTTCCTATCGGGTGATTCAACAATGTAAACTAGTCATGTCAGGTCATTGTGGGTAACCCTCCTATTGTGCAAGGGTTAAAGTCCCCAAAGTTTTGGGGCCCTAGGGTTATTAGACTCTCCTAGAGAAGTCAGCCCTAGTGATTTATTATCAAGTCAGGAATTAGTATAAATAGCAAGTGAACCTCTCTATTTATCATACACTCACTCACACTTAGTTGTATTGCATAACTGAGGAAGAAGAAGTTATTGGGGCTATAAATAAAGAGGCTACTGCTGTCAGGAGATCATCTTACTATTTTGGGGTTTTACTTTTGTTGTTGATTCTATCTCTTAGGAAGTTGTGGGGTCTTCTCCATTTATGGTTTCCTCGAGGAAAAACATTGTGTTAATTGTCTCTTGTGTTTGATTGATGTTCTTGTTATTCTCTCAGTTAAAGATCCTAAGATGATGCTAGCTTAAATGATAAAAATCTAACAAAATATGGGTGTCTAGGAGCCTTTTTTGTTTCTGAATTGAATCACATAGACCAATATTTGATCATTAAAAAAGAAGGAACCCAGAACCACATATACTATTTTGAATCCTCTCTACATCTTCCTTCCACTTAAAAATGAAACCCATCCATCATAGAGAAAGGCTTACAATCCCGATCCACTCTTTCTCAATCCATTCCATGAGTGTTTTTTCCTCCATTTGCTTCCTTGGGACCGTCTTAGTGGAGATTTATATTGCATTGGAATGATCTAACTTAAAACTACATCCTCTCCTACCACCAGCTGCATATTCTCATTTCTTAACTTGAACACATCTATGTTTGTCTCTAGCAGGCTTATTCCTTGATCTCGAATGTCTAGAACCACTTCTAGATTTCCCAACTAGTTTTTGGAGCCTCAGGTATTGACAATCCTATGTTGTCTGCATTACATTCGATCTGACTATGTTAATAGAATTTATCAGTCTACCCTTGAATACTAGTTTATTCATGCATAGATATTGGCCATTTGAGACTCACCTCTTACACCTTCACCATCTTGAATGTGCATATGAGAGAATGAATGTAGCTCTAACTAATTTTGGACAATTTTCGCATGGATCAATCATGTTGAATCTGCTTGAAGTAAAGGATTTGTCAATGCTTGGAATCACAATGGTCCTATCCACATCAAAGTGACAAAAATAGCTAGTCGTTCATTTTTTCCATAGGAAGTGAAAACACATCAGTTAGGCAATTACATTAGTCCATCGAGGTACCCAGCTAAGTCACCTGAAATGAGTACATGAGGACCCCTCCTCTTTGGTAACAAACTCGACTATTTTTTATTCCATTCCCTCATCCTCTCTATAAATATATCACTGGTATGAGAGAAAACAACTTCAAGAGATTTCTCATAGTACTCGACAAATGACATCTCTACACAAAAGCATAGTTTGAATAACTCAGTATCATTGGAAAAGGCATTATGATGGTTCTAAATAATAATGTTTGGATCTTTTCTGACTCAATCCAGACACTAACGAATATTTTAAACATAAAATACATATGAAAATCAATTCTTTGAAAATGGTTTTAACTTCCCTGTAAAGTGTCATAGTGGCACTGACTCGGCCTTCGTTGGCCTTGATTTTCTCAGTACTCTACTCAGAGTTGAAAAACACTTTGGGAATCTCCCCTTCAACACATCTTATAGTAGGGCACTTTCTAAGGTATCTATCTACACAAGAAGCAGTAGAGGCTGGAGCTCTTTGCATAATCTACATGGAAACAGTACTTTAGCGAAGGATCCATCCAAGTTCCCTATACCCTATAAAATTATTACCAGTTTCATAAAGAACATCATCAAATAAACTGAATTCTCTAAATATGGTAGGCACCCACCTTATTTTTTCCCTGCATCTTCACTGTTGTGCATTTATCAGTAGATCCCTTCATACTAGAAGGAAATTCATATGGATTTCTTTGATTGCCTCATATCAGTAGCTCCCTTCAAAAAGAGACAGGATGAAGGAAATTCCAATGAAGGTTGTCATGATATTTTCAAATTGTTCACTAGGAAGGTGCATGATATTCAACAACTACCCAATCAAGTTTACAACTATGCTTGAAGTTGTCAATATCTCACATAACTCAATTCCTTTCATGCCTCACAGTTAGGAAAATGAATTTCAATCTAAAAATGAGTTGTTGCATTATTTGAAAAAGTGTAGAGAACACATATCTATATGTATACATATACCTACCATGAAAGTTGTAGGTAGAGATTCCCATTCTAGTCTTATATGCAGGGTTGTCTCTGAAGTCAAAAGCTTGGTTTTTTTTCTCACCAATATGTGTTGGAAACTACCATCACCAAGATGTTTGAGATTTCAAATGAAATAAGGAATTGTAGGCCCCCTTCTAGGGTTTACACAAATTTTTTGAAGGAAAGATGGTACAAATTTCAGAGGGATAGATTAAAGAACCACTTACTCTATGAAATATCTAACACTAAATATTTTGCAAAAATATACTAGTAGAGTACAGAAGAGGAAAACAAAATCCAATCTCTCAACAAGATGGAATAGCTCATTGAAGCAATAGACCTATTATGGAAATGGATTGTTGTATGTAGAATTCTCTCTAGGGTGAGTTTATGTTATGCGGGAAGTAGTCTTCAATACCTACGATCGAGCTACTAAATCCCTATTTTTACAAGGACATTTCTACATTGATGATATAGTGGCTTAGGCAATGAAGGCTTACTATTTAATGAAGATTTGTTTTAGTAAAACAAAAATTTAAATGATTTGTTTAAATTTAGTTATTTAGGATGGTTTGAGGTGAGTGACTAGTGACAATAACCCTATTCAAAATGTGGAGTCTTGGGGGTTTTAAGAGGTCTAGAAATTATGAATGGATGGGAGTAAATATGTTGTGCATACATGTAGAAATTTACCTATGAATGCAATATTAGATGGCTAGACACACATGTAGAAAACCTTTGCTTCACATAGCCTACAGAGAAAATCACACAGCAATTGATGAATCTCCCCTTTTTCATGCCCATAGGTTTACATTCATACCCACAAAGCTAAGCTTCCAGAGCTGATTGTCATCCTCTGCTACTGTTGACAATCTTCCTGTGTGTTTTTTGTATTTCTGATTTATTGCTAACTGTTGATTATTTCAGCAAAAAACAGTTATTGAGATGATCAAACTAAACTTTTTTGAGTTTTCTTTGTATTTATTTTCTCTTTTGAAGTTATTTTTAATCCTTTTAGACATTTCAATAGTTTAGGTTTGCTGAATTTTGGGTTTAGGGTCCTCTTGTTATGTATGCATAGTTTACTTTGTTGACCTTGTTTTATCATCATAGTGTTTAGAAACTTTTTAGTGCCATGTACTACTGATGATCATCTTTATGCAGCATATTATCTAGGTTTTTGGCAGCATGTACAACAGGTTATCATCATCTTTACTGCAGTTATTATCCAAAATGAGGTCTACACTATAGTATCAAGAATGATGGCTGCACTGAATATATATGTAATTATTAGTTTGTTGAATATGAACAGTTACATTTGAATGGTAATGTGTATTTATAAAATTGAACCTTTTTTAATAGCAAAATGATAAATTTTAGATGTATCTTTTTGGTATGGTTTTGAAACATAATTCATGTAGAATTTTGAACCACTCCTTATTTTATTTGAGAACATGGTTGCAAATAAAATTTAAGACAATACAAAAATGTAAATGCTATGATCAGAACTCATTTTCAAGGGATAGAAATAATTAAACAAGGTAAATGTTACAAGCATTTAATGTCAACGAGTGTGTTCTTATTGTGTAAGCATAAAATATTTATGGTTCAATTAGATGTAGATGATGAACTTTGTTGTTGTGTTAATTTTTTAAGCTTCCATATGAAGGTAGACCTCCATATACTATGCAATATAAGGTGAAAAGTGTTTTTCCATCTTCTTGCTCATGTTTCATTGAATGGAAAGGATATGTGGTGCACTTTCATATATGAAGCTCGATGAGTGTGAAACTAGTGCCAAGTTAGTGGAATTGTTTTAGAATCTTCATGACATAAATAATGGGGATAAGATCACCCTTGACACGTTTGTGAAGCTAAAATTGTTGTATTTTATCACCATCACTATTCATGCAACATAATGTTCTTGTTTTTCATCCCCCTATTTTCAAAGTTTTGAGTATGTGCATGAGTTATTTTTACAGCACACCAAAAATACTAACATACCAATATGTGCATGAGCTATTTTTTTAGTGCACCAAAAACACCAACATACCAAGATAATCAATGCATCAAAATGCATCATTAACTCATGTGTTCACATTACAAATAGTTGTAATTTTTCAAAATTACTTTATTGTCTTTTTGAAACTCATATATAGGAATGTAATATGAGTTTATGGTTGGCATGTATGAGAATGCTGAAATAGTTTAGATTTAGGGTTTGAATATCTTCTTTAGTGCACATAATATAAGGAGATTGCATGAACCTATCTTATGACTATGACAAGGTTTCCGCTATAAAAAATTTGTGAATATTACATGGATGAATATTTTTTTGCATCCAAACAAAAGGAACTAATAAAATCATCTTACCAAGATAATCAATGCATCAAAATGTATCATTAAGTCATGTGTCCATTTTATAAATAGTTGTAATTTTTCAAAACTACTTTATTGTCTTTTTGAAACTCATATATAGGAATGCAAGATGAGTTTATGGTTGACATGTATGAGCATGCTGAAATAGTTTAGAGTTAGGGTTTGAATATCTTCTTTAGTGCACATAATATAAGGAGATTGCATGAACCTATATTATGACTATGACAAGGTTTCCATTGTAAACATTTTGTGAATATTACATGGATGAATATTGTTTGCACCCAAAAAAAAGGAAATAATAAAATCATCTTACCAAGATAATCAATGCATCAAAATGTATCATTAATTCATGTGTCCATATTATAAATAGTTGTATTTTTTCGAAACTAATTTATTGCCTTTCTGAAACTCATATATAGGAATGCAAGACGAGTTTATGGTTGGCATGTATGAGCATGCTGAAATAGTTTAGAGTTAGGGTTTGAATATCTTCTTTAGTGCACATAATATAAGTAGATTGCATGAACCTATCTTATGACTATGACAAGGATTTTGTGAATATTACATGGATGAATCTTGTTTGCACCCAAACAAAAGGAACTAATAGAACACACTTTTCCTACAATAGAACACACTTTTCAAAATGAACTAATGATTTAAATGTCACGGAAACCCTTTAGACATCATAAATACAAAGAAAGGAAAATGATATTTTCAATAAGGAAATGTAGTTCAGTATAATTTATATCTAGCATGGTGGAAGAATAAGCTCATCAATACTATGAGTTGATCATATGATAATCAAGAAATATTGATAAGAAAAATAGACTATTGGTTTGATGATCATAAAATATTAAGGGTACATCGTAATGGATTTTTCTATTGAATATATTAGCACTTTGAGCTTTAACAAAACTTATAATCAAGAACTATTCAAAATATAGATACACTATTGATTTTAATTCTCATAAAATAAGGTTATGGTAATATATTTTTCTATTGAATATATCAGTACTTTGAGCACACAAAACTTAAGTAATTTTGAGGAAGGTCAAAGAGGGAGGTTGCTAAAATTGATATCATTGTATTTAACCATTCTATTTGTAGAAAAAAAATATTAATGAAAATGAAACCAGATGCAATGGAGGTGTAATCATTAATGTTATTTCATTTCGTTAACAACCCAACTTATTTTCATTACACGTAAATGCCCTCCATTTATACATTACAGAAGGTTGTCTTCACATAAAGTTGAAAAGAATGTTTCAATATATTATAATCCTTTGCTTTAAGTGTGTCCCTCTACATGTGAAAAATAAGAATGAGAAAGAGCTTCTCGTAGTTTCAAGAATTATATATATATTCTCTACTGACGAGGCCAACCACCTGAAGGTGTATGCTCATTTGGCCCCTCCCACCCACCCACTTTAGAATCAAAGAACAAAAATTCATCAACCTTGATGTATTTTTTATTCATACGAAATGTGCCAATGGAATATTATCAAGAATGGAATTATGATCTTCTATCGACAAATTCCATTGTCAATGCTTGGAAATTTTCCTACTCTTCACTTCCTTCAACTGCAACTGGGATGCTATGACCAAATGACTGTATTGAGCACATATAACATTTGACTCATAGTATTGAAAAAGAATATGGTATTTACATTTCCTTACGTCTGCAATGAAATGTCCTATTATAACCATTGAACCCACACCATACGTATAATTTGATGGGTCTTTAAACTCTTGTATCAACGTGGTTTTTGACCTAGTGCATCTCAATAAATAATAATTCACTTTTTATGGATTATCTACCAGTGCAATGAAAACAAATACATCACCTTCTCTAACCAAATGAGAAACACGATCATAATCTTTGTCAATCACAAGTGCTTCATTATCATGCTCTACATGACTGATATTTCCAAATGGGGGCAATGGTGTCAATTCTTGGTGTCTCCATGGTTTCACAAATTTGTTAGTATATTTTTGACACTCATCCAAGGAATCTACATCATCAATACATGTAAGACAAAAGGAAGAGTACTTTCATTTCTCAATTGCGTGTATAGTTTCCATTTTCTTACTCCTAATGGAGTGTAAGCCCCTTGTTTTTGGTATTGCAATACAATTATGTGGCATTGATCTGTCAACATCACCCATTGCAATATTCTAGAAAACCTTCTCAAATTACCCATTCTTTCATTGAATTCATGGTTCAAATTTTGGTTGCACCAATTAACAACATCGTTTGAATTTGTAAGGTGTGAAGCATAGTGATTCATTTGATATCTCCTAAGTGCATGTTTCATGCAGGCCCCAACACCATCATGTTCTCCTTTTACATGTCCCATTTCAAAAAATATCCGTGTGTGGCGAACATCCATTTCTCTATGAAGGTGAGACAATCATAAGAATGAGCGCGCTGATTTAAATTGACCAGCAAAACCATCTGGCCACACCCAATGTTCTTTAAAAGTGATATTTTGTCTTGATAATTCTTTATAAAGCATACCAAAACAATGATGCACAAAACATGTATCATGTGTATGATCATCACTGATGTAGAAATGATACTCCTTAGTCACTTCACGATTATTTTCATTGCCATCAAAACCATCAACATCAAGATCTGCATGTCTATACATAATATGAACAAGTATAGATACTCAATCTAAATGTTAATACTCACTCTGTATCTCCTTTTGTGGAGTGAAAGTGTAATTTTTAGCAAAATCGACAATGGATAATATCGTTCCTTTCCCAAATACATCTCGTGATTGCTTGAACTATAATTCCTGCCATCGTGTTGAGTGAGAGTGCTTGATATATTTATATATTTGATCCCTGAACAAATTAATAAAATCTGTCAGATAGATATCACTTTCAACTAAATTAATCTTTCTTGATGTTAATGTTGAATCTGTAATAGGAGTACAATCAACATATTCATATCTCTTCCATTTCACAATGTGATTTGATATTTCAGGATCGTTTGCATAAATGTTGTAGTTAGCATTAAAAAGGGCCAAATCATAACATTCCTCACAATTTTTACCACCGGCACATTGTTTCTTATAGAATACTTGATCATTCTCTCGTGCACATAGTATTTTAGATACAAATTCAGGAACACTCACAAGATGGGGGTTATTTGGCCAACACTACATGCCACAATCTAGAAATATCTCATAATATAATTCGAATTCTACATCGTATCAACAACAGCATGTGTCACGAACAACGATGGCCCTGGCATACCATCATTTAAGCTTCACAAATGTGCTAAGAGAAATCTTCGCATCAACATTACTCCCCATAAATTTTTTGAACATTTCCACTTGAGTGATCTCTGTTATGTGTTTTCCATGATTTTCATACTTTGCTTTCGATATACGATGTCACACAACATCCTTTTCATTTGGTAAGACATGAGAGTTTAAATGCCAAAACTCTTTCACCCTGTCTCTCACATTATCTGGAATTCTATCTTGGTAAGGTTTCCTACAGATAACACCCCAACATGCAACTTCATCATCCTCATCTAATTGAAATCTAATGTTTTCATGCTACCATAAAAATTTTATTGATGTTTTTAACATTCTTACAGTAGTAGACAACAAACGACTGTTTACAGTGTTTTTTGCCACAACCCCTGTTAGAATAGATTTACAAGAAACCATGTAATTATGAGATCATTTTTTTTAAAGTGATGCAAGGACCGATGTCAAATTTTGTCACACAATCTCATTTGATTTAGCCTCTTTGATATTTTTAATGCCCAATAATGTCATTGCATTTCTTAGACATTTTTGCTTTAACAACATATTTAACAATTGAGCTTGTTCTATGACAGAAATACCTTCAAAATATTCTTTGGCTATATTTTTTACTCTATAGTGAGCTGTATGATCAGGCATTGGAGGTCCCATTTCTTCAATTTTACTTGAATCCATATTCTCCAAAAACGTATCATTAATGATGATATTGTTGTAGCTTCTAATTAATCTATTTGAATTGGTAAGTGTGGTAGGATGTTGTATGTTGGATGTCGACCCTGCATACGAATAAATATATGAATTTAGTTTTTTGTGAGTTAATTCAAATCAAATATATACATATATATAAGTTTATATATATTATATTTAAATAAAAATGATAAACATATATCAAAATTTATTTACTCACCAATCACGGGCTCAATATCAACGCTACCCATAGTTTTCTCCACATTTGTCATTTCCTCGTCATGTCCATGCTCTTCATTTATTTCATCAATGTGTTCCTCGACAATATGCATTCCTTCATCACCACCATGTGCGAGGTTCACATTTTTCATTTCTTCGTCACCTCCAAGTGCCTCCACATTTATTTCCATTGCACTATTTTCTCTTAACTTTCTCATATTTTCATGATTTTTGTCCTTCCTTGACTCTTCATCAGTTCTGGTGTGATCATGTTTTTTTCCGCAGTTCCTTCGATTTCCCATGTTCAAGGAATTATAACCTAAAATCCAATGCATGAAAAGATATGAGAATTGGGAGTTACATACATACATTGAAAAAAAGATAACAGAAAACCTAACAAGAATAATATGTTAAGCGCTATTGTATGAAAAACTTATAGGTACATGCCAAAACAAGTATTTGCACCAAAGAAAGTAAAATTACCTAGAAGTAGTCTCAAGAAAATGCCCGCCATATTTAAATCGTAGGTTAAATTAAATGCTTGCAACATATGGTCAAGTTGTATGCTATTGATGTTTCTACCTAAACATGATCTCAATTTGTATTAAGCATGTCTGATGAAAAACTTATGGATCTACCAAAAATAGGGTTTCAGGATAAACTTTTGAGAAAGTCCTGAAAATGACTAAAGTGTTGGAAAAATGGCTCAAGTAGCCTTGGGAAAATGCCCGCAATACATAATGGGTTAATGATAAAAATAATTTGAAACTACCATGCTCTAGATTGTTAAGAAGGATATCTCTCCATAGTCTTAGTTTTCACAGAAGGTGTTTGATGACAAAATTAATAGCCTGCCAAAATAGGGGTTCAAGTTGCTTTTAAGCCAAAGTAGCAAATATGCCTAAGTGGCCTCAGGGAAATGCCTGCCATAGTTTATGGGTGGAATAAAATTATCGCACCATATGTTCATTGTGTAGATGGGTGTTTTGTCTACCTGTCCACATCTTCAGATAGAATTGAAATTTCGTAAGGAAGAATTTATGGATCTGCCAAAATAGGGTTTTAGGATAAACTTTGGAGAAAGTTATGAAAATGACTAAGTGTTGGAAAACTAGCTTAGGTGGCCTTGAGAAAATTCTTGTCGTACCGAATGGGTGAATGATTAAAACAATATGAAACTACCATGCTCCAGCTTGTCAAAAAGGATAGCTCTCCATAGTCTTAGTTTTGACAAAATGTGTCTGATGACAAAATTAATAGGCCAAAACAGGGGTTCAAGTTGCTTTTACACCAAAGTAGCAAATCTGCCTAAGTGGCCTCAAGGAAATGACCGCCATAGCTTGTGGGTTGAAGAAAATTATCGCACCATATGGTCATTGTGTAGATGGGTCTTTTGTCTTCCTGTCCACATCTTCAGATTGACTTGAAGGTTCATGAGGAAGAAGATATGGATCTACCAAAATAGGGTTTCAAGATAAACTTTGCAGAAAGTCATGAAAATGACTAAGTGTTGGGAAACTGCCTCAGTTGGCCTTAAGAAAATGCTTGCTGTCATTAATGGTGGAATGATAAAAACAATCTAAAACTACCATGCTCTAGCTTGTCAAAAAGGATATCTCCTCATAGTCTTAGTTTTTATAGAAGGTGGTTGATGAGAAAAATAAGAGCCTGCCAAAATAGGGGTTAAAGAAAATACCTTGATAAAAATAAAAAATTGTGGCCTAAAGAATAATGTGAAATCTCAGCAAATCTGAAAAATTTGATATGTGAATTCCCAGTTGCAATATGGATATAATAACTCTTGGCTGAAAACCGCTCTACCAACTTTCTACTGAAAAACGATATGCCAACTCTCGTCTAAAAACGTTCTGTAAACTCTTGGCAGAAAAACATTATGTAAACTCTTGGCTGAAGAACACTCTGACAAATATAGGTAGAAAAATGCTCTACGGACTCTCGACTGAAACACACTTTTTCGCCTCTCTACTGAAAAAATAGTTTACAACTTCTCAATTGAGATAGATAAAAATTCTCTCAGACGAGAGATTATTTATACACCTCTCGGGCGAGAAGTTTGGAATCCCATCGGAATCAATGGAGTTTAATGGTGGGCCCATACAAAGATTCTTGAAGAAAACTCTCGGCTGAGATATATTTTATTTTTTCGTCCAAGAGTTTAAAATAACTTTTGGACGAGAGATTTGCTTAACTCTGGGTTAGTTTTCAAGCGAAAATACCTCTCGCCCAAGAAAATTTAAATCTCTCAGTTGGGAGGTTTTTAGTCAACATTTCCAACACCATTTCTGTAGTTTTCAAAAATGTCTGACTTTAGCAAGGTTGAAACACTGCAAAAATGAGAATTACCTGTCAAATTTTATACTATTACATTCATCATTCAATCTACTTTCTCATCATATATATATATTTTTAATTTCATTTAGGATTTCTATTTTTGACTATTTTTTTTCTAAACTTTATCATTAAAATAACTAGTGACAATAAAAATTCAATATCGTCACGAAGATGAAGCCAATTTTTTTTTAAAAGATCACAAGGTTTTTCCTTGTAGTGTCCTCTTCAAAAGGGTGATTTTAGTTTTTTTTATAAGAGTTGCATTTGAAAGAAAATGAGATGACAAAAACATGTGTCAATAAGGCATTGTTTTTGGTACATATATTATTTTGATAAATAATAAAAAATAGCGTATAAGTCCAAAAATCCTAAACATATAGTCCATGCATAACTACAATGAGTGTATATTATTATTATACATTTCATTTCCCTAAAATAAATAACTATCTCTAAGAAAAAAGGAGGGCACAAAGGTCACTCATTATTCATACTTAAAATTTGAAAGTATATGTCATTGGTGCCCTCCAAATTCGCCCCACTATATGTCGATAATTATTTTTTTTAAATATGAGTACGTAGCTAATTCAATTCTC
This sequence comes from Pseudotsuga menziesii, assembly GCA_001517045.1. NCBI lineage: Eukaryota > Viridiplantae > Streptophyta > Pinopsida > Pinales > Pinaceae > Pseudotsuga > Pseudotsuga menziesii. Next base: position 272,010 of record LPNX010888083.1, read on the forward strand.
TAAAACATTTGTGTTTACTTCAAGGTGAAATTTCTAAGGGAGATATCGGTTTGAAGGTGTTGAAGTTGAAAAACATACAATTTTGCAATTTGTTTTGTCAAAAAACAAGCAAAAGGTGTGCATTACAATCCAAAAGAACTTCATGTTTTCACCCATTATATACAATATAGGACCTGATCAAATCCAAATTTCAACCAAAAGGTGTGTATTACAATCCAAATTTTAAGAGGAACAAAGTATTCATAAAGATGTATTATGATAAACAAAATTTGTAATATTTATCACAAATTTAGCTCGTTGTCGAAGAACATAAGTAAACTCGAAATTCAAAAATCAAGACGCGGTCATATTTTATGAGATGCAATATACAAAATAATGTAAACATCATGAAATGATGATATGGATACAAAAGGATGACCAATCTCCCCATATTTAAATTGACCACAATATGGTCATACACAAGAATGAACTCTTAGTAATTTCATCACAAGGTAAAATGATAGATAGAAAAAGGGAGATAGTGATATAATATGCATATACGAAAAATATATGATCAAGTATACAAAATTTATTAAGTTAAAGTGGATAATTTTTAATAAACGAAATCATTTATTCAATATTATTTACAATAAGAAAACAAAAAATGAAGCAAAACAAATTCTAAATGGTGCAGTTTATAATTTCAATTAAAATATGAGTGAGCAATGTTCGTAAATTTTTTTAAGTAATAAAACATTATGAACATCATCTACAAATACTCTTTCTTTAAAACATAAAATCCTCATTCATAAGTAGTTTGTAATTAAGTCTTAATATTTGAAAATAAGGCTTACAATAAGATGATTAATATATAAGCAAGAAAATCCCACAGGGGTGTACACTGATTGGGAAGTGCCGTGTAAATGCAAGAATGTTGTAAAGGAGGTATCAAGTTCAAATATCACCCTAAATTATTTGTTCCCCATGCTTGCAGGCTATGTGGACACCTGGGGTTATAGTGGCAGCCGATGGGAATGGACTTTGTGTCACGCGAGTAGCAGAACCGTCCAGTTATCGATTCCCCTAGTATAAAAAAAAATAAGAAAAACATAACATAATGTGTGTTTCATGAACAATAGCTCATCCTTATCCTGAAATTGATATGTCACTTGATAACTGCACATTGGATTGAAAATAAAGCATCCTACTTGTGATAAAAGAAAACAAATTAATGAAACTAAATCTAAATCTAGATATGTACATATGTACAAGGGGATTAAAAAAAGAGAGATCATATAGCCAATATAACGAGAAATGTAAACTCAACCTAACAAACATATGTACATCAAAAGTAAAAAATAACAAAATAACAAAATATAGAAATCAAAATCAAAACTATCTATAATTATTTCTAGCAAGTGCAAAATTATAAAATTATTATTTATAGGGAATCTTGTATGAAATCAATCTTCTAACAAACATTCTATTGGATCGTTATGTTATATTTTTATCATTTAAGTAATACTATATTAGGATCTTGTCTAAGAGAATAACATGCACACCAAAAATCACAAGAGACAAGAGACACAAAGAATTTTCCTCGGTGAAACCATAAAGGAGAAAACCCCACAACATCTTCAGAGATAGAATGAGCACCAATAGCAGCAGTATAACCCAAAGATAGAAAAGATGATCTCCCACAACTATTCTCTCTCTCTCACTTGAGAGAGCTTATCCTCTCTCACTCATGCGCCCCAGTGAGTGAGTGTGTGTGTGTAGAAATGAGGAGAGCCTCACTTTTATTTATATTCTTCCATTCACTTTTTTTCCACTCCAACAAGTCGATCTCACTTAACAATTACTTACCACAGTCGACTTCTCTAGGAGAGTCTAATAACCCTAGTGACCCACAACTCTGGGGACTTTTCCCTCCAATAAACAAGGAGGGTTAACCTTAACTCAATTGTGGGGACTATTTCCTTGACTTACAATGGAGGGATAACCTTAATGACTTTACATGACTTTTTTACATTATTGATTCTCCAGATAGGAACATCAGGGTATGACATGACTCAATGACATTACAGATACATCTAGGTATAAACATCAAGGCACAATACATAATATATACAAGTGAATACATTCTGAAGTTATAAATACATCAACACTCCCTCTTAACTAGGAATGTATTCTCTCAACACAATTTATTAGCACAAGTATTCTTCTTTGTACATTTTGGATCATGATCAAGTCATCTTCATATTCATGTGAAATTCATCTTCAAGTCATATTCATCATCAAGTCATCTTCATTAAGTCTGGATCATCACTGAATCATCATCAAGTTTGGATCATCACTTGATAGGGAGCATCACTGGATCATCATCAAGTCTGGATCATCACTTGATATGGAGCATCATTAGATCATCATCAAGTCTGGATCATCACTTGATATGGATCGTCACTAGATCATCATCAAGTCTGGATCATCACTTGATCTGGATCGTCACTAGATCATCATCAAGTCTGGATCATCACTTCATCTGGATCATCATTGCATCATCATCAAGGCTAGATCATCACTTAGTCTAGATCATCACTGCTAGATCATCACTGGGTCATCGTCCCTGGTTCATCTCAATTATACTTTTCACAAGAATTTCTACAGATCCATCCCTTTTTCATGCTCGTTGTAGGCATATCCTTCATGTAGGTATTCATTGTCTTCAGCACTTATATCTGACCATGGAATGAACCATGTCAAAAAGGATTTCCCAGCACTTACATCTGACCATGAGAGGAACACATCCAAGAACCATGTCAGAAAGGCACACCAAGAACTCACATATGACCATGGGAGGAACAAATCCAAAAACCATGTCAGAAAGGCCCAGCACTCACATCCGACCTCATCTTATCATAAAGGATCTACACTTACATCTGACCTCATAATGTCAGAAAGGCTCTGTACTTACATCTGACCTCATTATGTCAGAAAGGATCTGCACTTATGTCTTACCTCATCCTATCAGAAATTATCTGCACTTACATCAACCTCATCATGTCAGAAAGGAGTTTCACTTACATCCGATGTCATCATGTCAGAAAGGATCTACACTTACATTTGACCTCATCATGTTAGAAATGTGTTGCACTTGCATCTAACCTCATCATGCCAGAAAGGCGCTACACTTACATCCTACCTCATCATGTTAGAAAGGCTCTGCACTTACATCCAACCTCATCATGTCAGAAAGGAGTTGCACTTACATCCGATCATGTGGGAACACATCCCAGAATCGCATCAGAATATCTCTACACTTATACCCGATCATGTGGGAACACATCCCTCAATCACATCAGAATGGCTCTGCACTGATTATGTGGGAAAACATCCCACAATCACATCAGAATATATCTATGCTTACATCTGACCATGTGAATCTCAAGATTCCACCATGTCAGAAAGGCCAATGGACATATCAATTGCCTTTGGATGGAACCTCAATCTGGAGGACACCAAGATTCTCCCTGAAGTAATCAAACTTCACTCTAGCCATTTCTAGCATAGAATCACATCAGGGCTGATTATGCCCAAGGACAACCTGGAAGCTTCACCAGGATTTTATGCTCATACAACCTATCTCACCGACTATTCTAGAACTCCCTCTTTTGAGAGATCTGGATCTAGATCACATACTGGAGCTTCACTGCTTCTCTCTACATCATACAAAAATGCAATTCAAATCAATAAAATCAAATGGTAGTTTTCAAAAGAAACATACTACCTCCCAAATAGAAAGTGGCAACATATTTTGCCTCGACTGTACTCAATGCCACATAGGACTTCTTCCTTCTACACCAAGAAGTGCTCTTCCTATCAATTGCACTTCCTTCCCAATCTGAATCCACATAACCCTCCAAGTTAATGTTCTGATTCACCTCATATTTTATCCCATAATCAACTGTACCCTTCAGGTACCTCAATGCATGTTTTACGATCATCAGGTGAGCATGTCTCAATGTGTTCACATCAAAGAAAATATCTGGTCTCGTATTCATTAGGTACATCAAGGAACAAATCATCTAATGATACATCATGGAATCAATCGACTCTAATAAAGAAACACTCAATAACTTCAGGTTCGATGCCATAGGTGTGGTCATGGCCTTACAGTCCATCATCCTGAACCTCTTCAGGATATCCACTACATACTTCCCTTGTCCCAAGGAGATTCCATCTACATTATACCACATCCCCATGCTTAGAAAGTAGTGCATCATATCCAAGTCCTTCATTGTGAACTCAGCAGGAAGTCTCCTTCTTCCAATTTTAATGAGTTCCTCTTTTCTGTTAGGAACAAGTCATCGACATATAACAAGAGCATCACTGGTATTCTTCCTTCAACCTTGAAGTAAAGTTTGGAATCCATTTACTCTCAATAAAGCCTAGAGTCACCAGTAACCTATCCATCCTGTCATACCATGTCATACCTCATGATATTTTGCAGTCACTCCCTCTATCTTCTATACTCTATGATCTGAAACATTATGTACCGGAGTGACAAGTAGCTTCCTCTGGTACTAATATTCTATGTATCCATCTAGGTTCACTGGATATCAAGATCCTCTATCTTGAACCTTTTCAAAATTTCTTCTTGCACCCATCTGTGAGCTTGTCATCATCTATAGGTTTTCATCTTCAACCTTGTAGCAAAGGTTAATATCTTCATCGCTCTAGGTGATATTCAAGCTCCTCATGTATGTGTTATCCCATGGGTGTCTTCTAAGCTCGTACAAGGTCTTCTTTAATTTGCACACATGAGTCTACCTATCATGTGTCCTAACTTCCAATGGCCGCAAATGTCTCTTCTTAGTTTATTCCTTCTTTCCATGAGAATCCTCATGCTACAAATATTGCCTTGTATCCCATGATGTTGCCATATACTGCATGTGTAGATCCATATCGAAGACATTATGGACTTCCCTTTAGGGCTTGATACTGCATCCTAGACATCATTCTTCTTGAACTGGTATTCTCCTTCCCTTTCTTCTTGGCTACTTCTTCATAGCTGGAAGGCTCTGCATCAATGATGTCACTCAACACTGCACTCATCGTATTATTATTCATTATTGGATTATTTCTCGAACTGTCATCACTTGTTCTTCGAAACAATTCTCATCCTTCTTTTTTTGTATGCGATTGTATGCGATCTTTCCTACAAGCCAAATGCATTCGTATGGTTAGAAACATGTCATAAGGCATATTCCTAATGGAAAATTACTATGCATAAATATATGATCATGCAACTATTTTATCCAATACAGCATTCATCCATATCTCACAGAAACTCTCTAGATTCCTTCCATCTCTACCAGGACAACATTGAGATTGTGCACTAATCTAATATGTCAGCAAAGAGGTTTCATTCTAGATAAGAAGCAATGGAGAGTTGTATAGCACCATGAGATACTTACCCATCAAATGCATATTAGTAGTATACTATCATTAATGCAAACATTCTATCATGCATAATACATCAACTGAATATAAACAAATGCATAACAAAACAATTACATGAAATGACAATTGAATACTTATCTTTATTTTTTTCATGGGTATACTTCTTCTTTCAGATTTTTGCTTCATCATCTTATTCATTCATGACATCAGCATTTATTATCCAAATGCTAAGATGGATAAGAGGTTCTTTAAGAATTGAGTTCTTCATATTCCTCATCGCTTGAGGTATCGTCTTTGGATCATGAGAGCTTGATCATCAGTTGATCCCATCTTCTCTTTATTATTATCAGTCAAGCTTCTTCTTGTGTGAACACTTCCTAGATTATGTTGAAACTAATCACTTCCTCCTGGCACACATTCCTTGAATGAATGAATCCCATGATCCTGGGAGGCCATTCATGGTGGTTATCACAATGTCTACATTCTCTACTTCTTCATCCACTTCTTCAAGTTTTTCTCTGATTTGAGAGACCCTTGTAAAGTATGACTGTATGGTCTCTGCATCCTGGATCTTCACATTCTTCAACTGGTTTTTTAAAGTAATCTTCTGATTTATGTTCTCCCCTTCAAATAACTTGGTCAAGGAATCAAACATCTCTTTAGGTGTCTTTAGGGAAGACACTTGTGGTATAAGGTGATCCTTGATTGAATCAACAATGATCTTCTTGGCCTTGACCAAGTTCTTCTTGTGTAAGGATTTAGCCTTATCTCCCTCTGGAACTGGAACCTTTCCACTTATGTAGGTGTCCAATTCATTTTGAAATGAGAACCTAAAAAGTAAATAGCAAAATATTAGATCATATCGATTTGAGGTGTTCATCCTGGTTCCAAAGCTCGCTGATCTAGGGCTTGTCAGAGATACCCTAATTTTCAAAACTTGGAATATTTTTGATATGATTGAATAGAAATATGCACCTCCTCAAGGTGAGTGGTCCAATGTAATCCTTTTCTTAAAATAGTGGAGGGGAATCTCCTAGAACAGGAAGCCCAAGTTTTCCAATTTCCTCTCCAGAAATTCCTGATATTGATTCTACTGTATCTCTGAAATTACTTTTCCTATTTGTCTGAAACTCCATACTATGGTATCCTTGCCTATGCTCTTTCCAAAACCTCAGGTTTGAGAAAATTTGGTTTCTCCAATTGGGATTTATGATAGTTTTCCCAAGGTGACTTGTTTCAGGACTGTTTAGCATAGCGAAGTTGTACCTATTGCCACATGTCACTATTGCATCATCAAGTTCTAATCCTTTTGCCATACAAAGTTCATTCCATGCCCTATCTATAACATCTTGCAAAATTTCATTTGAATCTTTGTATCCTGAGATATTGCAATTCTCCCTAGGTGTCATGTTTAGGGATCAATCCTGGAAGTGTCTGGAACCCTGATTTGTAAGAATCATATCCCCCAGAATATAGAGAATCTAAGGGTGAATTTTTTACACAGAGTACAATAGGATTTTACATCCAGTCTGTGAAATTTCATCCCCTGAGACTTCTTCAATACCAACATATAGAGAATATACCAAAATTGATATGTTTTAGTATTTTAGGGTTTTTTTGGCTTGAGGTCGAACTAGGGTTTGAATTTCCCGCAATTTCACTCAACCAAAAAATTCAACCTTGGTCTCTAAAATTTGATTTTTATGAGGAGAGAGATCCTATGTGGGGCTTACTCAAAAATTCCTCTTTTGTAAAAATCCCTAATTTCCTGTACCAAAAACTGAAAATTATCGACATCAAATTCTTCTTTGACAGAAAGATGTGCCCTTCAATTGAGAGTCATCCTAGCTTTCTTTTGCTAATAGATTGCGAAGAGATACCCAAAAATTAAGAATCCCTAGCTTCTGTAGCTCTACATTGTTGTTTTCTCAGGTTAGCTTTGATACCATGTTATATTTTTATCATTTAAGAAATATGATATTAGGATCTTATCTGAGAGAATAACATGCACAACAAAAATCACAAGAGACAAGAGACACAAAAAAATTTCCTTGAGGAAACCATAAAGGAGGAAACCTCGCAACTTCCTCAGAGATAGACTGAGCACTAATAGTGATAGTAAAACCCAAATATAGAAAATATGATCTCCCATAGTTGTTCTCTCTCTCTTACTTGAGAAAGATTCTCCTCTCTCACTCATGCACCCTAATGAGTGAGTGTGTGTTTGTAGAAATGAGGAGCGACTCACTTCTGTTTATATTCTTCCATTCACTTTATGTCTACTCCAACAAGTTAGCCTCACTTAACAATTACTTACCATGGCCGACTTCTCTAGGAGATTCTAATAACCTAGTGCCCCACAACTATGGGGACTTTTCCCTTTGTTCAACAAGGATGGTTAACCTTAACTCAATTGTGGCGACTATTGCCCCGACTTACAATGGAGGGTTAACCTCAATGACTTTACATGACTTGTTTACATTATTTATTTTCCTGATAGGAACATTAGGGTATGACATGACTCAATTACATAACAGATACATCCTAGTATAAACATCAGGGTGCAGTACATAAGATATACAAGTGAATACATTCTAAACTTACAAATACATCAACACATTATATGTACAATGATTATGAACATATTGTAATAGTTACTTTTTTAAGGGAAAATCATGCATACAATCTTTCATTGTTGCTATCATTTCTTTTGATGTGATATATTGATAAGTTGTTAAACTAGGAAATTGAATTGATGGGATTTGATCTTCTTTTAATTCATCATCTAAAGTTTGATTTACAAAAGGTAAATTTCAAAATTGTTCTCATATCTTTGATATATTATGTAGAGGTTATTTTCCTTAAAAATATTCCCTTGTAAACAAATATATCTTTCATAAAGATCATTAAATTGAGACACGATTTCAGTTAATTCATCATCAAGAGTACTTGTTACATATTCAACATTTGAAGGAAATGAAAATTCATGCAATATTTGTTATGTATAACATTCTTGTGAGCAGATCAAGTACTTATAGAATTCTTCTAACTTGGAAGAGGAACTATTTCCCAAAAATATCTCATCCCTATCTTCTAAACATTGTTATATGGTGAGAAGGTTATCATTATTTGTTTTGTGTTCTTTTAAGTCATAAAATTTTGATTCGACACAAACATGAATTTTGGGAGTATGCGAAACTTCTGTTTGATATGCAAAATTGTCACCCAATATCTGAGTAGGAGGTGAGTATATAGTTTTCTTCAAAAATTTGTTATTTCTCACACAATCATATAAAATAGAATTATCATCTTGGTCTGAAATCAAAAACTCATATTTAGGATAGCTCATAATTTGGTTTAATATCGATATGTTGGAACTAGATTTATTAATTGAATCTAGAGTTATCTTTGTGTGAGATTTTGAATTTTGAATTTGTATTTTAGATTTATGATTTGAATCGGGAATAATTTTATGATTTAGGGGATCATGTTTTAACAAAGTTTCATCTCTAGTAAAAGATTAATCATGAAATGAACTTGATTCCATTTCGAGTTCAATATTATCTAGAGTAAGAACATTAGTTTGTAAACTAGTTTCAAATTTGCTATAAGGTTGATCAAAATTATTAAACAATTTTCGACCTTCGACTAATAAATCAAAATAACTTGAATTATTAGCTAATTTATGGGCTTAAAATGTTATTTCAAAACAATGAAAATTTGTCGCAAGGAATTCCTTATATTCAAATTCACATGGAGGATAATTGTATTCAATATGTCATGAAGTTACAGCTAGGTTTTGATTTTCTTGTGAACCTATTAATGTTGTGTATATATCTACAACTTTTTCTTCACTGTGCATGATTAATTTATTATTTTGATTATGCTAAGATATAATTTCCTTATGAAAAATATTAACTTGCTCTTTCAACTTAGAAATTTCATATTCATTATCTTCTTTATCATTATATTTATCATCGTTATTATTGGAAAATAAAGAAGAAGAAAGGTCATGGGAATACCTTTTAAAAAATTTCTCAAGAACTTGTGTGTGCTCGCATGGTTGATTAAAATCATTTTTACCCTTTTGTACCACTCATATAGAAGGTCACATGAAGGATTTGGATTTTCTTTCAGTCGATGATAAACCTAACAAAATCATGTGTTAAAATCATGTATAGATTCACCTTATTTAACACATGTATTTCATCCAACTCGAGATATATATCTGTCACATAATAAATATCATAAGCACTTTGGCAAATTCTTTTAAAATCATACCAACCATGAACAATGTTCATAGGATGAACATAGTAACATTTTGATATCTTATCTTCAAAAGGGAAAGGAAAAATCTTGCATACAATATCTTCATATTGAATATAAAGTAAACATAATACAAACTCATATTTTCTAAAATGTTCAAGAGTTGTTATATTCCTTTCACCATTAAACTTTGGCAATAAAGAAATTGTCTTTCTACGGAACTCATGCAATGGCCCATGCAGATTCAATGTCATGTTAGACACCCATGCAGGGATTTTGGAATGAGCCAGAATTAATAAAATATAATCTAAAATTGACTCAAATTCGTTAGCTTACCATCTAACTAACCCTATGATGTGTGCATGACACCATAGACGAATAAGATATAATATACTAAAATATAAGAGTCAAAGGCTAAATAATTATTGAATAAATAATAAAAAGATAAAAAAAAAGCATGGCTATTTTTAATAGGTTGTGTCCCTACTACCATCTCAGTTTTACTCTCTTAGGAGAGTTCTACAACTTAAACTTAGAGAATGTGTATCTTAAACTAATTAATAAATTCAAACTTAAACTAGATTTTAATTAAAACAACTAAACTAAAACTAACTACTTATCTACAATCTATATTAATCTATGTACAATAAAATTTATATTTAGCAACTACTAAATCAAAATTAATTATTTATGTCTATTCTATGTTTTTCTCTCTTAAGTAGAGTCTCTCTTTTGGTTTTAAAAACATTTTGTCACAAACTTTTTAATACATCAAAGATAACTAACTATAATCCAAAATCTATTTAATACCTCCTAAATAAAAAAATAGAAAATTTAAACTATAAAGTGAACATTAATCTATTCTAGTAATTCCTATTTTGGCAAAGAGAAAATATCAATTATGTTAACACTCTATTGAGAGTATAAATAACATAAACTAAGTAATATAACTTTGAAAAAAACATAACAAAGTTAATATTGGAAGTAAATTTTAGTTCAATAATATTTTGTGATAAAAGAACAATAAATAAGAAATTATTTATTATTATAAAACATAAATGTCAAACAAAATTAACATTTAACATTTAAACATATGAATGTAAGAATGATTAACTAATCAATCGAATACCTATAAAAGTACAGATCAATCAATTAATAAGTTAATATATAAAATATCACACACTCAAGTTTATTTAATGGAAATTAACTAACATGATAGATATAATATTGGTATCAAACACAAAAATGAATTTATGATTTGAGTAATTCAATCAAACTTCACATAATTATATCAAAGTATAATTGTAAATGAATAAGAAGAAAGGAGTTAATATGGAGAATATTTTTATGTATTCATAAAACTGAACTCAAAATGATACAAGTTGTGGAACAAATGCTTGACAAAATCAGAGGAATAAAATTACAACAGAATCTTGTAGCATGTTTTATTTCTTAACTCCAATTTACAATATCTTATTCATACTCGAATCTCATAGAGAAATTGTACAGAAAATAAAACAAAAAAAATTTACTTTTGTCTTGTTTACCATTCCCTCTTTTGGAAATAGTGTCTCTTCTTCTTCTATGTCAACAAAAACATTGCAAGAGAATATAGATATGAAAAGAATCAAAATCCTTCCATTATCTAGAGACTCTTCCACCATTTTCACTCAAATTTCCTTTGTTTAAATACAGAGAAGGGACAATAACAAACTCAAGAAAACGAATCTTACAGCTCGACGCTATCAAGAAATTATGGAAAAAATACTGCCTAAACATGCCCGAATATCTCCCACATCACGAATTTGGTTGGAAACAAATCCTTACAAAATGATAAATAGGCCCATTTCTAAGGTGGGTTTCCAACCATTCGAGCTAATTCCTCATGGTTCTCCCCCTTCCATCCACACAAAAAAACGTCTTCTATAGGTGCACGATTATGTTTAGTCTTTTAAATTTATCAATCAATCCTTCATATTTTTAATACCTAAAAGCAAGAATTCATATCAAACATCAATTCAAGATAAATATAGATAAATAAAATCAAAGTCGAGCAAACATATATGTAGATGAAGTGACAAAATATTTCTTCACTTGGTGGGATCTCATTCATCAACAACATCAACAAATACATCAATTTGATAATGCGGTGGATCCTTTATCCAATAAAGTGATATTTCCTTCTTTGTATTCAACTCACTTGAAGTTTATTAATGATTTGAAGTTGTATAATTGATGCCATTAAAGTAAAAGTTCTCACTCTTAATCCTTTTATCAGTAGAAGAAGGTAATTCATGAAAAGGTCTTTTCCTCTTTTAATATATTAAAACAAGATGACAATTACAATTATTTAATAAAATAAAAGACCAAATCAGCTCAATAATTCCTTTTAGATGTTAATTGAATCACCCATAAATTAAAATTGAATTGTCAAGTTCATCCAAAAAGAACAAAATTACAAAGGGAAAAAGATTTTTTTGAACAAAATTTAAAGCTAATTAGAATTCACATTTCATCCAAAAATAGAAATCAATAATTCCTTTGCATAATTTTAATCATGTTATTTTTAGATACTATTATATCAAATACTGTCAAACCTCAATCAAATTACTACAATTTGTGCGAAATCATGAAAAATACTATAATTTTAATCGAATGTTAAAGGCTTGCAAAAAAAAATGAATCATTCAAATTCTAAAGTAAGAGTATGGTGTACTTATTTGATATAAATTCTTTCAAGGCATATATAGAAATAAATAAAGATAAGTGTCTCCTCAATTCATTTTGATCCGTGAAAATGCTCATTAAATCATTAATAATGTAAAGACTGAAATTCGGCGAGGTTGTCGTAAGGCCAAGATACTTGAATTCTTTCAAAGTAAGGTTCATAATCAAATTGACCAAGGTCAAATAGGAGCATGCAAATGTTCTTTTACGAGTAGGAGGAAAAAAGATTCAAATGATAGAAGGGTAAATTCTCAACAGAAATAATCAGTAAAAATATGTGATGATAAGAAATGTGATAAAGTTGCAAAGTCATCATAGCATAACCAATAAGTAGAAATACCAACATTTTCATCAGGAATAAACAAGTAATAAAAACGCAAGAAAATCAAATGTATGAAAGGATACTATTAAATCATTGAATAAACTTAAGTAAAGAAAACCATAGCGAAATATTTACAAGATTTCTAATAGGGGACCCTTGATTTTTGCAAGAATAAAGTTATAAGCATAGAATAAAATTTGAATTAGTTTCAAAAAGAAGATTAGCATGCTCTCAATTTAATGAAATATTGACCTAAATTGTATTATTACTAAACAAATATAATCAAAACTTAATATATTTGAAGAAAAATTGATTATATAGTGTGTAGATTTAAGAGATGCTAAATATGTTATCAATGATACCTCAAGAGTAATGAAATTGAAATGCTTTCAATGATTTTTTTTACGTGATTAATCAATGTTATCAAATTGAGATTACCTTCAGAATCTAGAAAAATTGATTATATAGTGTGTATATTTAAGAGATGCTAAATAGATTATCAATGATACCTCAAGAGTAATGAAATTGAAATGCTTGCAATGATTTTTTTTACGTGATTAATCAATGTTATCAAATTGAGATTACCTTCAGAATCATAGATTCTGAAGGCACTCTCTAGTAATTTTCTTAAGAGCTTATTAAAGATAGAAACTGATCTCAATTTTTATTCACTAAAAACAAGATAAAAAGTGAGAAGGTTGTTGTATTACAACGGCATTTTTTTCATCATGATAAAAATGAGAATCTAAATGAAATTAGAGATGATAGAACCTACTAATGAGATTTATTCAACTTTTTAGAATAATCAACCCATAGTTACCTACCTTAGACATTAATTAATCCATTTTTCTCTTATTTGCCTAGTTTCCAATATTCCACTCTATGCAAGTTGTCTTCCACATGCCATAGAAGTCAAACTTGCTAAAAATAAGTCATGGAGCACTTGGGAAACCTTTTGGAATCCATATTTAGCATATCTTCGTTATTCCAAATCCTCCCTAGCACATATCTGCTTTTTCTTCTTAGTCGCCTGCTTTATTGAGATTTATGGCAAAAGGGAAAGTAAGACTAGGTGTAGTTGATTTTTTTTTTCCCTCATCATCCTCCATTATTTTATCCTAATAAAATCATGTATGATTTGTATTTCCATGAATTATTATCTTTCCTACTTTACTTTATGAATTCGTGAGCCTCTAGGTATATTTGGAAACTGCTTTATGCACCTATGGGGGATTTCACTAGATTTACTAAGCCTGCTTTTTGACTATTTCGAATGACATCCTTATGCATTTGAATCTATCATGTAATTATATATTGCAGCATCCTATGATTCATAAGGTTGGATTTTGTACACTTATTCAATACAGATTAGTCTTATGCTCCATATTTAGTCTCCTTTGTGTGTAAATTTGCATGTTTGATTAGCAATTTTGTGAGTGCAATCGTTCTATCACTTGGGTTCAATTTCCACACAACTTAATGATTGTTTGAAATATTTTCTCTATGAATACTTGTGGTGGACCTAGGTTTTGATAGAGAAACCATAATTTTTCAAATTAGGTATATTTCAGATTTGATTGGATAAAAAGATGCACTTCTGCAAGGTGATATGAGGAGAATACTCATTTTTGCACACCTGTGGACATAACTGCAAAATATATCATGCTCTAGTTTTCCATGACACTAGTTTTGTGTCAAAAATTGAAAATCCACAGAATGAGAGACTTCATCCATAGAAATATGTGCCTTCGTAGGGATATTTTTATAGTCCTCCTTTTTCAACTGATTTGTTGAGGAAGGAAGCCCTATTTTTCTCCAATTTCTTCTACAAAATTCTCTCATATTGATTCTATTGTATATATGAAATTCCTACTACTATGGGTTTAAAACTTCATCCTAAGATATCCTGATCTGTCTTCTTTTGAACCCGAGAGGTTAGAGTAGACTTGGATTCACAAACTGGGACTTATGTGAAGTTTTCAAAGGTGACATTTTTAAGGACTCTTCGACATAGTGCAATTCTATAGACTCCTGCATGTCACTCTTTCATCTTGAGGGTCTAGAAATCACACCATAGAAACTACATTTTGTGCCCTTTATACTTCATCTTGCAAAATTTTATTTGGACCTTCCTAGCCTAAGATATAGGAATTATTGCTAAGTCTCCTATTTGAGACTAGATTCTAGAGGATGGTGTAACCGTGATATAGAGGAATCATATATCCTGAATTATATCAAAAATTTGTGGCTAAAATTCATACATAAGGTACAAAAAGATTTCATATTCATGCTGTAAAAATTTCATCTCCTAATCCTTCTCCAATCTTGATTGATATTGAATGTCCCAATATGACTAGTTTTTGTCTTCTAGGGTTTTCAAGCATGAAACCGTAATCCTCAATAGCTTCCATTGTTGGAGTATTTCAGTTGTACAAAGAATTCTTTCAGGGTGGATTTCATACCCTGTTAATATTTCAATGGTTATACAAGATTTAAAATCACTTAGCATCAACATCATAACCATATACTAAAGAATAAGTGAAAGAAAGACAAGCACAATGAGACAAAATAAGATAGAGATTTATCCTTAGAAACCCTATGGAGGAAAAAAACCCAACAAAACTTCCTCGATATAGACTTCAACCAATTACAGTGTAATACCCAAAGAGTATGACTTATAAGACCCCAAGAATAATACTTGATTACTTCCTCTCTCCCAAGTGGACTACTCCTTCTCTCTCTAGAAAAAATACTTAAGTGTTATGCTTGTCCAAATGAGGGAGGAATGTCTCCTATTTAGACTGAGAAACTAAGAGGCCTAATAAGCCAGCTCAACCAAATTATCTTTTTTGCCATGGTTAACTTACCTTGGAAGACTCAAAATACATTTTAATAATAATTTTGTGGGTACTACTCACGCGACTTAAATCAAATGTTTTACCTCAAGACCTTACATGAACAATTAGATCAATGACATCTGTAATAGGAGGAACAACATCTACCAAAGGGGTAATAACAATAATAATACAAAATAGAATATCTTCATTAGTTACATTTGTTTAACATATATAATAGAGAATATTGGTGGTTCTATTCGATGGTGACATACAAGAAATATTTGTATTCTATGTTAGTATTTAGAGAAAAATATTATATGGGGAAAAATATTTCACACAATACATATTTGTTTATTCTATAGTCTATAGAAAAAATAATTTAAGAGACTTGCTTAGGGACAATATATTTAAGAGAATAGACATGTTTCTTTTGTGTCAAATTGAAACAATAGTTTATCACAATAACAATAATTTAGTACATTACACAAGCTGATTTTGCCTAGGATATATAGAGTATTTGAGGCTGTAAAATCTCCAAAAGTTCAATAATATATATATTTTTAAATAGTCTTAATTTTAGTGGTAACAATAATTAACATATTTGCAACAAACACTTCCAACTATGTTCAACCTTTAAAACCTTTAAACCATATGATCTTTAGTTTGTGATTAATGTTGTTTCTCTAACCCCCATAACTGTCATAACACGACAATGGTATTATGCAACCTATTGTTAAGGCGACACTATTCTGATTCAAGAAATGCTACCTTTATTTACTGTTAGTTGTAATTTGTTGGTTGATGTTCTAGTTCTTCTTGTATTAAATGTTATGTCAAAAAAATACACCTTTGAAAGTGGTTTAACCTGCTTGATGAGCTCAAGCATTTGGTTAAGGTCTTACTTAGCTTGAGAGCTAATGTATAGAACCTTTTTTTTAAACATGCAGGTACCCTATGAGGATGGTTTCATGCCTTGTTAAGCCACATCCAAGGACCTAGTCGAGGGAAAGAGTAAATGGAATACCTAGAACACTCGAGGCATTCGCAAAATAAGTTGTAACTAGCATAATGTTAAGGAATAAGGTAAGGTAAGCAAGGTTAAAATTAACATTTGAGGTAGTAAGTCATTGCTCCAAAATAAACAAGGAATAGTCTTGGAATATATAGTTTTGGGTCTATGAATAATACTTGAATGGAATTTGTTGTTCATGAATGGATAAATACTCCAGTTTTCACCACTTAATGTGTCAATTCATAAACCCTACAGTTTAATGCACCTCATTGAAAGTGATTTTCTTCTCAATGAAGTTTGGTATTGGGTTAAATTGTTCTTTGTCAACCCATCCAGTATCTGGTTGCTTGACTAGGTAGCTCCTCTGTTCAAAATCAATGATGGAGGAGCCGAAGTTCTCGAACCTCGATGCCTGTTAACCCTGTATGAGAGATAACAATTTGTGTTATGTTTTATTAATATTTGATTAGACTATCAAGGATCTTTATCTGAAAGAATAACAAGAAAATAAAAATGCATCAAATATAAAAGATAAACAAGACACAAATATTTTTATCGGGGAAACCATAAAGGAGAAAATCCTGCAAACTTCTTCAGAATAGTAAGATGATCAAAAGAAGTAATAATAAATATTCAACAATTATTGCTCTCTCCTCCTTTGACTGTCACTCTCTCTCATGCACCTTAGAGAGTGTGTAAGGTTTGTATAAATGAGGGAGAGTGCCTCCCTATTTATAACCTTTCAATTCACTGACCAAATGTAAGACCCAATCCCACATGTCATATCACATGGGGGAAATGTCTCCTAGAGAGACCACAACTACATATTACATGATGTTACAATAGGGACTATTTCCCAAACTTACAATGGAGGTTGTACCTCAAGGTCTATACGCAATTTAGATATCCTGTAAAGGGGTAACATGGAATCCCAATGGGGGTACAAAAACATACAATGATGATATACATCAGAATATCTTCTGAAGTCATAAATACATCAACAATACCTCTTTACTAGGAAGATATTTTCTCTCTACAAAGTAATCAACACATATTGTTAGGTCTTTATCCCATCATCATCATCAAGGAGTCATAGAGTCTTCATCATAGTTGCTTCCATCATCTTTTTATAATTTGATCATCATACCATACTATCTATCATCAGAAATTTCTATAGTGCAAGCCCTTTTTCATGTTGGATGTAATCCTATCCTCCATGTAGGTATTCATCATATCTGTGATTAAGCCACCAAGTAGGTACATCCCATGACTTATTATATGCCTCTTTCAAAACTTGCAGGATCTCCAAGGACTGATTATATGCCACTACAAAACTTGAAGGAGCATCCCACAACTGATTACATGCCTTGCAACACTTGTTTACCCTACTATTACCTTATCATCTTCAGATCATATCATCGTCACACAGAGCATGACTGAGATAGACATAACACATCACTTACATCCACCGGCATGGGAGGAAAAACCTACCACCATCTGAGAAAGGCTCAGCATTTACATCAATGACCATGGAAGGACCAACCTACCACCATGTCAGAAAATATCCAGTACTTACATCAATGACAATGGGAGGACATAGCATGCCACCATGTCGGAAAGGATCCAAAACTTACATCAATGACGATGGGATGACCTATCCTTCCACCATGTGAGAAAGGCTCTAGCACTTACATCAACAACCATCGGAGGACCTAGCCTTCCACCATGTCAAAAAGGATCTAGAACTTACATTCGTGACCATGGGAGGACATATCTTACAACCATGTTGAAAAGACTCCAGCACCTACATCAATGACCATGGGAGGGTCTAGCCTACCACCACGTCGGAAAGTCATATGTGTATCTATGTCTTTATAAATTGTCACTTCCCCTTGGAAGGATACTCGATCTGAAGTACACCAAGCTTCTCTCTAAAGTATTCAAACTTCACTCTGGCCATTTCTACCATAAAATCATATCAAGACTAATTACGTCCAAGAATAACCTACAAGCTTCACCAGAATTGATTACATCTAAGGACAACCTATAGGACTGATTACATTTGAGAAACCTATGAGCTTCATTGGGATTTTATGCTCAGACAACCTGTCTTATCGGCTATGCTATAACTCATCACTCCCTCTTTCAAGAGATCTTGATTTGGATTACATACTAGAGCTTCACATCTCTTGTCTGCATCATATGAAAATGCAAGTCAGATCAATCAAATCAAATAGTAGCTTTCAAAAGAAACATACTACCTCACAAATAGTCAAGAAAGTGGGAACATATTTTTCTTCGGTTGTACTCTATGCCATGTAAGACTACATCCTACCAAACTAGTATCCCATACTGGATCTCAAACTGAAGAAGCAACCCAAGGTGCTCTTTTTCTCAGTCGTGCTACCAATCCAAAGCAACATAACCAAATAGGTTAGTCTTCTTATTTGTATCACACTTGAGCCCATACTCAAATGCACCCTTCAGGTACCTCACTACATGATTTGAGACCAGGCGATCATTTCTCGGATCCATCAGGAACTCACTCATATTTTTCACAACAAAGAATATGTTTGGTCTCGTATTTGTCAGGAACATCAATGAACAAATAATTCGATGATACATTGTTGCATCAGCTGTATCTACTGAAGCATCACACAAAAGCTTCATGTTTGATGCCATAGGTGTGGTTATTTCCTTGTTGTTGAGTATTTCGAATTTATTCAGAATCTCCACTGCATACTTTCCTTCACCAAGGAAAATATCATTTTCATTCTTCCATGCCTTCATGCCTAAGAATTAGTGCATTATCCTTGGGTATTTCATCTTGAACTCTATAGCAAGTCTCCTTCTTCCATCTTTAAAGAGTTCCTCTTTTCTTGTCAGGAACATGACATCGACATATAACAGGAGCATCACTGGTCCTCCACATTCAACATTGAAGTAAAGGTTGGAATCTGCTTTACTCTCAGTAAATCCTAGAGACATCACTAAGTTTTCCATCTTGTCGTACCATGTCGACCCCGAGGATCTTATACAAGCACTCCCTCTAAAGTGGAGCATCATTCTCCCTCTGCCTTACATACTCTATGTATTGAAACATTCTTTAATGGAGTGACAAGTATCTTCCTCCGCTACTAATATTCTATGTATCCATATAGGATCACTGGATACCAAGATCCTTTATCTTGAACTTTGTTGAAAAGTTTTTTTCACACCCATCTGTAAGCTTATCATCCTCGATAGGATTTCATATTCTATCTTGTATCAAAGTTTAATATCTTAAAGCTCCTTATGTAACTATATGTTCTATCCCATGGGTTCCTTCTGATCTCGTACAAGGCCTTCTTTAATTTAAACACATGAGTCTACCTGTCATGTGCCTCAACTCCTAGTGGTTACTCTATGTATACTTCCTCCTTAAATACATCATTCAATAATGTTATCTTAATGTCAGTTGATGTATCTCCCATATCATGCCTATACATATGGATATAATGGAAGTTTACCACGTTACTGGTGCAAATGTCTCTTCGTAGTATGTGCCTTATTTCTGTGAGAACCCTTGTGCTACAGATATTGCCTTGTATCCCACAATGTTTCCATATAATACATGCTAGATATTGTAGATCCATATGGAATACACTATATAATTCCCTTCAGGTCTCCACACCACATCCTAGACATCATTATTCTAGTACTCTTTGATCATAGTCTCATTCCCTTTCTTCTTGGCTACTTCTTCATAGCTGGAAGGCTCTGCATCAATAATATCGCTCAATAGTGTCACATAACTAGAGTGTGTATAAGGCCTCTTGATTTCTTTGGAAGTATCATCATACTATTCTTCATCTTAGATTATTTCTCATGCCCAAGGTGGTATTCATTTCTTGAGGTGGATCTACCATTATCTTTATATTCTTCTGATGCTCTTTCTTTCGCCATGGTGTCTTTGACCCAAGAAGGTTCAAGTTCCTCTTCTGAACTATCATTACTTGTTATTTAGAATGAACTACAAGTCAATTTAATTTGTGTGACTAGAAACATATCATAATTTCCAAAACATATTAATAGTGACAAATATATGTCACATAGCCATACGACTATTTCATCCAATGCTACAACATTCATCCATATCATATATACATACAGTAACTTTGAAGTAATCAGCTTCAGGACATGAGATCCATAATTAAATAATAATTTATGATATATATTGAAGATGATTGATATTTACAAATGGCACTCACCTTTATAGGCTTGAGTGTATAAAACAAAAGGTTACACCCTTTTGGATAATAGTTAACTAATTTAATTAATATTTAATTAATATTTGTTACATTGCCACTCCCTTTAAGGGAGCTTTGTCCTCAAAGCTGTGTTAGAGAAATATGTAGTTGTCGGACATTAGAGGAATTTTGAGGTCTAAAATGGGCCTCCTAAGGAAAATAATAAAATAATATTTATTAATTTTGGAGGAAAAAAGAAAAAAACTACTTTTTGTGTTCATATTTTCAACATATCTCCTTGTGTGTTTACTCAAATTTCGATTGGGAGAGCTCATTGGATGTGGAATTTCATTTTGAATCCAACGAGTACCCACACTGCATACTTTTGATAGACCTCGCTACCCCCAAAACAAGAAATAGCTGAAAATATGTGATGATGATGTCATCATCACGTTTTTCAGGTATTTCTTGTTTTTGGGGTAGAAAGGTCCATCAAAAGTATGAAATGTGGGTACGATTTGGATGCCAAATCAAATTCTACATCCAACGATCTCTCCCGATCTAAATTTGAGTAAAAACACAGGGAGATATGTCAAAAATATGAACAAAAAAAGTAGTTTTTTTTATGACAAATATGTCAATTCAGCCATTATGGTTGTCTTATTTTATTGGAATTCCATTGGTTCTTGAATTCCAACTCACAAGAACTTATTGTTGGTGCATTTTCTTATAAGGACCATTTTAGACCCCAAATTTCCTCTAATGATTGTTTGGATTCCCATGTTGCATCTTCTTCTGGGAGGTTTTTCCATTTTATAAGGTACTCTTTAATTACTCTTCTCCTTAATCTTCTTTCTTCGGTTGTAATGATATATTCTAGTTCAAAAATAATTCTTCCTTCATCATCTAACATGGGAAGTAGTGTTTTTTCCTACTAGTGTTGACCTGTCATCCTTTTTAAGCATGAAACATGGAAGACATTGTGGACATGACTTGATTTCGGTAGCTCCAATGCATATGCCACATGGCTGATCTTCTTATTGATTTGATATGGGCCATAAAATCGAGGAGCTAATTTATTCTTTCCACCCTTCTTTAGTGACAATTTCTTATAGGGTTGTAATCGTAGAAATACCCAATCTCCAACTTCAAATTCCCATTCTGTTCGATGTCGATCTACTTGCTGCTTACTTCTATTCCTTGCAGTGTTTAGATTCTCTTTTAAGTATTTGTATAACCTTTTGGTTTTCTTCTAAATGGTCTTGGTAAAGATATCCTTCCATTTTGGGGGTGCATATCCATAGAGGGCTTGAAATGGTGTCATTTTTGCTGATGTGTGATAAGTAGAATTATACCACGATTCTGCGAGATGTAACCATTGAACCCATCTATTTTTCTTATCAATTATGAAGCAACGAAGGTAGGTATCTAAGAATTTGCTGATGACTTATGTTTGGCCATCTGTCTGAGGATGATAAGATGAGCTCATGTTAAGTGTCATTCCAATTTGCTTGCAGAATTCTCTCCAAAAATTACCTTTAAATTTGGCATCCCTATCACTCACGATAATCTTGGGAAAACCATGTAACTTGTAGATATTTTTATAGAAATCTTCTGCGGTTTCTTTTGCAAAATCAGCTCTCTTTACTCCTATAAAATGTGAATATTTGGTTAACCTGTCTACTACTATTAGTATTTTGTTTTTCTCATCTGATATGGGTAGACCTTAAATGAAATCCATAGAAATTTCCTCCCACTTCTGGTTTGGAATATGCAATGGATGGAGTAACCCGAGGCTTGAGATATTCTCTTCTTTATTTCTCTAACAAGTGTCACACTCTGCAACATACTTGTGAATGTCGGCATTCATACCCTTCTAGAAGAATGATTTCCTTCCATTATAGTAGGTTTTATAAAATCCTACATGTCCCGCGGTGGGGAAGTCATGTGATTCTTTACATACCTTGGTTTTAAACTTAGAGTTTGCACTTAAGTAGATTCATCCTTTGTACCATAAGAGGTAATTATTCCATTCAAATTTTGGATAATGATTTATGTTGTCAATTATGGAGCAAACCTGTGCATTCTTAGCATATTCGGTTTGGATTTCGTCCAAAAATTCTGGGATTACCATTGATACGACATAGACTTGTACCTCTTCATCTTTCCTTGATAGGGTATCAGCTACTACATTTTCCTTCCCTTTTTTATGTAGAATTTCCATATCAAAGGTAGAGATCTTTTTGATCCACTTTTGTTTTTCAGCAGTTAACGTATTTTGCTGTAATAAGTGTTGTAGACTATTATGGTCTGTTTGGATTAGGAACTTGCTTCCCAACATATATTGTCTCAATTTAGTTAATGCATGCATGATGGCCAGCATTTCCTTGTTGTAGGTAGACTGTAGGAATTCTCTTTTGTTCAATTTCCTGCTTTCAAAAGTGATTAGATGACATTCTTGCTTTAGCACTGCTCCTATCCCAAACCCTGAAGCATCACATTCAATTATAAATGGTTTTGAAAAATGATGTGTTGTCAGAACGGGAGTTGAATACATAATTTGTTTCAACGTTTCAAAGCATTTTCTTGCTTCATCATCCCATAGAAAGGAATTCCTTTTTAGGATATTTGTTAGCGAAGTAGTTACATGTGGATAGTTTTTGATGAATCTTTGATAGTAACCTGTTAATCCCAAAAATCCTCGTAATTTTGAAATATTCTTGGGTTGGGGCCACTCCTTCATCAATTGGAACTTTCTTGGGTCCACCTTGACTCCTTCCTTTGATATTATATGACTTAGATACTCTACTTATTTCTTCCAAAACATGCATTTTGACTTGTTTGCATAGAATTGGTTTTCCTTCAAAAGAGATAGAACCTTTTCTAGTTGCTTCAAATGTTCTCCCCACGTCTTGCTATATATAAGGATATCATTGAAGAATACTAACACAAATTTCCTTAAGGAGGGCTGAAATAGTTCATTCATAGTTTCTTGGAATGTGCTAGGGGCATTAGTTAACCCAAAAGGCATTACCTTGAATTCATACTGTCCTTCATGAGTTTGGAAGGTGGTCTTTGTGATATCCTCTAATCGAACCCTGATTTGATAGTACCCTGACCTTAAATCAAGTTTTGAAAAATACTTTGCATCATGAATTTCATCCAGCATATCATCGATGAAGGGAATTGGAAATTTGTTTTTAATCGTTATTTTTTTTAATCCTCGATAATCAATGCATAGCCTGAATGATCCGTCCTTCTTTCATACCTACACAACTGGAGGTGAATATGGGCTTCTTCTCTTGGTGATGATACCACACTTCAATAAGTATTGGACTAACCTTTCTATTTCCATTTTGTGATGGTGGGTATATCGATAAGGTTTAACCTTGATATGGTTTTCCCCTGATTTAACCTCGATTATGTGTTCTATACTTCTTTCGGGTGGTAGCTACATCGGTAAGTATTCAAATATTTTTTTATATATCTGGAGTAATTTTTGGATTTATTCTTTGAGCTTGTTCTGTCCGCATTCTTGTCCTTCCATTTTATGGCATTGGATCATGTATGTTGATGCTCCTTTTCGAATAAGCTTCTCCATATGTTGAGATGAAACTACTTGTGTGTCCAATGGTTGGAAACCATGTAGTTTATAAATTTTTCCTTGACATTCAAACTTGATAAAGTGTTTTTGGTGATTAGTAGAATATTTTCCCAATGTTTGTAACCATTGGACTCCTAGAATGATATCCACTCCACCTAATGGTAATGTGTATAGTTCTGATTCCAATTTGAAATCCTGAATTGGAGTTTCACTTTGTGAAATTTTCTGACTTTTTTGATTTTCTTTCCATCTGTGACCATCACTTTCATGTCCGCCACTGGATGTAGAAACAATGTGTGTTTTATGGTGATTCTTATATTAAGAAAGTTGTCAGTGCTTCTAGTGTCCACTAGCACTGTAACGTTTTCATTTTTTAGATGTCCTTTTAACTTGAGAGTCTGTAGTTGAGTAATGCCTGTCATGGCTGCTAGGGATATTTTGGGGGTCTCGTCACTTCCAAATTCCATAATTGCGGTTGCCTCCTCTTCATATTATAACTCTTATTCTTCTTCTTCTTCTTCTGATTCACTATTCTCCTCTACTTCACAAGTATATAATTTCTTTGAGCTATCCTCGGGGTGACACCTATGTTTAGGATTCCATCTGTCTCCACATCGTCGACATTTTCCTTCCCTCATCCTTTGATTTTAGAGGTTCTTTCTGTCGTCCCTTCTAGGTCGGGGAATGTATTTGTTTGTATTGGCCTTTGGAATCATCTCGATGTTTCTCTATGAATATGAGTTCCCTTTGTATGTTTGGAAGTTTTCAAACATAGCCTCGGCTGCTTTTGCTTTTCATCTTACTGCTTCAACATTTGCTATGTCATGCATTTTTAACTATTTTTGTTTGTAAGTCTTTAGTTATCCCACATAATTTTCTAGTTGTTGTTTGTCTGTTAACCCAAATACTCTAGCAGCAAGTGATTCCCATTGGTGTGTGAATTCTTCAACGTTTCCTTTTTGTTGTAACCTAGTAAGCTTCAAGAAAAATTCATCTTCATTGATTCCTTGAAACCTTTTGAGGAAATCATTTTTGAACAAATTCCATGTGTATGTGAATTGGTCACCTTTCCACCACATATACCAGTTATAGGCATGGTTTTCAAGATGCATAGATGCATACTTCACCTTTTCTATATATGATGTGATGTTATATATATTGAAGTATTCTTCTGCTTTATTTAACCACACTACGCATTGTTCATCATTTCCACTGAACTTTGACATTTCTATTTTTGCTTTGGGGGGATACACTACATAATGATGATTCCTTCTTATCTTGTTGTGTGGTGGTGATCCTGAATTGCTGGCTGAAGTACATGACATATTTGAATCGTCTTTTTGTTTGTGGTGATCTTTTTTCTTTTTCTTATCCATCGTCCCCATGAGAGTATTTACCTTGTCATTCAATTGGTATTGTTTTTCCTTCATCTCGTCCAATTTGTCATCTATCCTTCTATCTAACACTAAAATGACTTCCTCTCTAATTTCTTTTTTCAGCTTTGCATTGCAATTTTTTATCTCTTCCTTTAAATCTTTTTGACTCTTAATAATTCGATCATTGAAATCCTTCTCCAATTTTTCAATTTGGGCTTTTAACTCCATCGTCATGCTTACGAGGTGTGGTGGTAAAGAATTAGACCCAATTTTGGCTTAGAAGGATTAATTTTTGAATAATAATATATTAATTAATTAATTAATTAATATTATTATTATTATTATTATTATATATATATATTTATAAACTATATAATAATTTGTATATAGTTTTTTTTAAATAAATATTGTAAAAATAGTATTATTATTATACTTAATTTTTATATAGTTTATAAAAATAAATATTGAAATAATAATTTTATTATTATATAATATTTATTAAATTGGTTTTGTTTTTTGTTGCAGGTCGTGGATGTGGACAGAACAATGGCTTGTGACAGCGCGTTGATGAGAAAATGGTGTGGTGTGGATATGTTGTGGAGGTAGTGCACGAAGAGGAGAACGAGCCTATTGCAGGCCGCAAAAGGAGGTGTAATGACAAGGTGGAGGGTGTGGGTGTAGGGAGGAGCTGCGAGATGTGAGTGTTTGGGAAGGTCCTATGAGGGATTGTGGAGGTGGTGGCTACGAGGGTGTGTGGAGGAGGTGGTCACAATCATAGGAGTGTGGAGCGAAGAGCAGGTGCGTACAAGGAAAGCACATGGGGTGGTGTAGAAGAAATGGATGAGGAGC
This sequence comes from Pseudotsuga menziesii, assembly GCA_001517045.1. NCBI lineage: Eukaryota > Viridiplantae > Streptophyta > Pinopsida > Pinales > Pinaceae > Pseudotsuga > Pseudotsuga menziesii. Next base: position 298,674 of record LPNX010888083.1, read on the forward strand.
CATGAGTGCAATGACATAGGGTGGATGCAGTGAATGCGTGGTACTTGACGTCAATGGGTACGATGCTAGTGACTCGACGTTGTAGAAGCATAGTCAAGGTCATGAGGGTTAAGGGCGATGGAATGGTAGGTATTAGCACAAGAGAGAGGTGAGGGAGAAGTTTTGATAGAGGGCATGTAGTGGGAAGCACACAGTGGAGGGCACGAGACTAGTGGGTAGAAGTTGCAGGTTGGAGTGGAAGTAGAATGGAGTAATGGACATGGGAGGTGATGGGTGATTGGAGCATTGGTAGTGGAGGAGAAAATGGATGAAGGAGGTGGTGTGAAGGTGGAGGCACGTGGTGGATGAAGATGAGTGCGATGGTGGAAGAACGGGTGGAGAATGGTGGAGTGTGGAGAGAATGGAGAAATCAGAAGGATGGAGTGTGAAAAATGGTGGGGTGAAGCATGAGAGGAAGATGGTTGTGTGAGAGGAAGGTTGGCTGCTCTGATACCAAATGAAGCAATCAACTTCAGGACACGAGATCCATAATTAAATAATAATTTATGATATATATTGAAGATGATTGATATTTACAAATGGAACTTGCCTTTATAGGCTTGAGTGTATAAAACAAAAGTTTACACCCTTTAGGATAATAGTTAACTAATTTAATTAATATTTAGTTAATATTTGTTATAAAATTCTACATGCATTCTACCCTAATGTTATTAAGAGTGTGTGCTAATCCTAATATTCCAGCAAATATGTTTCAATCTAGATAAGTAGTAATGGAATGTTATACACCATCATTGACTTTTTACGCATTATGTGCAATTCAATAGTATAAATGTAAAATACTCAAAGATCAATTGAATATAACCAAATGTATAACCAAAAAATATCATGAAATGACAATTGAATACTTATATTTATTTGTTTCGTGGGTAGACTCCTTGAGACTTTGGCTTCATCATCTTCTTCATTCATAAAAGCATCATTTCTTATCCAAATGGTCAGATGGATAAGAGGTTCTTCAAGAATTGAGTCCTTCATATTCCTCGTTGCTTATGGGATCTTCTTTGAATTGTGAAGCTTGAACTCCAGTTGCTCCCATATTCTCTTCTCTTATTATGATTCAAGATTCTTCTTGTGTGCACTCTTCCCAGAGTCTGTTGAAGGTAATCACTTCCTTTTGGAACACATTCCTCAAATGAATGAATCCCATGATCTTGGAAGGCCATTCAAGGTGGTTATAACAATATATGATTCTTCTTTGATAGATTCATCATATCATCGAACACTTCCTTTTGGTGTCTTCAAGGATGACACATGAGGGATGAGATGATCTTTAACAAAATCTGCAATGATTCTCTTGGCTCTAGCCTTAGCCTCATCTCCCTCTCACTCTTACAACTTCCTTACTGAAATAGTGATCCAAGTCAATTTCTTCAAGGATCACGAAGTTCCTATACTTCCATACTCAAAATTTGTTAGCTTCACCAATCTTGTCATCAATTTGAGTATGAGAAGTCATTTTGAAATGATAACCTCAAATGTAAATAGAAAAAATTTAGATCTTACCCATTTGAGGTGTCGCACCTCATTCTAGACCTCATTGATTTAGGGTTTGTTAGAGAAACCCTAATTTTTTAAACTTGGAATTACAAACTTCTGATTCGACAGAAATATTTTCCTCTTCAAGGCGAGCTATCCAATGTACTTATTTTCTTAATACATTGGTGGTAAGCTCCTGGAATAGTAAGTCCTAGTTTTCCAATTTCTTCTGTAGAAATGTCTGAAATTTATTTTGTTGTATCTCTAAAGTTTCAAATCCTTACAGTATGAAACTTATCATTGATATATCTGGATATGTCTACTTTCCAACCCCATGGGTTAGAGTAGAAATGGATTATCCAAGTGGGACTTATTATGATTTTCCCAAGGTAACTATTTTGGGGACTTTTCAACATATCAAACTTGTACGGACTACCACATGTCACTGTTCAACACTCTAGGTCTGAAAAGTGTACCACATAAACCATATCCCGTTCCCTACATGTAACATCTTGTGAAATTTTGTTTGGACCTTCCTAGACTGAGATATAGTAAATCTACCTAGGTCACATGTTTATGATTGTATTTTGGAGGAGGCTGCAACCCTAATTTGGAAGACCCATATCTCCTGAAGTATAGCGAATATGAGGCTAACAATTTTACAAAAGGTATGGAAATTATTCATCTTCGGCCTCTAAAGGTTTCATCTTTTAATCCTTCTCCAATTTCGTGTTATAGCGAAATTTCTAGAATGACTAAATTGAGTCTTCTAGGGTTTTCACGCATGAGACCCTAATATCGATTAGTTGCCATTGTAGCTATATTTCAGCTGCACATTGAAACTTCTCTTATTCAAAAAAATTTACCACCAATAGTTGCACCCTAGTGATGTGAGTTATCCTAACTCTCCTTGGTTGATGACATATGGAGAGAACACCTTCAACTAGGAAGCTCTAGTTCCCGCAGCTGCACAGTACCTTCTTTGAGAGAGGCTCTCATACCATGTTAGATTTTCCTAATATCCAATTAGATTATCTAGGATCTTTATCAGAAAGAATAACAAGTACAACAAAATTCATAAGATCTAAAGGATACACAAGACACAAATATTTTCACATGGAAACCATATAGGAGAAAACCCCGAAAACTTCTTCAGAATAGTAAGATGATCGAAAGAGGAAATAAGAAATGTTCAGCATCTATCTTTCTCTCCTCATTTAACCGTCTCTTTTTATCACACACCTTAGAGAGTGTGTAAGGTATGTATAAATGAGGGAGATCGCCTCCATATTTATACCCTTTCAAGTCAATGACCAAATATAAGACCCTATCCTACATGTCATCTCACATGTGGCCCACTTCTCCTAGAGAGACCAAAATTACATATTACATGTGTTGCAGCTGCAACTATTTCCCCCAAATTTATTAAATTTTGGTGCCCTCCTCATGATTTAGCATTGTTTTTAATCATTTGGATCCTTGAACCTTTTGGTTGTTCTTTATTTTTGGATGGTTTTTTGAAGATTACCTTTCGTCCTAGTTTTAAGAAATTGCTCTTGTTTGGAATTATTGTAGATATTAGTCTTTAGAGTTTGTTTTCTGAGTTGAAAATGGGTCGGGACTTTTATACCTTGAAAAACGATGTTCCAGAGGTGAGACAGTTTCAATCGCTTCCAAATTTAACATTTTTTCACTTAGATTGGAGGCTGTTGTCCTTTTTGCTTCCGTTGTTGCGGCTCCCAAAGTAGCTAAGCACTCAAAGTGTAAAACGCTCCTCCCTCCGATGCGTGTCGCATGGCTATAACCTTTTGATCTTCCACCGTTACGGCTCTCAAACCAAATAGTTACCCGAATCCTAAAACACTCCGCCATCCGATGATAGTCGCATGTCCTTAGTCTTTTCTCTTCTGCCGTTGTGGCTGTGAAAAGCTTTCATCTTCCGATTGAGGAATTTCTCACCGGTATCTTAGGTATTATCTTTCCCAACCCCAATAGGATTAAGTGGTTTCACAGTTCCTGTAACTTTTTCTGTGTGATTTTTTTTATCCACTGAGGAGTTTTCCATTTTCCTTCATGCATGATGTATGTCGAGCCTATAGGTGGACGAGGTAGTAGTGTCAGCATTTATTAAAATTATTAGATCAAGTGGTGCACCTGGCCATTTCTTGTGGATTAGTCATTTAGTTGTTTTCATTTGCGTTTTGTTTTAGAATGCAGTCCCGGTGAATGATGCACATTCATTAACTACAGGAAGATCCAAAAGACTTTTCACATTGCCGCAGCGCGAAGGCACAGATAGGAGGCAGGATCTCAAGGGGAACAGACAAAGTAAAAGACAAAATTAAAAGAAACAAAGGCGCAGCTCTAAAAGGTCCGTCAGTTATTCAGCTGATCATGAGCATGCACGGAAAAGATGAAAATAGGGATCTGAAACGTTCGAAGAACCGAAAAGTCACATGTTTGGGGGGAACCCAATCGGTCTACTATTTTGTTTAAATATTTGAAAATGAGAAGTGACAGGGGCTTTTTCCTGGAAAAATCATGTAACTTAATGCTTGTAAGAGGAACTATTTCATTTTACAACCAGATATTGCAAATTTTTCCTATTGGAGGAAGTACTATGTGGAAGATATCAATGTGATTAAATGAGTAATGTTGAATGTGAACTATTTCGTTTTCAGCTGTGTCTCATTAGCTGTAAGAACATTCTAAGTTCTTGAACCTATGTTATTGTATGAATGTTATTCAGTACCTTTAGGATGTCTTTTTTCCACCATGAGTAATGGGAGTTTAATTGTTGATGAGTTATCTTATCATATATACTTTTATTCGTGTTTGTATGTTTGGTTATAAGAATAGCTCTCTGTGATTTTCCATAACACATGAACAATATTGCATTACTCTTGAATTAATATCCATCTCTCTAGAGATAGTTTAGTTAGTATTGTGTTTTCTTGCACATACATGATTTGGATGCTTGTGAGTTCTAAGACGAGAGGTAAGAACCTGTGCATCACATTGTGACTGCTCTTTGCATCTTTATCACCCTGCATTGTTAATTAGGCACGTGCATATCATACATTAAGTCAAAAAATACAAAAACATATGGTGTACCGGGCCACAACCAGTAAACCCCTTTGTTTACTTGAACTACGGTAGCTGGACCGCAAACCGGACGGAGTCCCTACACCAAACAGTCACGAGCTAGTTGGGAACGTTGACTGGGGAGAATCCCTTGCTATTTTTTCCTACAAATTTCTAGGCCTCAACAGTTTCTGGTGCTAGAAGGAGGGTCACCAGTGCATGGTTGGCCGAGGAAATCCGTTTTCCCGAGATTATTCCACCGGTAACAGTTCTGAAAGCAGTGGGATTAATAATCCAATTCCAGAAGAAAGGAGGAAAGAACATTTGTTTTCTATTGACAATGAGGTTGTTAATAACTTGATAAGACACACCAAGGCATATGTGAAGAAGATTTGAGGATTTTCGATCATCCCTGAATTTCCTAGAAGATAATATAAAATAAAATATCGTCCTATATTGGAAGACTCAGTGCTGGTTGGGGATTGGGAAGAACTTGTGGAAACAGCCTTATAGGAAGTTGTACTGCCTTTGAATCAAGAAGGCCCAGATACTCCTCATAGTTCTCCTACTCACACTCCTGTTTGCTCACCTCGTCACTCTCCACCCTGAATCATGGAAGGCGTTAATGCCAATCCACCACCAAACCCACCGAATCCACCACCTACCTAGAGAAGCAGATCACCTTTGAACCTGACACCTCCATTACATGATCTACCTCAAGCCTTTGACAAGATGTTGCCTAAATTTGATCCAAGTGAGAAAATCCTAGTAGACGACCATCTGCAAAGTTTTTACTTGGCCATAGAAGGGTTAAGGGCGGGGGAGCATGAGGATGTAGTTTTCAGACTTTTTCTACACACCCTTAAGGGAGGTGCAACATCATGGTACTTTGGGTTTCCTGCAAACTCTATCCCTGATTGGGATACCTTTGAGAGAATTTTCAGAAGTAAGTATGCGACTCAAAAGACTCATGCATCCCTCATGAAAGGACTATGCGCCTTGAAGAAAGAGAGAAAGGAAAAGGTGCACAATTTCACCCAAAGAATTGTAGCATACCTAAAGAATTTTTTTGAAGTTGACAAACCTTTGGACAAGGTCCTGATTAAATATTATACCTCAGCTTTAGGCCCTGAGTTGGCCATGTTTGCCAAAATAAGAGCCAAGCCTACTTTGGCGGAAACCTATGAAGAGGCAGAAATAGTGGAGGCTGAAAGAGAAAGTATCGAAGATTATCCCGAATAGTCAAGAGAGAAAGGTGTGAGAAGGAAAGCCATATTGTTTACTAAGACTAAGGAAGAGAAATCACCATATTTTGAGAATATGGCAAAGATGATGCAGAAGCTTTCTAACAAGATCATAGATTTGGAGAAAGAGAAGGAAACTCAAAATTTCTACAAACCCTATTACAAGAAAAGAGAGGATAACAATTAGTCCCAACCTCCTCCACACAATTCTGCATCTATGAATTTAATAGAGGTAGGCATGGACAATTTCTACACTTTCCATCAGCAACCACACTATGAAAATAATTGTCCTCAATGGATAAACTCGGTGAGGTTGGTTATGAATCAGCTATTGGACTCTAAATTAACAGAAGATGGAGATGAAGAAAGAAAAGAGAGTGCCACTTCAACGAAGGAACAAGAAGAGGAGACCATGGTTTTGTGGAATTCTGTTTCATTATTTGATGCTGAAGAAGAAAAGAATCAGGGTTACAAGGATGTCATGGAAACCAACGTAACAACAAGGAGCCAAGGTTCGATTAAAGAAGACAGTTTCATACTCCCAAAGATCAAAAGGTTGCAGAAAAATGTTAAGAAATTTCAAAATAATTCCGCAGCTGATAAAATTCCCGAATTCACCATTACCAGCTAAGATCCTAGGCAGAATGATATGTTGGCCAAGCCCAATGAAGAAAAGATGAATGCTGATAAACCGCATCCCATTGAACCGCAGATGGATTATGACATCGTGGAGGACCTAAAGAAGATAAAGGCAAATGTTTTGCTATTTGAAATGTGTAAAGTGCCGCAGCAAAAGGAAAGATTATTGAAAGCACTTGAAGCATCGGATGAGAGGCTTCCCGCTGACAATCGACCTGAAGAGGAAGAAGAAATCGGAGAAACCAGCATTGGAGGTAAGTCTAAAAGAAAACACCCACCTTTCCTACTCACTTTCGAAATTTTTAATCACAATGTACATAATTGCCTGGTAGACTCAAGGGCATCGGTTAATGTCATGCCAATATCAGTCTGTAAAAAGATAAATGGGTAGCCTAATCCATCCATGTGGAGGGTTGTTCAGTTGGACAGGATGTATGTAAAGGTAATTAGTGAGATGGAGGATGTCCTATTCCACCTGGTGTCAAATGATAAAGTGTGCCAAGTTATTAATATTGTGGTGGCTGATATACCGGATGCTTACGGTTTTTTTCTGAGCAGAGATTGGTTAGCCAAACTAAATGGCTATTTTTCCTCAGATTGGTCACATCTGTGGCTGCCATATAAAGGAAGTCCAAACCAAATTAAAATTTTGAGGGAGCCTCACATGAAATACAACGTTACTCGAGTTGAGGAGAAGAATGAACCAGTGGATTCTATGTTGGGAAATTATTTTATTGAGTTGGAGCCAGGAAATTAGCAAGCAGAAGAAGCCAACAACACATCAGACACCCAGCCTGATCCCCTTCGATTCTCACAGGCTGATGAAATCGACTGTAACATAGTAAAATTAGCAGTAGGAATATACTCTCATGCAGTAGTTAGCGATTTTTGGACTCTATTTTTTGATGGCTCTAAGATGTTAGAAGGGTCATGGGCCGACTGTGTCCTGATCGACCCCAAGAATAATAAACATTTTCTTTCCTGTATATTAGAGTTTGAATGTACGAATAATACGGCTGAGTATGAAGCATTGGTGCAAGGTTTGAAGAAAGAAATCGAATTAAAGGTAAGTAATCTAAAAGTTTTTGGAGATTATGAAATAATTGTTAAATAGATCTGGAATCAAATACATTGTTTTTCCCCTCACCTGAAAGCTTATCAAAATGAGGTATGGGATCTGCTCAAATGTTTTAACGCATTTAATATTGTTTCAATTCCCAGACTTAAAAATGCAGCAGATGACTTGTTGGCCACATTAGCCGCTAGGCTTGTACCTACTAATAGTCAATGCTCTGTTGAATTGCTTTTCAGGCCCTTGGTTCCTAACATGATCACCAACTTACGAGTATTCGATGATGATCAGCAAATTATAGAATGCTTAAAGAATGATGAGGTATTTAAAGGAGCAATTATAGACGATGAAGAACATCAGGCTGAGATGAAGTATGATAATTTCATCCCTAAAGGAGTCATAACATTAGAAAGAATGTTCGATTTAAATGAAAAGTTCAGAAGACCAGCCAACGTGAAGACTCACAGCTCATCTCTATAATTCGAGCTGATAAATTTAGGGACTGAGACGAATCCTAAATATGTGAATCTTGGCAATTGTTGTTCACTAGCAAAAAGAGATAAGTTCGTCTGTCTATTTAAATGATATAAAAATGTTTTCTCCTAGACATACGAAGATTTGAAGACATATTACACCAGCATCATCACGCATGTTATCCCCATCAAAGCTGGCGTCAAGCTGTATCAGGAACCTTTAAGAAAAATGCACCCAAAATTAGAACCACTAATCCAGAGTGAAGTCAAGAAATTGTTGGATGCTAGAATCATTTCTAAGGATAGACACTCTGAGTGGGTCTCAAATATGGTGCCAGTAAGGAAAAAATATGGAGAAATTAGGTTGTGCGTGGATTTCAGGAATTTAAACCGTGCTTCAGACAAAGATAACTATCATGTTCCACCCATGGAGCAACTGCTACAAATGGTCTCAGGGTCTAAACTATTTTCTTTAATAGATGGATTCTCAGGCTACAATCAAGTATTAGTAGCTGAAGAAGACAGGTTGAAGACGACATTCAGGACCAAATGGGGAAATTTCTCTTATAGAAGAATGCCCTTTGGGCTTATAAACGCTGGAGCAACATTCCAGAGGGATATGGACATATCCTTCCGCGGTTTGATTGGACGTAGTGTGGTGATATACCTCGATGATATTACAATATTCTCAAAGAAGAGAGGAGAACACGCATTCCATCTCAGGAAAATTTTTGAACGCTATCAAAAATATGACATCTTACTCAATCCCAAAAAATGTGTGTTTGCTATTACAGAGGGTAAGTTGCTTGGTCACACAGTTTCAAAGAAGGGAATATCTATCGATCCAGAAAGGATCATGTCCATTGAACAGATTCCCTTGCCCCATAATAAAAAAGGGATGCAATCATTTATGGGAACAATTAACTTCGTGCGAAGATTTGTGCCTGATTTCGCTTAGATTGTCAAGCCTCTGCAACAAATGGTGAAGAAAAATGCACAATTCAAGTGGACTGAGATTGAGAAGAATGCATTCAGAAAAATCAAAACTGTTGTTGCACACACACCCTCCCTGAAAATCCCATATTTCGACAAATATTTTATTCTGTATACCTTCGCATCCGATGATTCGCTAGCAGCTGTGCTTACCTGAAAGGAAGAAGGGGGGGATGAATTCGCAATATCTTTGATGAGCAATGGTCTACAAGGGGCCGAATTAAATTACCCAGCCATTGATAAACAAGCTTATGCAGTATTCAAAGTAGTGAAACAATTCAGGCCTTATATATTAAAAAATCTAACCAAGGTGATCATCCCATACCCAGCTGTAAGGTCCCTTTTTGTATAGAAGGAGTTAGGAGAAAGAAGAGGAAATTGGGTAACAACTCTTCAAGAGTATGACCTCGAATTCAATATAGATTCTATAGTTAAAGGGCACAGACTGTGCAAACTGATGATTGAAAATGGGAACAATGACGAACACGCCTGGGAAGACGAGGCTGAATTACATTTGATGGATGTATGTCCTTTGTTCACAACTCCTGATTCTTGGTATTGGGACCTTGTGCATTACCTGCAGGCAGGATTGTTTCCAGAACATTGGAATTCCAAGCAAAGAAGAGAACTACATCTTAAATCAGCTTCCTATCAAATTGTTGAAGGAATATTATTTAGAAAAAATTACGATGGAGTTTTTCTTAGATTCCTAGAGAAAGGAGATGCGAAGAAAGTAATGACGGATTTGCATGATGGGCCTACTAGGGGACATTATTCAGGAGATACTACAGTGCACAAAATTCTCAGAGCCGGTTACTATTGGCCTACACTCTTCAAATATGCAAACGCACATGTCAGGAAGTGCGATATTTAACAAATGTATAGTGGGAGACAACCCAAAGAAGCATCAACCCTAAAGTCAATGATGATCACGGAGCCGTTCGAGCAATGGGGGTTAGATATTATTAGAGAAATAAAACCAAATTCCTCCCTACAACACAAGTACATTCTGACCGCCACCGATTATTTCACTCGCTGGGTCGAGGCCATCCCACTACGTAAAATAAATGAAGACACGGTCATCAGCTTCCTACAAGATCATATCATGACCAGGTTTGGAGTTCCAGTTTCGTTAGTCTTTGATAATGCTAGTTACTTTTCATCAATTAAATTAACAGCTTTTTCTCATGATAAAGGGATAAAATTGCATTATTCTGTGAATTACTATCCACAAGGAAATGGCTTGGCTGAATCCTCTAACAAAAATCTGATTAGAATTTTAAAGAAGACTGTTATAGAAAACTAGAGGAGTTGGCACTCAGTGCTACCAAATGCCCTTTGGGATGATACAATCACCCCCAAGTCTTCGATAGGAGTGTCTCCATATACCCTTGTGTATGGTAAATAAGCCATTCTTCCTCCCAATATCATGCTACCTTCCTCCATAATAGCTCAAGAATCGAGAGGATCGGATGATGAAGTTTTACAAATAAGGATATATAATCTTCTGAAAGCAGAAGAGGCTAGATCTAAAGCTAGAGAGCGCTTTAAGCAACAGCATGAGGTAATAAAGAGATGGTTCGACAAACATAAGGCAGGAACAAAAGATTTTGAAGTGGGAGATCTGGTTCTCAAGTGCGATGACCCCCATGATGAGAAAGGAAAGCATACTAAATTCCAGCAGTTGTGGGTAGGTCCTTTTCAGATTGCAGCAAAGCTTGGCCTTTCTAGTTATAAGTTACAATATCTGCAAGGGTGGGAAGAGAAATTACTAGTAAATGGTTTAGTTCTCAAGCCTTATTTTTCCTGAGTTTCATCTGTCTTCTTCTATCTTGTATATAAATAATCTGGCTTGGCCGTCTTTTGAGTCTTTGAGTCATGAAGTTGAGTTTTTGTTTTCTGTTTTATTTTAATAAAAGGAAGCAAGCTTTGGTTGCATGGAGAGCATTAGAATTCTCGACTAACTAAAATCCTTTATTATAAGACTGTGTATTATGATTTTATCTGATAGAATTTCTTCTAGTTTAGCAGTTTTCCTAAATGGCTATGAATGCATTGAAGTCCGGCTTAATCCCTGTAAAGTAACTCAAGATTAAAAGATCCGGAATACTATTTCAAGGCTTCATCCATCTCACACTTAAAAAAAAAAATGTCCTAGGGGGTGATAGCAAAAGACCCATTGAAAGGAAGCAGGGTAAAAAGTATATTATATATAAATGATCCCATGCTAAGGATTGAAAGCCAAAAGGCTATAAAGAGTCAAAACTCCTAAGAAAGCAATATGTATCAAAACAAAGTACTAAATCATATGAGTATAAAATTGCCAAAAGTTCTTCTCCATCCATGAGCTAAAGATTACATACATCTCTCACACAAAACGACACTAGGGATAAAGGAGCCTGAATGAAAAATTTAGAAAGAAAGGCATGAGGAGGACTCAAAAGGACAAAAAAGTCCAAAAGAACAAAAAAGGTGCAAAATGGCATGGTAATGAGGAACAAATGAATATTTATGTTTACCATATGTTATGATCTTGTGGTGTCCAAGCTGGAAGCTACCCAAAGACAGAGGTAAAAAATGAAACTCACATGCGTGGCCTCGAAAGAGTTATCTTGACTTTGAAATCTATGTTTCCATTTTCCTAAATTGGACTACCCTCAATGATTAAAGGTACATATATCTGCCATTTGGGAAATCCATACATCTAGAAGAATTCAACATGTAGGTTTTATTGTTAAACAATCTGTTACTTAAGGAAGAAATTGTCCAGAGATCTAGGTTCACCAAGTAGTCGCCAATTGTTGCAGCTGCAACTTTTTTACCCAAATTTCTTAAATTTTGGTCCCCTCCTCATGATTTAGCATTGTTTTTAATCGTTTGGATCCTTGAACCTTTTGGTCATGCTTTATTTTTGGATGGTTTTTTGAGGATTACCTTTCGTCCTGGTTTTAAGAAATTGCTCGTGTTTGGAATTGTTGTAGATCTCAGTTTTTAGAGTTTGTTTACTGAGTTTAAAATGGGTCAGGACTTTTGTCCCTTGCAAAACATTGTTCTAGAGGTGAGACAGTTTCAATCGCTACCAAATTTAAAGTTTTGTCACTTAGATCGGAGGATGTTGTCCTTTTTGCTTCCATTGTTGTGGCTCCCAAAGTAGCTAAGCACCCGAAGTGCAAAACACTCCCCCCTCCGATGCGTGTCGCATGGCTATAACCTTTTGATCTTCCGTCGTTGCGGCTCTCAAACCAACTAGTTACCGGAAGCCTAAAACTCTCCACCATCCGATGATAGTCGCATGTCTGTAGTCTTTTCTCTTCCGCCGTTGTGGCTGTGAAAAGCTTTCATCTTTCGATGTTGGCATCCTTCCGGCTTCTGATTGAGGACTTTCCCACCCTTATCTTAGGTCTTATATTTCCCGACCCCGATAGGATTAAGTGGTTTCGCGGTGCCCGTAACTTTTTCGGTGTGAGTTTTTTTAAGCCGCCAAGGAGTTTTCCGTTTTCCGTCATGGATGATGTCTGTCAATCCTGTAGGTGGACGAGGTAGTAGTGTCAACGTTTATTAAAATTCTCAGATCAATTGGTGCACCTGGCCATTTCTTGTGGATTAGTCGTTTAGTTGTTTTCATTTGGTGTTTTGTTTTAGAATGCAGTCCTGGTGAATGACGCACATTGATTAACTGTAGGAAGATCCAAAAGACTTTTCACATTACTATGGCGCGAAGGCACAGATAGGAGGTAGGATCTCAAGGGGCACAGACAAATTAAAAGACAAAATTAAAAGCAAAAAAGGCGCAGCTCTGAAAGGTCCGTCAGTTATTCAGCAGATCATGACCATGCACGGAAAAGATGAAAAAAGCGATGTGAAATGTTCGAAGCACCGAAAAGTCACATGTTTGGGAGGAACCCAAGCGGTCTACTGTTTTGTTTAAATATTTGAAAATGAGAAGTGACAGGGGATTTTTCCCTAGAAAAATCTTGTAACTTAATGCTTGTAAGAGGAACTATTTCATTTTACAACCAAAGATTGCAAATTTTTCCTGCTGGAGGAAGTACTATGTAGAAGATATCAATGTGATTAAATGAGAAATGTTGAATGTGAACTATTTCATTTTTAGCTGTAAGAGCGTTCTAATTTCCTAAACCTATGTTCTTGTCTGAATGTTCTTCAGTACCTTTAGGATGTATTTTTTCCACCATGAGTAATGGGAGTTTAATTGTTGATGAGCTATCTTATCATATATACTTTTATTCATGTCTGTATGTTTGGTTATAAGAACAACTATATGTGATTTGCCATAACACATGAACAGTATTGCATTACTCTTGAATTAATATCCAGCTCTCTAGAGATAGTTTAGTTAGTATTTTATTTTCTTGCACATACATGTTTTGGATGCTTGTGAGTTCTAAGACGAGAGGTAAGAACCTGCGCATCACATTGTGACTGCTCTTTGCATGTTTATCACCCTGCATTATTAATTAGGCACGTGCATATCATACATTAAGTCAAAAAATACAAAAACATACGGTGTACCAAGCTGCAACTGGTAAACCCCTTTTGTAACTTGACCTACGGTAGCCAAACCGCAAACCGGACGGATTCCCTACACCAAACAGTCACGGGCTAGTTGGGAACGTTGACTAGGGAGAATCCCTTGCTCTTATTTCTTACGAATTTCCAGGCGTCAACAACATTATTTTACATTGGGGACTATTTCCCTGACTTATAATAGAGGTTGTACCTCAAGGTCGAGACACAATTTAGATATCTTGTAAAGGGGTAACACACATCCCCAATGGGGGTACAATAACATACAATGTTAATATACATCAAAATATCTTCTGAAGTTACAAATACATCAACATTTTGTTGGTGAGGTTTTGTTTCCTTGAAACGATGATGCCTGTATTGCTTCTGTTACGGTCTTAAACGTGAAGACAAGGTAAGATCTTCATATGTATTCATAATATTGATTTTCTTCTATTATAAAATAGTTTATAAAACCTTTGTTTGTCCTCTGTGGTTTGTATGTACAGGATATTTCCACAGCCGTTCTCTACAACCAGTTTTTCTTTTTTGGTTGGATGTTGTGCTGAAAGGGTTTTGCGGTCCAGGTAAGACCTATTACCTTTCCCTTTGTGGCTCTATGGCATGCATCACTTTGGAGTGTTCTGCTTTTTCCCCATGGCATAGATTTGGGACTCCTCCCTAAGCATGCCTTTTCTATGTGAAAGTGATAACTCTCTTTGGTAAAGCCATGAGGAATTTAAACTTGATAATGTATGGGATAACCGTTTGACAATGGAGTCGAAGCAACTATGCCAGATATGTTTAGTGACACAGTTTACTATTTGTTTTAGGGTGTATTTTGGGCATTTCTACTACTTTCATTCTCAATAATGTAAAAGTTTGCTTAAACTCTAAACCCAAATTTAACTTATGTACATAAACTTAATACTACTAAATTGATGTATCATAACTAGTACTCGATGAGAAGAAAGATTCCACTTTATACACTAGTGATTTATCCTAACCCTTACTAGAGTGATTGACTGTAAACTAAGAAAATAATAAACATTTGAAACTGATTATAAGAATATTGAAAAGTAACACATATCTTTTTACAGAGAAACTATATTACTAACAGTTGGGTGACTGCATGAAGTTGGTGGACTTTTTAGATGTAACTGGATTTTTAGAAAACTAATTATGTTTATGCCATAACTTTTTTTTCTCAACCATTTCAAAAGAAATTATATGTTGCACTACAAGACATTGACCTCTACACACTATAAAAAATCCAATCCATCATCATTACATTAAGATCTTGAAAAGTTGCACTAAGACATTTCTTCCAGTTTTTGAAGAAGCTTGTGTTTACCCAATTGCTACAGTATGCTACAGATAATCATTTTTTATGAAATCTTAAACATAAATAACACCTTTTATGTAGATTCTAAATATGTAATTTCTATTTCAAAATATTATATTTTTCTATTTATTTTCAATTTCTATTATGTTCTAACTCTTTGACTCAAAAAACACATTATTAGTGTTTGTTCCATAACTTTTTCAAATATTGATAGTTAAAAAAATTGTATGGTACACTAGAAGACAAGGAACTATACATTATATAAAAAAACTAAATCCATGATTATTGCATTACGACCTTCAAACCCTGCACCCACAAAAGATGCACCATTTTCTAGGAATGATTACTTATATAATTATTAAAAAAAAAATAAAAAATATTAATTTTATTTTTTAAAAATAGTGTTACACTAGTGCAATATATTCTATAGATGTATGCAAACTTTTGTAGCTTGAAACCATCATTTAGGCTCTCAAAGGTTGCATCCACAAAAACATATTCCTTATCATTTGCGTGAAAAATAAAAAGTGTCCGTTGAAAAAAATAAAACTTCACATAACTATGGAAATTTTCAATACATAAAACATATATTTTCAGAAATGTGATTCAATTTCCTAGATTTCATATTTGTTATCGAAAGCAATACACTTTATGTAAGTATCTCAAAAAATCCAAGTTGAGGGATGCCTTATTTTTCAATTTTCTATTGCATCTAACACGCCAAAAGTGACCCTCATTAGCTTGCACTCACCGAGTTACCATTTAAATTCTACAGATATTGAACATACTTCAACAATCAAAATATAGATATAGAATTAAAACATAGATAAATATAAACAATTACAACCTAGATAATTTGAAAAAGGGGGACAAATAACCAAAGGAGACTATTACAGCCAACCATCTAGTGAAGCAGCCAAGATTGTTAGTTTTTCAACATTCAAGCTAGCAATATGTTAGGATATTTACTGAGAGAACAACAAGTACAACCATCAAACACAAGAGACAATGAGCATAGTGTTTTTCATTGGGGAAACCATAAATGGATAAAACCCCACAACTTCCTCAGAGATAGAATCAACACAATATGTAAAACCGCAAAAGAGTAAGATGCACTCTTGAGAGCAGTAATCTTCTTCTTGTCTATCCCCAGTGTCTTCTCCTTCCTCAACTATGCGCTACACATGAGTGTGTGAGTGATGTGTACTAAATAGAGACCTCAGCTCTCTATTTATAATAATCCCGACATGACTAAAACCCTACTAGGGCCAACCTCTACTAGGAGATTCTGATAACCCTAGTGCCCCAGAACTGTGGGGAATTTAACCCTTAGACAATCAGAGGGTTACCCACTATGACTTGACATGACTTGTTTACATTATTGATTCTCCCGATCGGAGCATCGGGGCATGACAACATGACTTAATTACATAATAGATACATCCGAGAATAAACATTGGGTTATAATACATAAGATACATAGATGAATACATTCCGAAGTTACAAATACATCAACACTCCCTCTTAACTAAGAAGGTATTCATTCGACACAATTTTTAGTACTGGTCTTCTTCTGTATATCAACTAGATCATCTTTCCATCTGCATCTCGAGTATTTTGAGTCTTCAAGTCATCTTCATTCTTCAAATCTGGATCATCTCTCAATATGGATCATCATTGGACATCATCACTGGATCTAGATCATCTCTTGATCTAGATCATCATCACTATACTGGATCTAGATCATCACTCGATCTGGATCATCATCACTGGATCTGGATCATCACTTGATTTGGATCATCACTATTGGATCTAGATCATCACTCAATCTGGATCATCACTGTTGGATCTGGATCATCACTCGATCTGGATCTCTCAAAGTCATCATAACTGAATCTGGATCATAGCTTGATCTGGATCTTATCTGGTAATCATCATGTGTGCTATCTCGTCATAGGAAGTTCTATAGAGCCAGCCTTCTTTCATGCTGGTTGTAGGCCTAGCCATCAGGTAGGTCTTCGCCCAACACTTACATTTGACCTACTCGTCAGAAAGGCATGCCCAACACTCACATCTGATCATGTAGAAACCTACAATCGCATCAGAAAGGCCTAGCACACACAATCAGCATCATGATAAGACATCACATCACTATAATCTGTGAAAAGGCTTCAGCACTTATATCTGACCTGGAAGGAAACAAGTCCTCCACCCTCGCCAGAAAGGCTTCAACTCACATCTGACCAGGAAGGAACTAAATCCTCCACCCTTGCCAGAAAGGCCCCTAGCCCCAGACTGAGCTACCAGGTAATGGATCAGGTTCCTCCATTCTCTCAAAGAATGGCAGTTTCCCTTATATATGACCTGGTAGGAAACAAGTCCTACACCCTCGCAAGAATGGCCTACACTCACATCTAACCTAGAAGGAACCAAATCCTCCACCCTCATTGGAAAGGCCCCTAGTCCCAAACTAAGCTACCTGGTGATGGACTAGGTGCTTCCACTCTCCCGAAGAGTGGCATTTCCCCTTACATCTGTACTACTTGACAGAATGGCCAGCACTCATATCTGACATGGAAGGAACTGAATCCTCTCACCATGACAGAATGGCTCAGCCCTTACATGTGACCTGCTGGTCAGAATGGCTATGAATCTTAGCACTCATATCTAACATGGAAGGAACTGAATCCTCTCACCATGATAGAATGGCTCAGCCCTTGCATCTGACTTGCTTGTCAGAATGGCTATGAATCTCAGCACTCATATTTGACATGGAAGGAACGGAATCCTCTCACCATGAAAGAATAGCTCATCCCTTAAATCTGACCTGCTCATTAGAATGGCTTTGGGACTCATCACTTTCCCTTGGAGTAATCCTCGATCTAGAGAACACCAAGCTTCTCCCTGAAGTACCCGAACTTCACTCTGGATAATGGCTTTGTCAACACATCAGCTATCTGTTCCTTCGTCACAACATACTAGAGCTTCACTTCTCCTCTTTGCACCATATCCCTGATATAGTGATACTTGATCTCGATGTGCTTCGACTTGTCATGGAACACTAGATTCTCTGACAACTTCATGCAACTCTGGTTGTCACAATGTATACAAGTAGCATCCATCTGGAGATCAAATAAATTAGATAGTAGCTTCTGCATCCATACTAACTCACAACTAGCTGAACAAGCTACGACATACTCTGCTTCAGCTCTACTCAGTGACACATAGGATTGCTTCCTGCTAAACCAAGAGATCACACCTGATCCCATGCTAAAGTAACACCCTGAAGTGCTCTTCCTATTGATGGCACTACCTACCCAATCTGAATCAACATAACCCTCCAGGTTAATCTTATAATTCAGATCGTACTTGAGCCCATAATCAACTGCACCCCTTAGGTACCTCAAAATATACTTTACAGCAATCAAGTGAACATTTCTCGAATCTATCAAGAACTGGCTCAAGGTGTTCACAACAAAGCAAATGTCTGGTCTCGTGTTCATCAGGTACATCAATGACCCAATCATTTGACGCTACATCGTAGCCTCAACCGACTATGATGAAGAATCGCTCAATAGATTTAGGTTCAATGCCATAGGTGTGGCCACAGTCTTGCAGTCCATCATCCCAAACCTCTTCAGGATCTCTACTGCATACTTCCCTTGTCCAAGGCAGATTCCATCCGCACTCTGCCACACCTCCATACCTAGAAAATAATGCATCATACCCAAGTCCTTCATCTCGAACTTGACAGCAAGATTTCTCTTCATATCAGTAATAAACCCATCCATACTTGTAACAAATAGATAATCTAAATATAGTAGAAGCATCACTAAGTTGTCGTCTTCAACCTTGTAGTAAAGGTTGGAATCTTCTTTACTCTTGGTAAATCCCAAACTGGATAGAAATCTATCAATTCTGTCGTACCAAGTCCTGGGTTCCTGTTTCAAACCTTACAGGACTTTCTTCAACCTGCATACATGAGACTTCCTATCATGTGTCTCAAAATCGAGTGGTTTTTCTACATACACTTCCTCTTCCACTACACCATTCAAGAAGGAAGTCTTGGCATCCACCTGGTGTATCTTCCATTTCATCACTATAGCCAGAGCAAGTAATTATCTCATGGAAGTGTATTTGGCTACAGGTGCAAAGGTTTCTTCATAGTCTACTCACTCTTTCTGAGAGAAACCCCGAGCTACAAATCTTGCCTTATATTTTTCAATGCTACCATCTGCAACATGTTTGCTCTTGTAGATCCATTTGGAAGTTACAACTGACTTCCCGTTTGGTCTTGGGACAACATCCCAAACATCATTCTTCATGATTGATTGGTATTCTTTGATCATAGCATCCTTCCATTCTTTCCGTTTTGCCACTTGTTCATAACTGGAAGGTTCTTTATCAATGAAATCACATAGTAAAGAAACATACCCGGAGCAGGATCTGGTCCTCTTTCTTTCTCTATGATTCTCTTTTGGAGATCCATATCTCTTCGCACCTTGGATAAGTTCTCGTACCCAAGAAGGCTTCCTCTTATGAGGATTATTCTCCATAGGTGGATCTACAGGTATTTGTGGTTCTTCAAATTCTCAATCTTCTTCTTGAGTTTCTTCATTCATGGTTGTATCATGAATTCTAGATGCTTCTACTTCTTCAGGTTCTTCAGCAAGTCTCTTTCTGGATTTTTTGTAAGCTATGTCTTCATCAAATGTTACATCCCTGCTCATGTCAATCTTCTTGTATCCTAGGAAATATATTATGTAAGCCTTCGAGCTTTCAGAGTATCCCACAAATATACCCTTCTTTCCTGAAGGATCTAATTTAGTCCTATTCTCTTTTGGAATGTGGATGTACATAGGATAGTCAAATATTTTGAGATGGTTGACTTCTGGTTTCTTGCTGGAGAAGACTTCTTCAGGAGTCTTGTTCTTGAGTACTCTATGTGGAGTACGGTTCTAAACATACACCGCTGTTCTGGCAGCTTCTGCTCGAAGATGCATAGGAAGGTCTTGATCCTGAAGCATTGCTTTTGCAGCTTCCATGATAGTTATGTTCTTCCATTTTGCAATCCCATTTTGTTGTGGATTATAAGGAGTGGACAACTCCCTCTTAATCCCTGATTCTTTGCATGGCTCATTGAATTCATTTGAAGTGAATTCTCTGCCATTGTCTGATCAAAGGGTCTTGATCTTCTTTTCAATATGGCTTTTGATCAAGGCTTTGAATTCCTTGAACTTATTGAATACTTCGTCTTTGTTGTTCATGAAGTAAACCCATGTCTTCCTAGAAAAGTCATCAATAAAAGAAACATAATATGCATACCCTCTTAGATAGTTTGATGACATAGGATGGCATACATCAGAGTGGATGATTTCCAAGATTAATTTTTCTTTTCTTTCACTACTTGGAAATGCCTTCTTTGTATTCTTTCCTTTCACACATCCTTTGCAGACCTCGTCATGTTTTTCTTGGATTTCTGGAAGACCTTCGACAGCTTTGCTTGCAATAGGTAGTGCTCTGTAATGCACATGTCCAAGCCTTCTATGCCAAAGTTCACTTGGATCTACTATGTCATGGACCAAGGCTTGTTCTAGATGGCCCTTCAATTTGTACAATCCTCCTTCTTGTTCTCCAATCACTACCGCATCATCGATAGTCTTTCCTTTGGGCCACATGATGATGAATTGACCATCTATGAATGCAACCTGCATTCCTTTTGCATCTAATGCTGATATGGAGAGAAGGTTCTTCTTCAGTCCTGGCACAAACAATACCTCTTTCATTTTTAGAGACTTTCGAGAGTCTATTTTATAGGAAGATTCCCCACTACCTTTTATTGGATATTGGTAGTCATCTCCTAGATTTACCTTGTGAGGTGATCCATGTTCTGACAGTCTCACAAAGGATTCCTTGAATCCAGTCATATGTTTGGAAGCCCCACTGTCTATAATCCAATCATCACTTCCATGAGTAATGTTACCTGTGAGAGCGGAGATCAAAACATCTTCATCCTCGCTTGAAGAATCTTCACTTACATATCTGGATCTCTTCCTGGATAGTTCATCATCCTCTGCAGCATGAGCATGATGTATTCTTTTGTTGCTCCTCTTCATTAGTTTCTGCTTCTTAGGACAATTCCTTGCATAGTGTCCTGCTTCATCACATATATATCATATGATCCTAGATAAATATTTTCTAGTTTTATCTTTATGGCAGTGTTTGCCTCAGGAGCTATGAGATCTTCTTTTGTTTGACTTGGAGTGAGACTTGGAGTGTACCATGAGAGCTTGATCTTCACTTCCCATCTTCTCTTCTTGAGATGATATCTGAGCTTCTTCTTGAGAGCACTCTTCCCATAGTCTTCTAAATTTGACTAACTTCTTTCCAGCATAGATTCCTTGGATTAAAGAATCCCATGACCTAGGAAGGCCATTCAAGGTAGCCATCACAATCTCTACATTTTCCACTTCTTCATCAACTGCTTCTAGTTGCTATTTGATCTAAGAAACTCTTGTGAAGTAAGATTGGATTGTTTCTGCATTCTGAATCTTCACATTCTTCAGTTGGTTTCTTAAAGTCATCTTCTAGTTTATGTTCTTCCCTTCAAACAATTTGATAAGGGCATCAATCATACCTTTAGATGTCTTGAGAGAGGACACCTATGGGATAAGGTGATCCTTGATAGAATCAGCAATGATCCTCTTTTCCATAACCATCTTCTTATTTTGTAAGGCCTTTTCCTTATCTCCCTCTAGAACTCAAATGTCCTCATGGATGTAGGAGTCTAATTCATTTTCTTCCAGGACCAGGGAGATCCAATACTTCCAGGCTTGGAAGTTATCGGATCCCTCAAGCTTTTCATCAAGCTTGGTATGATGAGAAATCTTAACTGAGAACCTCAAATGGAAATACAAAAGATTTTAGATCTTACTAGGTTCAAGATGTCGGATCTGAAACTTGAGCTGAAATCCTGGAGAGCTAGTTGAGGAGAAAAATAGGGTTTTTCTTTGTTAGAATAATCAACCCATAGTTAGCTACCTTAGACATTAATTATTCCAATTTTTGTCTTATTTTCCTAGTTTCCATATTCTACCTTATGAAAGTTGTCCTCCAAACATCCAAAGTGGTCAAACTTGCTAAATTTGAGTCATGGAGCGCTTGGCAAACCACTTGGAATCAAATTTGCTTTATTCTTGGCCTTCCTAGCGCATGTCTGTTTTTCTGCTTTATTTCCTGCTTTTTCTAAGTTTTAAGGCAATTGGGAAAGTTTGACTAGGTGAAGTTAACTTGTTTTTTGTCCTCATCATCCTCCACCCTTTTCTCCTAAGAAAAACATGTATGATTCATCCTTCCATCATCTATTATCTTGCCTAATTGATTTTGCCAATTTGTGAGCTCCTAGACAGATTTGGAAACTACTTTATGCACCTATGGGGGATTTGCTTAGATTTAGTAAGCCTGCTTTTGACAAAATTCGAATGGAATCCTTATGCATTTGAATATCTCATGTAATTATTTATTGTGGCAGCCTATTACTTCACAAGGTTGGCTATTGTACACTTATTCAATACAGATTAGTGTTCAGCTCCATATTCAGTCTCCTTTGTGTGTAATTTGCATGTGTAATTGGCAATTTTTGTGAGTGTAATTGTTCTAACACTTGGGTTCAATTTCCACATGCTCTTTTGGAGTTCTGTCCACCCAAATGCTTTGAAATTTGTCCCTAAATTCGATTTTGGGGAGGAGATCAATCCAGGCCTAGGCTCACTGAAAAATTCCTTTTCTGTGAAAAGCCCTAATTTCTGATAGCAGTGATAGGTCCAAAAGTAAAAAACCTCAGAATTGGATTCCGCTTCGATAGAAATATGCACCCTAAGGAGGAGAGTTATTCCACCTTACTTTTGCTGAAAATCTATGGAGGAAGATCCACAAACTAGGAAGCCTTAGTTCCCACAACTGCACAATGTCTTCTTCTCAGGCTAGCTCTAATACCATGCTAGTTTTTCAACATTCAAGCTAGCATTATGTTAGGATATTTATTGAGAGAAAAACAAGTACAGAAATCAAACACAAGAGACAATGAACACAGTGTTTTTCAATAGGGAAACCATAAATGGAGAAAACCCCGCAACTTCCTCAGAGATAGAATTAGCACAAGATGTAAAACCCCAAAATAGTAAGATGCACTCCTGACAGCAGTAATCTTCTTCTTGTCTAGCGCTAGTGTCTTCTCCTTCCTCAACTATGCACTACACTTGAGTGTGTGAGTGATGTGTACTAAATAGAGACCCTAGCTCTCTATTTATACTAATCCTAACATGACTAAAACCCTACTAGGGCCGACTCTACTAGGAGAGTCTAATAACCCTAGTGCCCTGAAACTGCGGGGACTTTAACCCTTAGACAATCGAAGGGTTACCTACTATGACTTGACATGACTTGTTTACATTATTGATTCTCCCAATCGAAACACCGGGGCATGAAAACATGACTCAATTACATAATAGATACATCCCAAAATAAACATCGGGTTACAATACATAAGATACATAGATGAATACATTCTGAAGTTACAAATACATCAGTAAATATTACTTGCATAGGACCTTGAGCATGTTCACTAAACCACGAGGATGAAGATCACTCAATAATATCATACACAACAACTTGTTGTAACTTAGTACTCAGTAGCATACTTAACTCACCAATTCTACTTTAGCTATCCCCTCATCAAATTCCTTGTGTGGTTGACTTTTAAGTTTGGAGCAGTCATAAGGTTCATTCCCTAGGAAAAATAGAATGTAGTGAGCATCTTGTTCAATTTGATGGTATTTATAATATTTACTAGGTCTTTGGGTTAGTTTTGGAATTAAATGAGCCCCCTGCTTAGTTCCCCCTCTCACCGAACATGACCACAATTTTAGGGATTATGCTTAATGCAACAACTAGAAAGTGAAATGCCTACACATGCTCATTCCTCTTAGTGGGTGAGTGAATAGTCATTCAAAAGGA
Organism: Pseudotsuga menziesii; assembly: GCA_001517045.1. Taxonomy (NCBI): domain Eukaryota; kingdom Viridiplantae; phylum Streptophyta; class Pinopsida; order Pinales; family Pinaceae; genus Pseudotsuga; species Pseudotsuga menziesii. The sequence continues at coordinate 322,602 of LPNX010888083.1, forward strand.
TTTGGATAGGTGTATATTCTATTTAAATATTAAAATAAATAATTCTTTAATTACTGTCATCCTTCACCAACTTGGTCATAAAAATTTTACAATAAATTTAACATAATGTTTTCTTAAATAAATAAAAATATTTATTTTTTAGTTCTACTACAAAGGCAATACTTTTGTCACAAATAGACACAATAATTTAAGACAATAGGTTAAAGACAATACACAAGATTTGTTTTTTTCTAAGTTATCACAATTTACACAAATATTGTCTCAAAACTCCCTTTCTATAATAATGACACTTGAATTTATCAACCTTTCCACCTAGACACCATTAAACAACACCTAGACACAATTAAACAATAAAAAAAACTATAGCTAGATTATTAAGCTACCACTATTTATAAGCTATTAAACTAAAAAGTGAACTAAGATAGCACCCCTAATACTTACCCCACACAACATAAAGGAACTATGACTTCTTTGTTGAACAATCCCCAAGCACGGTGTTCTTCTACGTGCTATTCAGAGTGTTCATAGAAAGGGAAACCAAAACATATCATTTTCAAGGGTTCTCATCATTTATTATGTTTGTCAAGCACATATCGCAAATCACATAGATATAATTATCTCAAACAGATTTTCCCTTCATGTCCACTCCAATAAGTTGGCCTCACTTAGCAATTACTTACCAACATCGACTTCTCTAGGAGAGTCTAATAACCCTAGTGCCCCACAACTATGGGGACTTTTCCCTCCATTCAACAAGGAGGGTTAACCTTAACTCAATTGTGTGGACTATTGCCTCGAATTACAATGGAGGGTTAACCTCAATGAATTTACATGACTTGTTTACATTATTTATTCTCCCGATAGGAACATCGGGGTATGACATGACTCAGTTACATTAGAAATACATCCTGAGATAAACATCGGGGTACAATACATAAGATATTCAAGTGAATACATTCCAAAGTTACAAATACATCAACACGTTATATGTACAATGATTATAAACATATTGTAATAGTTATTTTTTCAAGGGAAAAACATGCACAAAATCTTTCATTGTTGCCATCATTTCTTTTGACGTGATATATTGATAAGTTACGAAACTAGGATATTCAATTGAAGGGATTTGATCTTCTTTTAATTCATCATATGGAGTTTAATTTACAAAAGGTAAATTTGAAAATTGTTCTCATCTCTTTGATATATTATGTACACTATTTTCCTTAAAAATATTCCCCTGTAAACAAATCTATCTTTCATAAAGATCATTAAATTGAGACATGATTTCAGTTAATCCATCATCAAGAGTACTTGTCACATATCCAACATTGGAACGAAATTAAAATTCATGCAATATTTGTTCTGTATAAAATTCTTGTGAGCAGATTGAGTAGTTATAGAAATCTTCTAACTCGAAAGAGGAATTATTTAACAAACATATCTTATCCCCATCTTCATAACATTGTTATATGGTGAGAAGGTTATCATTATTTGGTTTGGCGTTCTTTTAAGTCCAAAAATTTTGATTCGACACAAACATGAATTTTGGGAGTATGTGAAACTTCTGTTTGATATTCAAAATTGTCACGCAATATATGAGTAGGAGGTGAGTATATAGTGTTATTCAATAATTTTTTATTTCTCACACAATCATATAAAATAGAATTATCATCTTGGTCTAAAATCAAAAACTCATATTTAGGATGGCTCATAATTTGATTTAATATCGAGATGTTGGAACTAGATTTATTAATTGAATCTAGAGTTGTATTTGTCTGAGATGTTGAATTTTCAATATATATTTTAGATTTATGATTTTAATTGGGAATAATTTTATGATTTAGGGAATCATGTTTTAACCAAGCTTCATCTCTAGTAAAATATTAATCATTAAATGAACTTTATTCCTTTTCGAGTTCAATATTATCTAGAGTAAGAACATTAGTTTGTAAACTAGTTTCAAATTTACTACAAGGTTGATCAAAAAGATTAAACAATTTCCAACCTTCAACTAATAAATCAAAAGAACTTGAATTATTATGTAACTTAGTGTCTTGAAATGTGAATTCAAAACAATGAGAATTTGTTGTTAGGCATTTATTATATTCAAATTCAGGTGGAGGATAATTGTATTCAAGATGTCATGAATTTATAGCTAGGTTTTGATTTTCTTGTGAACCTATTAATGTTGTGTATATAGCTGCAACGTTTTCTTCACTATGCATGATTAATTTATTATTTTGATTATGCTAAGGTATAATTTCTTTATGCAAAATCTTAACTTGCTCTTTCAACTAGAAATTTCATATTCATTATATTCTTCATCATTATATTTATCATCATTATTATTGGAAAATAAAGAACAAGAAAGGTCATGGGAATACCTTTTAAAATATTTCTCAAGAACTTGTGTGTGCTCGCATGCTTGATTAAAATCAATTTACCCTTTTTGTGTGGCAAACATAGCTATATATTTCGGTAAAGAACATATATCCCACTCATATAGAAGGTCACATGAAGGCTTTGGATTTTATTTCAGTCGATGATAAACTTGCCGAAAGCATGTGTTAAAATCATGTATATATTCACCTAATTTAACATGTATTTCATCCAACTCAAGATATATATCTGTCACATAATAAATATCATAAGCGCTTTGGAAAATTCTTTTAAAATCAGACCAACCATGAACAATGTTAATAGGATGAACATAGTAACATTTTCATATCTTAGCTTCAAAAGGGAAAGGAAAAAATTTCCATACAACATCTTCATATTGAATATAACGTAAACGTATTTCATATTTTATAACATGTTCAAGATTTTTTATATTCTTTTCACGCTTAAAATTTGGCAATAAAGTAATTGCCTTTCTAGGGATCTCATGCAATGGTCCATGCAAGTTCAATGTCGTGTTACACACCCATTCAAGGATTTTGGAATGAGCCATAATTAATAGAACATAATCTAAAATTGACTCAAATTCGTTAGCTTACCATCTAACCAACCCTATGATGTGTGCATGACACCATAGAAGAATAAGATATAATATACTAAAATATAAGAGTCGGAGGCTAAATCATTAATGAATAAATAATAAAAAGATAAAAAACAAAAACCATTTTTTTTACGTCATGGACCTCCTTCCAGCACCATTTGTTCGCTACATTTTCTCAATGAGGCTAGCTATGAAAAACTAGCCCACACAAGGTGCTTATGGCATCGCTTCATATGTTTGGTATGGCTATTTTTCATAGGTTGTGTCCGTGCTACCATCTCAGTTTTACTCTCTTAGGAGAGTTCTACAACTTAAAGTTAGAGAATGTGTATCTTAAACTAATTAAAAAAATAAAAGTTAAACTTAATTTTAATTAAAACAACTAAACTAAAACTAACTACTTATCTGCAATCTATATTAATCTATGTACAATAAAATTTCTATTTAACAACTACTAAATCAAAATTAACTATTTATGTCCATTCTATGTTTTTCTCTCTTAAGTAGAGTCGCTCTTTTGGTTTTTAAAACATTTTGTCACAAAATTTTTAATGCATCAAAGATAACTAACTATAATCCAAAATCTATTTAATAGGTCCTAAATAAAAATATAGAAAATTTAAACTATAAACGGAACATTAATCTATTCTAGTAATTCCTATTTTGGCAAAGAGAAAATATCAATTATGTTAACACTCTATTGAGAGTATAAATAACATAAAGTAAATAATATAACTTTGAAAAAAACATAACAAAGTTAATATTGGAAGTAACTTTTAGTTCCATAATATTTTGTGATAAAAGAACAATAAATAAGAAATTATTTATTATTACAAAACATAAATGTCAAAGACAACTAAAATTTAACATTTAAATATATGAATGTACGAATGATTAACTAATCAAATGAATACCTGTAAAAGTACAGATCATTCAATTAATAAGTTAATATATATAATATCACGCACTCAAGTTTATTTAATGGAAATTAACTAACATGACATATATAATATTTGTATCAAACACAAAAATGTATTTATGATTTGAGTAATTCAATCAAAATTCACACAATTATATCAAAGTATAGTTGTAAATGAATAAGAATAATGGAGTTAATATGCAGAATATATTTATGTATTCATAAAACTGAACTCAAAATGATACAAGTTTTGGAACAAGTGCTTGACAAAATTAGAGGAATAAAGTTACAACAGAATCTTGTAGCACATTTTACGTCTTTACTCCAATGTACAATATTCTTATTCATGCTCGAATCTCATAGAGAAATTGTATAGAAAATAAAACAAAAACAATTTGCTTTTGTCTTCTTTAGCATTCACCCTTTTGGTAATAATGTCTCTTCTTCTTCTATGTCAACAAAAACATTGCAAGAGAATATAGATATGGAAAGAATGAAAATCCTTCCATTCTCTAGAGACTCCTCCTCCCTTTACACTCTAATTACCTCTATTTAAATACAGAGAAGGGACAATAACAAACTCAAGAAAATGAATCTTACAGCTCGACGCTATCACAAAATTATGGAAAAAATACTGCTCAAACATGCCCGAATATCTCTCACATCATGCATTTGTTTTGAAAAAAATCCTTGCAAAAGAGTAAATAGGCCCATTTTTTAAGCGGGTTTCCAACTGTTCGAGCTAATTCCTCATGGTTTTCCCCCTTATATCCACACAAAAACACGTCTTCTACAGGAGTGCGATTATGTTTAGTCTTTTAAATTCATCAATCAATCCTTCATATTTTTAAAACCTACAAGAAAGAATTCATATCAAACATCAATTCAAGATAAATATAGATAAATAAAATCAAACTCGAGCAAATATATAGGTAGATGAAGTGAGAAAATATCTCTTCACTTGGTGGGATCTCATTCATAAACAACATCAACAAATACATCAATTTGATAATGTGGTGGATCCTTTGTCCAATAAAGTGATATTTCCTTCTTTGTATTAAACTCACTTGAAGTTTATTAATGATTTGAAGTTGTATAATTGATGCCATTAAAGCAAAAGTTCTCACTCTTAATCCTTTTATCATTAGAAGAAGGTAATTCATGAAAAGGTATTTTCCTCTTTTAATATATTAAAGCAAGATGACAATTATAATTATGTAATAAAATAAAAGACCAAATCAGCTCAAGAATTCCTTTTATATGTTAATTGAATCACCGATAAATTAAAATTGAATTATCAAGTTCAGCCAAAAAGAACAAAATTACAAATTGAAAAAGATTTTTTTGAACAAAATTTAAAGCTAATTAGAATTCACATTTCATCCAAAAATAGAAATAAAAAATTCGTTTGCATAATTTTAATTATGTTATTTTTAGATACTATTATATCAAATATTGTCAAACCTCAATCAAATTATTACAATTTGTGCGAAATAATGAAAAATACTATAATTTTAGTCAAATGTTAAAGGCTTGCAAAAATAAATGAATCATTCAAATTCTAAAGTAAGAGTATGGTGTCATTATTTGATATAAACTCTTTCAAGACATATATATAAATAAATAAAGATAAGTGTCTCCTCAATTCATTTTGATCTGCGAAAGTGCTCATTAAATCATTAATAATGTAAAGACTAAAATTTGGCAAGGTTGTCGTAAGGCCAAGATAATTGAATTCTTTCAAAGTAAGGTTCATAATCAAATTGACCAAGGTCAAATAAGAGCATGCAAATGTTCTCTTACGAGCAGGAGGCAAAAAGATTCAAACAATAGAAGGGTAACTTCTCAATAGAAAGAATCAGTAAAAATATGTGATGAAAAGAAATGATCATAAAGTTGCAAAGTCATCATAGCATAACCAATAAATAGAAATACCAACATTTTCATCAGGAATAACCAAGTAATAAAAATGGAAGAAAATCAAATGCATGAAAAGGACACTATTAAAGCATTGAATAAACTTAAGTAAAGAAAACCATAGCTAAATATTTACAAGATTTCTAATAGGGGACCCTTGATTTTGGGGAGAATCAAGTTATAACCATAGAAGAAAATTTAAATTAGTTGCAAAAATAAGATTTGCATGCTCTCAATTTAATAAAATATTGACCTAAATCGTATTATTACTAAACAAATATAATCAAAAGTTAATATATTTGAAGAAAAATTAATTATATAGTGAGTAGATTTACGAGATGCTAAATAGATTATCAATGATACCTCAAGAGTCATGAAATTGAAATGCTTGTGATGATTTTTTTTTACGTGAGTAATCAATGTTATCAAATTGATATTACCTTCAGAATCATAGATTCTGAAGGCACTCTCTAGTAATTTTCTCAAGAGCTTATTAAAGATAGAAACTGATCTCAACTTTTATTCACTAAAAACAAGGTAAAAAGTGAGAAGGTTGATGTGTTCCAACAACATTGTTTTTTATCATGATAAGAATGAGAATCCAAATGAAAATACAGAGGATAGAACTTACCGATGAGATTTCTTCAACTTAATGATTGCTTGAAATCGTTTCTCGATGACTACTTGTGGTGGACCTAGGTTTTGATAGAGAAACCGTAATTTTTCAAATTAGGTATATTTCAGATTTTATTGGATATAAATATTCACCTCTACAAGGTGAGATGAGAAGAATACTCATTTTTTCACACCTGTGGACATAACTGCAAAATATATCATGCTCTAGTTTTTCGTGACACTAGTGATAGCTCAAAAATTGAAAATCCACACAATGAGAAACTTCATCCATAGAAATATGCACCCTCCTAGGGATATTTTTATAGTGCTCCTTTTTCAACTGATCTATGGAGGGAAGTTCCTTAAATAGGAAGCCCTAGTTTTCTCCAATTTCTTCTACATAATTATCTCATATTGATTGTGTTGTATATATGAAATTCCTACTCCTATGGGTTTGAAACTTCATCCTAAGATAGCTTGACATGTCTTCTTTCCAACCCGAGAGGTTAGAGTAGACTTGGATTCACAAACTAAGACTTATGTGAAGTTTCCCAAGGTGACATTTTTAAGCACTCTTCAACATAGCTAAATTGTACAGACTCCCACGTGTCACTCTTTCATCTTGAGGGTATAAAACTCACACTATAGAAACTACATTGTGTGCCCTATCTACTTCATCTTGCAAAATTTTATTTGGACCTTCCTAGCCCTAGATATAGGAATTCTCCCTAAGTCTCCTATTTGAGATTAGATTCTAGAGGAGGGTGGAACCGTGATATAGAGGAATCATATATCCTAAATTATATAAAAAAATTGTGGCTAAAATTCATACACAAGGTACACAAATAATTCATATTCGTGCTGTAAAAATTTCAACTCCTAATCCTTCTCCAATCTCAATTGATATCGAATGTCCCAATATGACTAGTTTTTATCTTCTAGGGTTTTCAATCATGAAACCATAATCTTCAGGAGCTTCCATTGTCAGAGTATTTCAGTTGTACAAATACTTCTTTCAGGGTGGATTTCATACCATGTTAATATTTCAATGTTTATACAAGATTTAAAATCACTTAGCATCAACATCATAACCATATACAAAAGGATAAGTGAAAGAAAGACAAGCAAAATGAGACAAAATAAGATAGAGATTTATACTTAGAAACCTTATGGAGGAAAAAACCCAACAAAACTTCCTCGATATAGACTTCAACCAATTACATTGTAAGACCCAAAGAGTAAGACTTATAAGACCCCAAGAATAATACTTGACTACTTCCTCTCTCCCAAGTGGACTACTCCTCTCTCTAAAAAAAAATACTTGAGTGTTATGCTTGTCCAAATGAGGGAGGCACCTCTCCTATTTAGACTAAGAATCTAAGAGTCCTAACAACCCAACCCAACCAAATTCTCTTTTCTACCACGGTTAACTTGCCTTGGAAGACTCAAAAATATAGTTTAATAATACTTTTGTGGGTACTACTGACGCGACTTAAATCGAATGTTTTACCTCGAGACATTACATGAACAATTAGATCGATTACATCGATAATAGGAGGAACAACATCTACCAAAGGGGTAATAACAATAATTATACAAAATAGAATATCTTCATTAGTTACATTTGTTTAACATATATAATGGAGAAGGTTGGTGGTTCTATTCGACGGTGACATACAATAAATATTTGTAATCTATATTAGTATTTAGAGAAAAATATTATATGGGGAAAAATATTTCACACAATACATATTTGTTTATTCTATAGTCTATAGAAAAAATAATTTAAGAGACTTGCTAGGGACAATATATTTAAGACAATACACATGTTTCTTTTGTGTCAAACTAAGACAATAGTTTATCACAATAACAATAATTTAATACATTACACAAGTTGATTTTGCCTCAAATATATAGAGTATTTAAGGGTGTAACATCTCCAAAAATTCAATAATATTTTTTTTTAAATAGTCTTAATTTTAGTGGTAACAATAATTAACATATTTGCAACAAACACTTCCAACTATGTTCAAACTTTAAAACCTTTAAACCATACGATCTTTAGTTTGTGATTAATGTTGTTTCTCTAACCCCCACAATTGTCATAACACGACAATGGTATTATGCAACCTATTGTCAAGGCGACACTATTATGATTCAAGAAATGCTACCTTTATTTACTGTTAGTTGTAATTTGTTTGTTGATGTTGTAGTTCTCCTTGTATTAAATGTTATGTCAAAAAAATATGCTTTTGAAAGTGGCTTAACCTACTTGATGAGTTCAAGGGTTTGGTTAAGGTCTTACTTATCTTGAGAGCTAACATATAGAATATTTGTTTTAAACATGCAGGTACCATACGAGGATGGTTTCTTGCCTTGTTAAGCCACGTCCAAGGACCTAGTCTGGGGAAAGAGTAAATGGACTACCTAGAACACTTAAGGCATTCACAAACTAAGTTGTAACTAGAATAAGGTTAAGGAATAAGGTAAGGTAAGCAAGGTTAAAATTAACATTTAAGGTAGTAATTCATTGCTCCAAAATAAACAAGGAATAGTCTTGGAATATATAATTTTGGGTCTAAGAATAATACTTTAATGGTATTTTTTGTTCATGAATGCGTAAATACTCCAGTGTTTCACCACATAATGTGCCAATTCATAAACCCTATGGTTTAATGCACCTCGTTTAAAGTGATGTTCTTCTCAATGAATTTTGCTATTGGGTTCCATTGTTCTTTGTCAACCCATCCAGTATCTCGTTGCTCAAATGGGTAGCTCCTCTGCTCAAAATCAATGATGGAGGAGCAGAGGTTCTCAACCCTCGATGCCTTTTAACCTAGTCTGAGAGAGAACATGTAATGCCCCCAAACCATGGTTTAATTATTATTATTATTATTATTATTATTATTTACTGACTGTCTATGCATGATGAATTATGGCTGTTGATGACTCAGCCAAAGAGTCCGAGGAGGACTGATCTAATAATTACCCTTGGGGTTTAATGACAATGAATAATAAAAATAATAATTGATGCAAGGAATATGGTGGAAGCAGCCAGGTTAAAAGAGGAAACTTGTGGGAGACAGTAAGGAACAAGGACCAGCTAACTTCAGGTACTGGAAAAATAAGTGTCAGGTGTGCAAAATCAGCACAGACATATCCCTGAAAAATAGGGGATACCATTAATCCCTGGAAATTCCGATGAGGAAGGCAAGAGGGGTAATGGGGAAACACCTAGGAAAAAAGAAAAAAAAGGATCCAAGGAAAAAGGAGACAAAAAAGAGCATACGATGTAGGCAGGATGCTGTTGAGTATGCTGGGGAAAGAGGACTCTACTGAGAGAGTGCCTGTTGTTGGGCATGATTGACTGTGGATATTCTGAGATTTGAATCTAAAGTTAGGGGTCCCTGTTGTCTCCTGAGAGGTTTGGCTTAGGGGTGACTAGAAGGAAAAGGAGCTGATCCTAGTCTACGGTTGGGTGGAACATGGTTGTTTCCACTATAGTCGTTGCAGCTGATCTACAGGTTTTGAGTATGAGTTTGATGATTTTTATATATACTAGAATGTGTATTTTATTATCTCAGATTTACATTTTTGTTAAGTGTTAAATATCATGGTTATGCGGAAAGTAAAATTTATCTGGTAGAATTCTCTATGGCTAGAAAGCGAAATATATATATATATATATGTTTATATGCATGTTCCTATAGCTGACAAATCTATTCTTATTCACTCAGTTGGGTTGTCAGGAGGGTTGTTGCTATAATGTTAATTTTTAATGCATAGGGTATGGTAGATTTTAATTACAGTTCTTGCGTATTCAAGTATTAGATTAGATTCCAATTGTAATTGTGATTTACATTCCAAGTTATTGCTTTTGTTTTCTTTGGATACCCCACACATAGATCAGCCTACGTAATGCCTGTTAAAGGCTCCCAACCCTTGACGTTACCGGACGCAGTTTCGAAGAAACCAAGCCATGCATCTAACTCTTGGTGGAATTTTATCCGTCAAAAGGGTTATGAATGAGACCAAAGGACAATGACATCATCATGCCCCCATCCTCTTAGACGTTTAGTGCTCCGTTTTGCAGGGAAACGGATTGGAAGTTAGTGGTAAACTAGGAATAAAAACCCCTAAGCTGCATGGCCCAGACATTCTTTTCTCACCGACCACACCTATAACACAAAACTAGAACCCTCATCCTCTACGTTGGAGGAAGTGTCAGATGAAGAATATTTGGCTTTGGGGTGGGAACGCTATTATTGTTCGGTAAGGAATTGATGAAACCCTTAGGGCATGAATCCCCTCGCCTCGCTTACTCTGACAGAGCTGGTAAAGCGTAGGGACAAATGTCTCTTTTTTTATAAAACCTTAACCACTATCAAACGAGGGTTTTCAACCCAACCCACTTGACTGGGTCTTCGATCAAGCCTCAAGGTGAGTCTAGCAACCACCCTGTCAAGTTGAGCGGAAGGACCAACGGATGGCACAGGCATCGTAAGGGAGAAGGAAGGTAAGGCTGGGGCACAAGCCCTTCTCTAATATCTATTAGACAGACTCTTAAGGATTCCCTAATAAAACTATCAACAATGAAACTTTTAATGCAGACTAAATTTACCCTTTAAAAAAGTTACAGTAAACCATTAAACGACAGAATACGAAGATGGGTCATTATTACCACACAAGAGCCATAGCATAAAAGCTATTAAAATAGAAGAAAATTTTATAGACAGTCCATTCATACATAGTGACATTAAAAAGGGTTTACGAATGTAGCAGAGCCACGGTTTCTTGGCTTAAATTCCTTTAATACAAAAAGAAGTGCAATACAGCCCTTAAGAGAACTGACAGTCCAAACTTAATTACATATATTCACACAGAGAAACTTAAAATACCATAAATCATTATGGCTTTGAGTCTGCCACACCATGGATTCAGTTCTTTACACTCTTGAAATACCCATCAACACTGATAGTTTCAAAACATCGGACCCTCTGATCCCCTTACAAACGCAGCCTACAAAGATCCCCCTCCTTTTGTTTGGCAAGCCCGCACCCAACAGATTTTACCCCAAGGTCGATTAAACCACTTACCAGTAAGAACGCCTTGTTTACATGCACCCCTCTAACCGATCCGCACTTTGTACCTGCAACCAAACGCAAGGGTTATGTTCAGCAGTGGGTAAAATCATGACTAAAACAAAGAACTAGCTAAGCAGCAGAGAAAACCTATTTACCTGTGGTGAAAGGGTTCGAGCATTTATCACTAGCACGATAGGGCCTGATTCAGTCTTGTGACAGGCAGGGCAGTGGCGGTTCACCAGTACTAATACCCCCTCCAAACCCTCGAATGAATCCTGGCACCAAACACCAAACCCCGAGCATTCCACTGAGCTATTGGAGCTTTTGAGAAGTCTCGTTTCTCTCCCAAAGGCCGCAAGTACAGTAACTTGAAAGAACATACTAATAACAAGTGTACTGCGGTAGTTCCCAGTGGTCAACAACTCATCGTGATCAATGTGATCATAGGGACTGTCATAACCTATGCCTGCTGCAAAATCATTAGGAGGTGACAGCTACGAGGTCAACTTTGGACATGCTGGGCACCCCATCATGGACCTATTAACCCTTACGTGGAGCCCCGATAAGCCATCCCAGTGACACATGGAAGTGGTTTCACGAACAGCGTGGAATTTTCTTTGGAACCTTGCAACAACCATCTTAAACTATACTTTTCATTGCAAAACCTTGGTTTAAGCCAAGACATGCGGTTTCTCCTTCGGAGGGAGGTCGACCACTTAAAAACTTAGGATAACCCTTGATTCCTTGAGTCAAATGCATGGTATTCCTCCTTGCATGAGATTTTTTCTTGGACTTTAATGTTGCACCTTTCTCTGTTTGTTTGTGGACCTCGTTAGTGCAATGTGGAGACATGAAATTTCTCAGCGTTGATCTTGGGTTTAGTCCTTAAAATCTCAATGAAGTGTATTGTTGCAAGCCTTTTGATAGGGATTAGGAATATCTTTACCTAGGAATGCCTTTTTTCAATTTCTTAGTGCACCTGTCATGGAAAATGGATGGTTAGTCGAATCTTAGTAAGTGATTTGATCAGCCATTTGGTGCATTCTACCATCAATGGAACCCGCAAGCAAAACAATCCAACTTGCAACACTTAGGTACTGAACCACATAATTGCTTGCCAATTAAAAATAGGTAGTAGCTTAAAAAAGAATAAATGACAAGGCTAAATTTACCATTTCTTATGCCAAGACTGAACTATATCTTGAAGTTTTAAGGAAACATAAATTGGTTATATACATTGAGTAAAGAAAAGAAAAAAATAAATTTTGAGGTAGTTTACATATGGTATCAAAGCAAAGGATTCAACCCTATAGCCTATTGGGTGCACTTCATTTCCTGTTTAATTGCATAAATATATATATACACAATTGGATAGCACTCTAGCATTTTATTTGCATGTTGTGTTGCTAATTTGTGAATCTACAGGTTATTTTGATAAACTGTAGGAATTATCATGGCCTCTCTAGTGGAGAATGAGTACCAACCTGAAAACCTGGAACATGTACCACCGACCACACAACCGACAGTGGAACATTCTAAATCTAGTCAATTACTTGAAACAATGAGGCACCTAATTGTGGAAATACAAAGCTATAAGGAAAATAACGAATAGTTAAAGAAAGCACAGGAAAAGCAACAGGAGATCAATGAAATCCTACTACAAAGTCTACATGAGAAAAACAATGGTAAGGAGCCTTGAACCGAGACTAGAAAGGGTCCTGAAAGGGAAGAAAGTGCAAAAAGAAAGAGTAGTTCCTCTAACGAGAGCCATAACTCTAAAAATCAGGTCAAGACTAGAGGAAAGAGAAAGGTTGATCACCTGGAAGGTGAATTCAAGAAGATCAAACCCACTAGTTTTGACAAGGAATCCAAGATAGGGGAAGAAGCAGAGGCATGGTTGTTGGACATCAAGAAATATTTCCAGATCTACAACTATTCAAGTAACATGAAAGTCCATATGGAAATTTATAATCTTAAAGGTAAAGCTAGTATCTGGTGGCAGGACCTCAAGATCTCGCAAGGACTCAAGGAGAAGAATTTGGAGTGAGAAGAGTTCAAAAGACTATTTGAAAAATAGTACCTATCTAAGAATTACTATGAAAGGAAAACCAAGGAATTCTATGAGTTAAGACTCAGCTCGATGACCATGGAAGATCTCATTAACAAGTTCTTAGACCTGCTGAGGTTCGTACCCTATATCAAGGAAGAAAAGGTGAAGGTGCAGAAATTCCTAAGTTGTTTGTCATAGGCTTACAAGGACAGAATTGAATTTGACAACCCAAATACTTTGTATGAGGTGCTAAGGAAAGACAAGCTGTGTTATGAGTAGTACAAGCAGCAGAATGACCCATCTAGAACATGGAAAGACAGGAGACCAAAGATGTTCAGTCAGCAAATGAAGGGATTCAGACCACCTCCATACAGGAACACCCTGAGGAATGCCCAAGGAAGCCCTTATAATAAAAATTGACCACCCCCGCCAGGATATGTAAAGCCAACAAGTCTGGGAGTAAAAGGAGCTGATAGGATTCCCAAAGAACCTGTGACCTGTTAGGAATGTGGGGAACCCTATTTGAAGAGACATTACCCACACCTAACTCGGGAAAATAAGACCTTTCAAAAAGTTCAAGAAACATCAACAGTTGGGGAAATTGGCAGGAATTTCCACAGCATAAATGCGGCCTTAGAGGATCGGCAAGCCAACCATCAGTCTACTATAGTAGAGATCGAAGTTATTGTTTTGAACCATGCCATATCTATGTTAATTGACCTAGGAGCTACATTGAGCTACATTTCTCCAAGGACGATGGAGCTCTGCCAACTAACTAGGGTAAAGCATGCAAAACCATGGTTGGTCCAATTGGCCATAGGGGCAAAAAGAAAGGTAACAGATTTTATTATTAACTGTGAAGTTCAGTTGCAGGATCATGAAACCTAGATTGTCCTAAATATTTTGCCCTTGGGATCTTATGACATGATAATTGGCATGGACTAGTTAGAGAAGAATAAAGTAGTGTTGAACTATTTTTCCAAGACCTTTACTTACATTGCTAAAGACCAAGTCCTTCGGATGGTAAGGGGTTTGCCCAAACCCATCTCAGTAAGACAAATTTCTACTATGCAACTAAAGAAATGCCTGAGAAAGGGTTGTAAACTCTTTGCAGTTAGGGTTGCTGACTTGCTCTTAAATGAAAACTAGACCTCTCTAAAACAACACCCAGTCCTAAAGGAGTTCCTTGATGTATTTCTCAAGGAGATGCTAGGTATACCCCCTCAATGGGAGATCGACTTCTCCATTTAGCTACTACTCAGATCTGCACCGGTGTCAAAGGTCCCTTATCGGATGAGCATTCTAGAATTGACTGAAATGAAAATTCAGTTGCAGGAACTATTAGAAAAAGGATATATCAGGCCTAGTCTATCCCCCTGGGGTGCACCGGTCTTATTCGTTAAAAAGAAGGACGGGACCTTAAGACTCTGTATCGATTACCGTCATCTAAACAAAGTAACCGTAAAGAATAAGTATCCCCTACCTGGAATCAATGACCTGTTCGATCAAGTAGGGGGGGGGCAGAGTCTTTTCCAAGATGGACTTATGATCCGGCTATCACCAGATTTGAATAAAAAGTGAGCATGTAAACAAAACTACCTTCAAAACTTGCTATGGACACTACGAATTCATAGTAATCCCTTTTGGCTTAACTAATGCCCCTGCCACATTTATGTGCCTAATGAATGGCATTTTTAACAAATATCTAAATCAGTTTCTACTGATCTTCATTGATGACATCCTGATTTACTCAAAACCCCAAGAAGAACATCAACTTCATTTAAGGACAGTGCTGCAAACCTTAAGGCAACACAAACTGTATGCCAAGTTGGAAAAGTGTGAATTCTTTAGGATTGAAACTCAGTACTTGGGACATGTTATATCCAAGGAGGGGATTGCAGTAGATCCCAAGAAAGTACAAGCCATATATGATGGGCTAGTGCCCAAGGACATGGCTGACGTTCAGTCATTTATGGGACTTACTAGCTACTATAGAATATTTATCAAGGGATTTTCCAAAATTGCATACCCCATTACCTCCTTACAAAAGAAGGGGGTAAAGTTTGCTTGGTCATCAAGAAGCCAAGAAAGCTTAGACAAACTTAAAGAGTTTCTCACCAGGGCCCCAGTCTTAAAGGTAGCCGACCCCCTTAAAAACTACATGATCTGTACTGATGCCAGTTTAGAAGGAGTGGGAGGGGTTTTATCCCAAGATGGATATGTGGTCTATTAAGAGTCATGTAAGTTGAAAGAGCATGAACATAACTACATAGTCCATGACTTAGAACTGGCAGTCATGGTACACACCCTAAAAATGTGGTGACACTACTTACTAGGAAAGAAATTTTTGTTACTGACCGATAACACTTGTGTGAAAAAATTATTTACGCAGTCCGGTCTAAACGCCCAACAAGCAAGATGGTTGGCCTTCCTCAGTGAGTTTGACTTTGAGGTGAGGCATATAAAAGGTAAGGAAAACAAGGTTGTAAATGCATTGAGTCGAAGGACTCATGGTATTAGTGAGATGATTACAAGCCAACCCAAGAGTGACCCCTTTGACAAGGTCATGGAAGCAAGCACTCAAGATGCTAACTATAATAAACTACGCAGTAAAATACAAAATAACGAGATAAATCTGGACGGACCAGCTTTTAAGGTTGACCAAAAAGGCTTTATTTGGTTAAAGGATAGGTTGTACGTACCTAATGTTTTGGACATCAATCTATTTATTCTAAATGAGATGCACCAACCTCCATTTGCAGGTCATACAGGGTACCAAAAGATGGTAACTGCTCTGAGGAAGTAGTTCTTCTGGCCCGATTTAAAATCTGATGTAATTGAATATCTGTCCAAATGCATAGAATGCCAGCAAGTTAAGACAGAACATGGGCACCCGGCTAGTTTGTTACAGCCTCTACCAATACCCCAATGGAAATGGGAGATCATATCTCTGGATTTCATCACTGGTTTACCAAAAACATAGAAACAACATGACTCTATCATGGTGGTAGTGGACAAGTTAAGCAAATATGCTCATTTTATTCTGGTAAAATCCACACATAAGGCGGCTTATATTATAGAAATATTTCTAAAAGAGATATTCTGACTGCACGGTGTACCCAAAATTGTAATATCTGATAGGGATGTGAAATTTACATCAAATTTCTGGAAATCGCTATTTGCAGGTTTAGAAACCAAAATTAACTTTAGCACCAGTTATCATCCAGAAACGGATGGGCAAATAGAACATACCAACCAGACCATCGAAAACATGTTAAGGATGTACGTTATGAAAAGACCCACTAAGTGGGAAACTATTTGCACCTGGTGGAGTTCGCTTATAATAACGATTATCAGGCCTCAGGGAAAATGAGTCCATTTGAGATACTATACGGGAAAAAGTGCAATATGCTTGTCAGTTGGGATAATCCTATGGATCATGTACTAATTGGACCTGAGCTATTATAGGAGATGGAGCAAACAGTTCGTGAAGTGCACAAGAATATAAAAGCGGCTCAAGATCGACAAAAGTGTTACGTGGATTTAAAAAGAAAACACGAGTTCTGTGTTGGCGACCACGTGTACCTACATGTCAAACCTAAGAAGAGTTCCCTCAAGTTGGGGAGCTGCAAGAAACTAGCTCCAATATTTTGTGGATCTTTCCAAGTTCTAGAGAGAATCAAGCCTATAGCTTACAAGCTGGCCCTTCGTGTTCATTTAAAGATTCATAACGTTTTTCATGTTTCATTGTTAAAAAAATATGTGTATGACTTAGCTGACATTATCGATTGGAATGTGGTATAGGTGGAACCTGCACGCATTCTAGACAAGAAAGAAACAGTACTTCGGAACCGAGTCATCGCTTGGGTAAAAGTGCAATGGAAGCACTTCATCCCCGATGAGGCAACTTGGGAGCTAGAGGATGAATTGTGAATAAAGTACCCTAGCTTGTTTATCGAGCCAATGGGAGAAAATGAACATTGAGGATAGTGTTTAAAATAAGGGGGTGTGGATGTAATGCCCCTAGACTATGTTTTAATTTATTATTATTATTATTATTATTTACTGACTATCTATGCATGATGAATTATGGTTGTTGATGACTCGGCCAAAGATTCTGGGGAGGACTGATGTAATAATTACCCTTGGGGGTTAATGACAATGAATAATAAAAAAATTATTGATGCAGTGAATATAATGGAAGCAGCCAGGTTAAAAGAGGAAACATGTGGGAGACAGTAAGGAATAGGGACCAGCTAACTTCAGGGACTGGAAAAATAAGTGTCAGGTGTGCAGAATCAACACAAACACATCCCTAAAAAATAGGGGATACCATTAAGCCCTGGGAATTTCGGTGAGGAAGGGGAGAGGGCTAATGGGGAAAGACCTAGGCAAAAAGAAAAAGAAAAAAGGATCCAAGGAAAAAGGAGAAAAAAAAGAGAATACGGTGTAAGTAGGACATTGCTAAGTATGTTGGGGAAAGAGGACTCTGCTGAGAGAGTGCCTGCTATTGGGCATGAATTCCTGTGGATATTCTGAGATTTGAATCTGAAATTAGGGGTCCGTGCTATCTCCTGGAAGGTTTGGCTCGGGGGTGACTAGAAGGAAAAGGAGCTGATCCTAGTCTACGGTTGGGTGGAACATGGCTGCTTCCACTGTAGTCGGTGCAGCTGATATACAGGTTTTGAGTATGAGTTTGATGATTTTTCTTTATACTGAAATGTGTATTTTATTATCTCATATTTACGTTTTTGTTAACTGTGAAATATCCTGGTTATGCGGAAAGTAAAATTTATCTGGTAGAATGCTCTATGGATAGAAAGCGAAATATATATATCTATATCTATATGTATATGTTTATATGCACGTTCCTATAGCTGACAGATCTATTCTTATTCACTCAGCTAGGTTATCAGGAGGGTTGTTGCTATAACGTTAATTTTTAATGCATAGGGTATGGTAGATTTTAATTATAGTTCTTGTGTATTCAAATATTATATTAGATTCCAATTGTAATGGTGATTTACATTCCAATTTATTTTTTATGTTTTCTTTGGATACCCCACACATAGATGAGACTACGTAATGCCTTTAAAAGGCTCCCAACCCTTGACGTTACCAGACGTGGTTTCGAAGCAACCAAGCCATGCATATAACTCTCGGTGTAATTTTATCCATCAAAAGGGTTATGAATTAGACCAAAGGACAACGATATCGTCATGCCCCCTTCCTCTCAGACGTTTATTGCTCATATTTGTGGGGAAACGGATTGGGAGCTAGTGGTAAACTAGGAACCAAAAACCCTAAGCTGCATGGCCCAGACATTGTTTTCTCATCGACCATGCCTATAACACAAAACTAGAACCCTAATCCTCTATGTTGGAGAAAGTGTCGACCAAAAAATATTTGGCTTCGGGGTGGGAACCCTATTATTGTTCGGTAAGCAATTGATGAAGCCCATAGGGCATGAATATATGCACCTCGCTTACTCTGATAGAGCTAGTAAAGCATAGGGACAAATGTATATATTTTTTTAAAAACCTTAACCACTGTCAAATGATGTTTTTTGACCCAACCCACTTGACTGGGTCTTTGATCAAGCTTCAAGGTGAGTCTAGCAACCACCCTGTCAAGCCGAGCAAAAGGACCAACGGATGGCATGGGCATCGTAAGGTCAAAGGAAGGTAAGTTTGGGGTATGAGCCCTTCTCTAATATCTATTACACAGACTCTTAAGGATTCCCTAATAAATCCATCAACAATGAAACTTTTAATGCAGACTGACTTTACCCTTTAAAAAAATTACAGTAAACCATTAAACGATAGAAATACGAAAATGGGTCATTTTTACCACACAAGAGCCACAGCATAAAAGCTATTAAAACAGAAGAAAATTTTATAGACAGTCCATTCATACATAGAGACGTTAAAAAAGGTTCAGGAACGTAGCAGAGCTACAGTTTCTTGGCTTAAATTCTTTTAATACAAAAAGAAGTGCATTACAGCCCTTAAGAGGACTGATTGTCTGAACTTAATTACATATATTTACACAGAGAAACTTAAAATACCATAAAATCACTTACGGCTGTGAGTTTGCCATGCCATGGCTTCAGTGCCTTACACTCTTGAAAGACCCATCAACACTGATAGTTTCAAAACATCAGACCCTCTGATCCCCTTACAGATGCAGTCTACAAAGATCCCCTTCCTTTTGTTTTCCAAGCCCGCAGCCAACATATTTTACCCCAAGTTTGATAAAACCACTTACCAGTAAGAATGCCTTGTTTACATGTACCCATCCAACCGATCCTGCACTTGGCACCTGCAACCAAAGGCGTGGGTTATGTTCAGCAATGGGTAAAATTGTGACTCAAACAAAGAACTGGCTAAGAAGCATAGAAAACCTATTTAACTATGGTGAAAGGGTTCGAGCATTGATCACCAGCACGATAGGGCCCGATTCAGTCCTATGACATGCAGGGAAATGGCGGTTTGCCATCACTGATACCCCCTCCAAACCCTCGAACGAATCTCAGAACCAAATACCAAACCCCGATCATGCCACTCAGCTATTGGAGCTTTTGAGAAGTCCCTTTTCTCTCCCAAAGGCCGCAAGTACAGTAAATTTAAAGAACATACTAATGATGAGCATACTACGACAGTTCCCAATGGTCGACAACTGATCGCGATCCATGTGATCATAGGGGCCATCGTAACGTATGCCTACTATGAAATCATTAGGAGGTAATAGATGCGAGGTCAACTCTGGAGATGTTGGACACCCCATCATGGACCTCTTAATCATTACATGGAGCCTCGGTAATCCATCCCAGTGACACATGGCAACTAGATCACGAACAATGTGGAATTTTATTTGGAACCTTGCGACAGCCATCTTAAACTATAGTTTTCATTGCAAAACCTTGGTTTAAGCCGAGACATGCAGTTTCTCCTTCGGAGGGAGGTTGGCCACTTAAAAACTTAGGATAGCCCTTTATTCCTTAATTCGAATGCATGGTATTCCTCCTTGCGTGAGCTTAGTGCTTGGACTTTAATGCTGGACCTTGCTCTGTTTGCTTGTGGACCTCGTCAGTGAAATGTGGAGACATGAAAGGTTTGGGTGTTGATCTTGGGCTTGGCCCTTAAAATCTCAAAGAAGTGTATTGTTCCAAGCCTTCTGATAGGGAGTAGGAATATCTTTACCTAGGAATGCCTTTTTTTTTATTTCTTAGTGCACTTGTCATGGAAAATGGATGGTTAGCCAAACCTTAGTAAGTGATTTTATCATCCATGTGGTCCAATCTACCATCAATGGAATGCGCAAGCAAAACAATCCAACTTGCAACACTTAGGTAGTGAACCACATAATTTCTTGCCAATTTAAAATAGGTAGTAGCTTCAAAAATAATAAATGACAAGGCTAAATTTACCATTTCTTATGCCAAGATTGAACTATATCTTGAAGTTTTAAGGAAACATAAATTGGTTATATACCTTGAGTAAAGAAAACAAAAAAAAAAATTGGGTTAGTTTACCGAATAATTTGTGTTATATTTTATTGAGATTTGATTAGACTATCTAGGATCTTTATCTCAAATAATAACAAGTAAATAAAAATGCATCAGATATAAAAGATAAATACGACACAAATATTTTCATCGGGGAAGCCATAAAGGAGAAAACCCCACAAAATTCTTCAGAATAGTAAGATGATCAAAAAAAGTAATAAGAAATGTTCAACAGCTATCATTCTCTCCTCTTCTGACTGTCTCTCTCTCTCATGTGCCCTAGAGAGTGTGTAAGGTGTGTATAAATGAGGGAGAGCACCTCCCTATTTATACCCTTTCAATTCACTAACCAAATATAAGACCCGAGCCTAAATGTCATATAACATGGGGCCCACTTCTCCTAGAGAGACCACAATTACATATTACATGATGTTACACTAGGGACTATTTCCCCCACTTACAATAGAGGTTGTACCTCAAGGACTATACACAATTTAGACCTCATGTAAAGGGGTAACCCGCATTCCCAATGGGGTTACAACAACATACAATGATGATATACATCAGAATATCTTCGGAAGTCATAAATACATCAAAAATCCCTCTTTACTAGGAAGCTATTATGTCTCTACAGAGTCATCAACACATCTGGTTAGGTCTTTATTGCATCGTCATCATCAAGGAGCCATAGAGTCTTCATCATAGTTTCTGCCATCATATTTTTATAATTTGATCATCATACCATACTATTTGTCATCAGAAGTTTCTATAGTGCAATCCCTTTTTCATGTTGGATGTAGGCCTATACTCCATGTCGGTCTTCATCATATCTGTGATCAAGACATCAAGTAGGTACATCCCAGGACTTATTATATGCCTCTTTCAAAACTTGTAGGAGCTCTGAGGACTGATTATATGCCACTGCAAAACCTGAAGGAGCATCCCAGGACTAATTACATGCCTTGCAACACTTTTTTACCATACTATTACCTTTTCATCTTCATATCATATCATCGTCACACGGAGCATGACCGAGATAGACATAACACATCACTTACATCAACCGACATGGGAGGACAAACCTACCACCATCCGAGAAAGGCTCAACATTTACATCAACGACCATGGAAGGACCAACCTACCACCATGTCAAAAAATATCTAGTACTTACATCAACGACCATGGGAGGACGTAGCCTGCCACCATGTCGGAAAGGGTCTAGCACTTACATCAATGACAATGGGAGGACATATCCTTCCACCATGCAATAAAGGCTCCAGTACTTACATCAACAACCATGGGAGGACCTAGCCTTCCACCATGTCTAAGAGGCTCTAGAACTTACATCCACGACCATGATAGGACATATCTTGCCACCATGTTGGAAAGACTCCAGCACCTACATCAATGACAATGGGAGGGCCTAGCCTGCCACCACGTCGAAAAGTATTATGTGTATCTACGTATTTCAAAATCATCATTTCCCCTTGGAAGGATCCTCGATCTGAAGTACACCAAGCTTCTCTCTGAAGTATTCAAAATTCACTCTAGCAATTTCTACCATAGAATCACATCAAGACTGATTACATGCAAGAATAACCTGCAAGCTTCACCAGGACTGATTACATCCGAGGACAACCTAGAGGACTGATTACGTCTTAGAAACCTATGAGATTCACTGAGATTTTATGCTCAAACAACATATCTTACTAGCTATGCCAGAACTCATCACTCCCTCTTTCGAGAGATCTTGATCTGGGTCACATACTAGAGCTTCACTAATTATTTCTGCATCATACGAAAATGCAAGTCAGATCAATCAAATCAAATAGTAGCTTTCAAAAGAAACATACTACCTCACAAATAGCTGAGAAAGTGGGAACATATTTTTATTCAATTGTACTCTATGCCATGTAGGACTATATCATGCCAAACTAGTAGCCCATACTGGATCTCAAACTGAACAAGCAACCCAAGGTACTCTTCTTGTCAATGGTGCTACAAATACGAATCAACATAACCAAATAGGTTAGTCTTCTAATTCGTATCACACTTGATATTATACTCGACTGTACCCTTCACGCACCTCAATACATGCTTTACAACCAAGTGATCATGTCTCGGATCCATCAAGAACTCGCTCATATTTTTCACAACAAAGAATATGTCTGGTATCGTATTTGTTAGGAATATCAATGAAAAAATCATATGACGATACATTATGGCATCAGTCGCATCTAATGAAGCATCAGACAACAGCTTCATGTTTGATGCCATACATGTGGTTATTTCCTTGTTTTCCAATATTTCAAATTTATTCAGAATCTCCATTGCATACTTTCCTTTACCAACGAAAATATCATTTTCATTCTTCCACACCTCCATGCCTAAGAAGTAGTGCGTTATCCCTGGGTCTTTCATGTTGAACTCTATAGTAAGTCTCTTTGTTTCATCTGTAAAGAGTCCCTGTTTTCTTGTCAAGAACATGTCATTGACATATAACAGGAGAATCATTGGTCCTCCACATTCAACCTTGAAGTAAATTTTGGAATCCACTTTACTCTCAATAAATCCTAGAGACATCACTAAGTTCTCCATCATGTCATACCATGTAGAACCCGAGGATCTTCTATAGTCACTCCCTCTAAAGTGGAGCATCATTCTCCCTCTACCTTGGGTACTCTATGTATTGAAACATTATTTAATGGAGTGACAAGTAGCTTCCTCTGCTACTAATTTTATATGTATCCATCTAAGATCATTGGATACCAAGATCGTCTATCTTGAACTTTGTTGAAAATTTCTTTTCACGCCCATATGTAAGCTTATCATCCTCTATAGGATTTCCTATTTGATGTTGTCTCAAAGGTTAAGATCTTCAAGCTCCTTGTGTAACTATATGTTCTATTCCATGGGTTCCTTCTAATCTCGTACAAGGCCTTTTTTAATTTGAACACATGAGCATTAGAGGAATTTTTGGGTCTAAAATGGGCCTCCTAAGGAAAATAATAAAATAATATTGATTAATTTTGGAGGAAGAAAGAAAAAAACTACTTTTTGTGTTCGTATTTTCGACATATCTCCCTGTGTTTTTACTCAAATTTTGATTGGGAGAGCTTGTTGGATGCGGAATTTGATTCCGCATCCAACGAGTACCCACACTGCATACTTTTGATGGACCCCGCTACCCCAAAAACAAGAAATACCTGAAAAATGTGATGATGACATCATCATCACATTTTCAGGTATTTCTTGTTTTTGGGGTAGCAGGGTCCATCAAAAGTATGCAGTGTGGGTACTCGTTGGATGCAAAATCAAATTCCACATCCAATGAGCTCTCCCGATCGAAATTTGAGTAAAAACACAATGAGATATGTCGAAAATACGAACAAAAAAAGTAGTTTTTTTAATGACAAATATGTCAATTCAACCATTATGGTTGACTTATTTTATTGAAATTCTATTGGTTCTTGAATTCCAACTCACAAAAACTTATTTTGGCACATTTTCTTATAAGGCCCATTTTAGACCCCAAATTTCCTCTAATGTCTACCTGTCATGTGCCTCAACTTCCAGTGGTTTCTGTACGTATACTTCCTCCTTGACTACATAATTCAAGAATGTTATCTTGATGTTAGTTGATGTATCTCCCATCTCATACTTATACATATGGATATAATGGAAGTGTACCATGTTACCGGTGCAAATGTCTTTTCATAGTATGTTCCTTATTTCTGTGAGAAGCCTCGTGCTACAAATATTTCCTTGTATCCCATGATGTTTCCATATATTACATGCTGGATCTTGTAGATCCATATGGAATACACAGTGGAATTCCCTTTAGGTCTCAACAACACATCCTAGACATCATTATTCTGGTACTCTTTGATCATAGTCTCATTCCCTTTTTTCTTGGCTACTTCTTCATGGCTGGAAGGATCTGCATCAATAATATCGCTCAATAGTGTCACATAACTAGAGTGTGTCTAATACCTCTTACTTTCTTTTGAAGTCTCATCATACTATTCTTCATCTTGGATTATTTCTCATGCCCGAGGTGGTATTCATGTCTCAAGGTGGATCTACCATTCTCTTTATATTCTTCTGAAGATCTTTCTTTCGCCATGGTGTCTTTGACCCAGGAAGGTTCAGGTTCCTCTTCTAAACTATTGTTACTTGTTATTTAGAATGAACTACAAGTCAAGTTCAGTTGTATGATTAGAAACATATCATAATTTCCAAAACATATTAATAGTGACAAACATATGCCACATAGCCACACGACTATTTTATCCAATGCTACAACATTCATCCATATCATGTATACATACATTGACTTCTACATGCATTCTACCCCAATGTTATTAAGACTGTGTACTACTCCTAATATGCCAACAAAGATGTTTCAATCTAGATAAGTAGTAATGGAATGTTGTACACCATCATTGAATTCTTACCCATTATGTAAAATTCAATAGTATAAATGTAAAATACTCAAACATCTACTGAATATAACCAAATGTATAACCAAACAATATCATGAAATGACAATTGAATGCGTATCTTTATTTGTTTCATGGGTAGACTCCTTGAGACTTTAGCTTCATCATCTTCTTCATTCATAAAATCATCATTTATTATCCAAATGCTAAGATGGATAAGAGGTTCTTCAATAATTGAGTCCTTCATATTCCTCATCGCTTGTGGGATCTTCTTTGAATCGTGAGAGCTTGATCTTCAGTTGCTCCCATATTCTCTTCTCTTATTATGAGTCAAGATTCTTCTTGTCTGCACTCTTCCCAGAGTCTATTGAAGGTAATCACTTCCTTTTCGAACACATTCCTCAAATGAATGAATCCCATGATCTTGGGAGGCCATTCAAGGTGGTTATAACAATATCTTATTCTTCCTCAATTGCTTCGTCATAGCATCAAGCACTTCCTTTTGGTGTCTTCAAGGATGACACATGAGGGATGAGATGATCTTTAACATAATCTGCAATGATTCTCTTTGCTCTAGCCTTAGCCTCATCTCCCTCTTGCTCTTACAATTTCCTTAATGAAATAGTGATCCAAGTCAATTTCTTCTAGGATCATGGAGTTCCTATACTTCCATACTCGAAAGTTGTCAGCTTCACCAAGCCTATCACCAAGTTGGGTGTGAGAAGTCATTTTGAAATGAGAACCTAAAATGTAAATAGAAAAGATTTAGATCTTACCAATTTGAGGTGTCCCACCTCATTCTAGAGCTCCATGATTCAGGGTTTGTTAGAGAAACCCTAATTTTTCAAACTTGGAATTTCAAACTTCTGATTGGACAGAAATATGTTTCTCTTCAAGGCGAGCTGTCTAATGTACTTATTTTTTTAATACATTGGTGGTAAGCTCCTGGAACAGTAAGTCCTAGTTTTCCAATTTCTTTTGTAGAAATGTATGATTTTTTTTTTGTTGTATCTCTAAAGTTTCAAATCCTTATAGTATGAAACGTCTCATTAATATATCCAGATATGTCTATTTTCCAACCCCATGGGTTAGAGCAGAAATGGATTCTCCAAGTGGGACTTATTATGATTTTCCTAAGGTGACTATTTTAGGGACTTTTCATCATAGAGAACTTGTACGGACTACCACATGTCATTGTTCAACATTATGGGTCTGAAAAATTTACCATAGAAACCACAGTCCATTTCCTACTTGTAACATCTTGTGAAATTTCGTTTGGACCTTCCTAGCTCAAGATATAGTAAATCTCCCTAGGTCACATGTTTATGTCTGTATTTTGGAGGAGGCTACAACCCTAATTTGAAGGAGCCATATCTCCTGAAGTATAGAGAATCTAAGGCTAAAAATTTTGTAAAAGGTATGACAAGTATTTCTCTTTGGCCTATAAAGGTTTCATCTTCCGATCCTTCTCCAATATCGCATTATAGCGAAATTTCTAGAATGACTAAATTGAGTCTTCTAGAGTTTTCACGCATGAAACCCTAATTTCCATTAGTTTCCATTGTAGCTATATTTCGGTGAGCGCATTGAAAATTTTCTAATTCAAAAAATTCTACCACCAATAGTTGTGCCCTAGTGATGCAAGTTATCCTAGCCCTCCTTGGTTGATGACATCTAGAGAGAACACTTTCAACTAGGAAGCCCTAGTTCCCGCAACTACACAATACCTTCTTTGAGAGAGGCTCTCATACCATGTTAGATTTTCTTAAGATCCAATTAGATGATCTAGGATATTTATTTGAAAGACCAACAAGTACAAAAAAATGCATAATATCTAAAGGATACACAAGACACAAATATTTTCACCATGGAAACCATAAAGGAGGAAACCATGCAAACTTCTTCAGAATAGTAAGATGATCAAAAGAGGTAATAAGAAATGTTCAGCAGCTATCTTTCTCTCCTCGTTTAACTATCTCTTTTCCTCACACACCTTAGAGAGTGTGTAAGGTATGTATAAATGAGGGAGATCACCTCCCTATTTATACCCTTTCAAGTCAGTGACCAAATATAAGACCGTATCCTATATGTCATCTCACATGGGGCCCACTTCTCCTAGAGAGGCCATAATTACATATTACATGATGTTACACTAGGGACTATTTCCCTGACTTATAATAGAGGTTGTACCTCAAGGTCGAGACACAATTTAGACATCTCATAAAGGGGTAACACACATCCCCAATGGGGGTACAACAACATACAATGATAATATACATCAGAATATCTTATGAAGTTACAAATACATCAACATTTTGTTAGTGAGGTTTTGTTTCCTCGAAATGATGACGCCTGTATTGCTTCCATTATGGTCTTAAACATGAATACAAGGTAAGCTCTTCCTATGCATTCATAATATTGATTTTCTTCTATTATAAAGCATTTTATAAAACCTTTGTTTGTCCTCTATGGTTTGTATGTACAGGAGATTTCCACAGCAGTTCTTTGCAACCAGTTTTTCTTTTTGGGTTGGATGTTGTGCTAAAAGGGTTTTGCAGTCTGGGTAAGATCTATTACCTTTCCCTTCGTGGCTCCACGGCATGCACCACTTTGGATTGTTCTACCTTTTCCCCATGCCATAGTTTTGGGACTCCATATCTGAGCTTGTCTTTTCTGTGTGAAAGTGATAACTCTCTTTGGTAAAGCCATGAGGAATTTAAACTTGATAATGTATTGGATAACCATTTGACAATCGAGTCGAAGTGACTATGCCACATCTATTTAGTGACACAGTTTCCTATTTGCTTTAGGGTGTATTTTGGGAATTTCTACCATTGTCATTCTCAATAATGTAAAATTTTGCTTAAACTCTAAACCCGAATTTAACTTATGTACATAAACTTAATACTACTAAATTGATGTATCATAACTAGTACTCGATGAGAAGAACGATTCCACTTTATACACTAGTGACTTATCCTAACCCTTACTCGAATGATCGGCTTTAATCTAAGAAAATAATAAACATTTGAAACTATTTATAAGAATATGGAAAAGTAATGCAACTTTTCTTATAGAGAAACTATATTACTAACAGTTGGGTGAGTGTATGAAGTTGGTGGACCTAGATGCAACTGGATTTTTAGAAAACTGATTATGTTTATGCCATAACTTTTTTTTCTCAACCATTTCATAAGAAATTATATGTCACACTACTAGATAGTGACCTCTACACACTATAAAAAATCCAATCCATCATCATTACATTAAGATCTTGAAAAGTTGCACTAATACATTTCTTCCAGTTTTTGAAGAAGCTCATGTTTACCCAATTGCTACAGTATCCTACGGACAATCATTTTTTACGAAATGTTAAACATAAATAACACCTTTTATGTAGATTCTAAATATGTAATTTCTATTTCAAAGTATTATATTTTTCTATTTATTTTCAATTTCTATTATGTTCTAATTCTTTGACTTAAAAAACACATTGTTAGTGTTTGTTCCATAACTTTTTCAAATATTGATAGTTAAAAAAAAAATGTATGGTGTGTTATCACGGATTTCACCACACTAGGTGAATCACACATTGTATGGCCTTCCCCTGTCCCGCTGCAGACTCATTAGCCCCTATGGACCACTTTTTGTCTTTTGATGTATCCTTGACCATCCCTAAAAACATTAGAAAAATGATATACACGGCATTTTCCTTGATAACCGCGTACATACGCGGATATTCCCTATATAGTCGCGTACATCGGGATGTGTACATAATCGAAAATGCTTTGGAGCATTCCTTGACTTGGATCCGACTCATATGACTCCTGGCCTTCCATATGCCTTGAGATCGCACAGATTCAACCTTTCAGTATCACTTTGAAAAGCTATATAAGGAA
>LPNX010888083.1:373944-463835 GCA_001517045.1 Pseudotsuga menziesii
TGTTTTTTAATTGCAAGTCGAAATTCACATGGCATATATGCATTTTGAGGGCTTCTATCTAGCACATGAGTAAAAAATTAGGTTTTCATCGCCAAATTTGGCCAAAAGGTGTTACCCATCTTCATGGAATCACCCCTAAGTAAAACCATGTGCATTTCCCTTCATTTCATATATGGTACTTGATGTAAACATGTTGGTACAGATTATGGCACCTGGCCTGGTAGGGACATTGAGTGAGGAATGCAATAGAGGTACCTAGCCTCTGGGATTAACCCCTAGCCCCTTTCGAAGCTCAAGGTGCTCAACCACTCGAGCTACCCTACAGGGCTATAATTTTTCATCAAGTTTACTCCACTGTTCTTTTAGAATCAAAGTATATGTAAAAAAACCAAAAAGTCTGAGATGTTTTACCTTGCGTTATCACACACCAAGCTTCTTCAAGTGTATTGTTTTGTATTCTGGGCTAAAATTTTGCATGCAGTTTACTTTATTGTTCTTTTAGAGTCAAATTATATGCAAAAAAAGAAAAAAGTCTGAGATTATGGTGAGTTTTGGAACATGTATCCCTAGAATGGTGAGCTTGTTAGAGCATCTTGAAGACTACCTAGTTAGGGTTTAATCCATTGTATATTAGGAGATGAAGATATTGAGAATAAATCCTAGGCTGTACTTGGTGAGACAAGAAAAAGAGGAGACGTATTTCCTTGGAGGACATTCTTGTGTGATGCATGCTTGTTGGATCTCCTTGTTCCAAGCAAGGGTTTTCATCATTTTCTCTAGCTAGGGTTTTTGAGAGCTAGAAGATTGTACTGGCTTTGTGATAAGGCTATCGTGTGTGCATGAACTTCATCTTTATGGATATTTCATATTACTTAAGTTTCTAGTTGTCCAATACTTTTGTAAATGGTAGATTTAATTTTCAACCATCAATATTCTTCATGGTTTGTAATTTCTAGCATTATATGTCTTGCTGATTTGACATAAGTTAAGGGTGAATATGTTAAGTGATTTAATGACATAATCGAAGAATATAATGCCACATTTACTGTTATTTTTACAGCTATTGTACGTGTTTTCAAATCTTTTATATGCATGGTAAGATTACCTAAGTGCTGAAACCTTCTGTTGTTGCCTTATACTTCCAGAGAAGGTTGGAGCAGTGGTCTATTGCTACCCGTGGCCTCCACCAAGGTTATGGAAATCTATTTTTGTAGCCTTAGACCACCTGGAAGGCTATTTCTGTAGCCTTAGACCACCACCAAGGGTGTTGTTGCTGTCACTAGGCCTGTTGTAGAACCCCTAGTCACCACCGAGGGTGTTGTAGAATCTTGTTGCTGCTATCCTCGTCACCACCATGAACTGTAAATTCTGTATGGATGAATCTTTTTTTCTATTTAATCTTACACCTTATTCATTTGAAACGTGATTGGGATAATCATATTAGATTTTTCAACCATAAACATCAATCATGTAGCTAACATTCTATTAGTTTATGTCTTCACCTTTTTCTTTAAATTTGGGATTAATCCTGTAATCAGTGTCTTATGGGATAACGTCTAGCCATAATTCAATTTTCATCTCCCCTGCTTCTTCCATTATTCCCTTGATTTTAGTTAAAATCTATGGAATCAAGTCCTTATACACCTCAAGTACTATATTTATGAGCTCATGTATAGGTTTTTCATTCCACTAATATATAACATAAGCAAGCATGGGTCTGTCCTTACCCCTATTGTTAACTCATTACATTTTTAGGGGTTATGTATATGAAACATTACCACCATATTCACTATTTACCTTAACAGCCTTCGATCCTTCAAATTCCTTAAATGATAGATTCTTGAAATCCTATAAATCATGTTCACCCTCTCAATCCCAGTCAATCTCCTTGCAACAAAAAAGAAGGTTCAATTGTCTAATACAGATCTTAATTGCAGCTAGTTCTTGATGGTAAGGGAACACAACAATAACATGGGAATTATGCAACTTGTTAGTAAGAAAAAATTATTTGATTAGTTTCAAAGTTGTAGTCACTTTAGGATACTTTGCTACAAAACATAAATCATCACAAAATTTAGACTAGAAAATAGTCCAACTCTCGGTTTTCCTTTTATTTTTTTCATGTCAATACCAAGCCTTTAATTTAATAATAGGTACCAAGCTATGAATTCAAAACTAAGGTTGCAAACCCTTGAATTTCCACTTCTAAGTACAACTTTCAACATGAACAAAGTGATTTGTTCCTCCATCATATATTTTTGAAATCATAATGTATTTACCTTTTGAAAGAGTTAGATTTTAACTCTCAAAATATTGGGGGGGGGCATGTGTTTCATCACTCCCTAGATGGTTTCCTATATTGTTAGATCTTTCCTATCTGTCACCCACCATATGGTTATCATGAGTGTATGTGGCTTTACAGTAAGATTGATAATAGGGTTGCTTCTTGGTACACTAGATGGATCTCTTATAATATTGATAATAGGGTTTCTCTACACTAGATTACACAATTTCACCTCAGGGAGTAAATCAGAATTCCTTGTGGGGAACAAGAATAGTGTGAGAATGATACTTCACAAACACTATTGGTTTGGGTCTAGGTCTGAGTTTTTTTCAATATGTTGAGCCAACATATTATATCTCAGAAGCATTGTGCAAAACCTGATGATTCCAGGAGAAAATATGGGTGTCTAGGAGCCTTTTTTGTTCCTAAATTGAAGCATAGAGACCAATATTTGATCATTAATAGAGAAGGAACCCAGAACCACATATACTCTTTTGAATCCTATCTACATCATCCTTCCACCTAAAAATGAAACCCATCCATCCTAGAGAAATTCTTAGAATCCCTATCCACTCTTTCTCAATCCATTCCATGAGCATTTTTCCTCCATTTGCTTCCTTAGGACCATTTTACTAGAGATTTATATTGCATTGGAATGATCTAACTTAAAACTACATCCTCTCCTACCACCAGTTGCATATTCTCATTTCTTAACTTGAAAACATTTATGTTTGTCTCTGGCAGGCCTGTTCCTTGATCCCGGATGTCTAGAACAACTTCTAGATTGCCCAACTAGTTTTTGGAGCCTTAGGTATTAACAATCCTATGTTGTCTGCATTAGATTCGATATGACTGTGTTAATGGAATCTAGCATTATTCCTTTGAATACTAGTTTATTGATGCACAAATATTGGCCATTTGAGCCTCACCTTTTACACCTTCACCATCTTGAATGTGCATATGAGAGAATAAATGTAGCTCTAACTAATTTTGGAAAATTTTCACATGGCTCAAGTATGTTGGATCTTCTTGAAGTAAAGGATTTATCAGTGCTTGGACTTACAATGGTCCAATCCACATCAAAGTGACCAAAATATCTAGTGATTCATTTTTTTCCTTAGGAAGTGAAAACACATCAGTTAGGAAATTACATTAGTGCATCAAGGTACCCACCTAAGTAACCTGACATGAGGACATGAGGACCCCTCCTTTTTGGTAACAAACTCAGCTATTTTTTATTCTGTTTCCTCAGCCTCCCTATAAATCTATCATTGGTATGAGAGAAAACAACTTCAACAGATTGGTCATAGTACTCAAACAACGACATCTTTGCACAAAAGCATATTTTGAATAACTCAGTATCATTGGAAAAGGAATTGTGATGGTTCTAAATAATAATGTTTGGTTCTTTTCTGACTCAAATCGAACACTAATGAATATTTTAAACGTAAAATACATATGAAAAACAGTTCTTCGAAAATAGTTTTAACTGCCCTGTAAGGTGTCACAATGGCACTGACTCGTCCTTCATTGGCCTCGATTTTCTCAGTTCATTACTCAGAGTTTAAAAACACTTTGGGCAGATCCCCTTCAACACATCTTGTAGTAGGTCAGTTTTTGAGGTCTCTATCTACACATGAAGCAACAGAGGCTGGAGCTCTTTGCATAATATACATGGAAACAATAATTTAGCTGAGGATCCATCCAGTCTCCCTATAAAATTATTACCAGTTTCACAAAGAACATCATCAAATAAACCAAATTCTCTAAATATGGCAGGCATGCGCCTTATTTTTTTCCTGTGTCTTTAGTGTTGTGCATTTATTAGTACCTCCCTTCATACTAGAAGGAAATTCATACGGATTGCTTTGATTTCCTCATATCAGTATCTCCCTTCAAAAAGAGACAAGATGAAGGAAATTCCAATAAACGTTGTCATGAGATTTTTAGATTGTTCATTGGGAAGGTGCATGATATTCAACAACTACCAAACCAAGTTTACAGCTATGCTTGAAGTTGTCAATATCTCACATAGCTCAATTCCTTTCATGCCTCACAGTTAACCAAATGAATTTCACTCTGAAAATGAGTTGTGGAATTATTTGAAAAAGTGTAGAGAACACATATCTATATGTATACATATACCTAGCATGAAAGTTGTTTGTAAAGAATCCCATTCTAGTATTACATGCAGGGTTGTCTCTGAAGTCAAAAGCTTGGTTTTTTTCTCACCAATATGTGTTGGAAACTACCATCATGAATATGTTTGATATTTCAAATGAAATAATGAATTGTAGTCCCCCTTGTAGGGTTTACACAATATTTTTGAAGGAAAGATGGTACAAATTTCAGATGGAAAGATTAAAGAACCACTTACTCTATGAAATATATAACACTAAATATTTTGCAAAAATATACCAGTAGAGTACAAAGGAGGAAAAATAAAGCCAATCTCTCAACAAGATGGAATAGCTCATTGAAGCTATAGAGCTATTATGGAAATGGATTTTGTATGTAGCATTCTCTTTAGGGTGATTTTATGTTATGGGGGAAGTAGTATTCAATACCTATGATTGAGCTATTGAATCCCTCTTTTTACAAGGCCATTTCTGCAGTGTGGATATAGTGGATTAGGCAATGAAGGCTTAGTATTTAATGAAGATTTGTTTTAGTAAAACAAAAATTTAAATGATTAGTTTAAATTTATTTATTTAGGATGGTTGGATGTGAGTGACTAGTGACAATAACCCTATTCAGAATGTGGAGTCTTGGGGATTCTAAGAGGTCTAGAAATTATGAATGGATGGGAGTAAATATGTTGTTCATACATGCAAAAATTTACCTATGAATGCAATATTAGATGGGTAGAAACACGTGTAGAAAACCTTTGCTTCACATCGCCTATAGAGAAAAGCACACAGTAATTGATGAATCTCCCCTTTTTCATGCCCATAGGCTTACATTCATACCCACAAATCTGAGCTTCTAGAGTTGACTGTAATCCTTTGCTACTGTTGAAAATCTGCCTATGTGTTTTTTGTATTTTTGATTTATTGTTGACTGTTGATTATTTCAGCAAAAACATGTGATTGAGATGATCAAACTGAACTTTTTTGAGTATTCTTTCTATTTGTTTTCTCTTTTGAAGTTGTTTTTATTCCTTTCAGACGTTGCAATAGTTTAGGTTTTCCGAATTTTTGGTTTAGGGTCCTCTTGTTATGTATGCAGCATTTACTTTGTTGACATTGTTTTACCATCTTAGTGTTTAGCAACTTTTCAATGCCATGTACTACTGATGATCATATTTATGAAGCGTATTATCTAGGTTTTTTGGCATCATGTACAATAGGTTATGATCATCTTCATTGCAGTTATTATCGAGAATGAGGGCTGCACTACGGTATCAAGAATGATGGTTGCATTGAATATATATGTATTTATTAATTTATTGAATCTGAACAGTTACATTTGGATGGTAATCTGTATTTGTAAAATTGACCTTTTTTTAATAGCAAAATGATAAATTTTAGATGTATCTTTTTGGTATGGTTTTGACACATAATTCATGTAGAATTTTAAACCACTCCTTGTTTTATTTGAGAACATGGTTGCAAATAAAATTTAAGACAATACAGAAATGTAAATGCTATGATCAGAACTCATTTTCAAGGGATACCAATAATTAAACAAGTTAAAGGTTACAAGCATTTAATGTCAATGAGTGTGTTCTTATTGTGTAAGCATAAAATATTTATGGTTCAATTAGATGTAGATGATGAAATTTGTTGTTGGGTTAATTTTTTAAGCTTCCATATGAAGGTAGACCTCCATATACTATGAGGGATAAGGTGAAACTTTGCTTTTCCATCTTCATGCTCATGTTTCATAGAATGAAAAGGCTGCATGGTGCACTTTCATATATGAAGCTCGTGTGTGAAACTAATGCCAAGTTAGTGGAATTGTTTTAGAATCTTCATGACATAAAAAATGGGGATAATATCTCCCTTGACACATTTGTGAATCTAAAATTGTTGTATTTTATCACCATCACTATTCATGCAACATAATGTTCTTGTTTTTCATCACCCTATTTTCAAAGTTTTGAGTATGTGCATGAGTTATTTTTACAGCACACCAAACAGACTAACATACCAATATGTGCATGAGCTATTTTTTCAGTGCACCAAAAAAACAACATACCAAGATAATCAATGCATCAAAATATATAATTAAGTCATGTGTCCATATTATAAATAGTTGTAATTTTTCAAAACTACATTATTGTCTTTTTGAAACTCATATATAGGAATGTAAGATAAGTTTATGGTTGGCATGTATGAGAATGCTGAAATAGTTTAGAGTTAGGGTTTGAATATCTTCTTTAGTGCACATAATATACGGAGATTGCATGAACTTATCTTATGACTATGAAAAGGTTTCCCTTGTAAAAATTTTGTGAATATTACATGGATGAATCTTGTTTGCACCCAAACAAAAGGAACTAATAAACTCATCTTACCAAAATAATCAATGCATCAAAATGTATCATTAAGTTATGTGTCCATATTATAAATCGTTGTATTTTTTCAAAACTACTGTATTATCTCTTTTGTTAGAATAATAAACCCATAGTTAGCTACCTTAGACATTAAGTAATCCATTTTTGTCTTATTTGCCTAGTTTTCCATATTCCACCTTATGCAAGTTGTCCTCCACATGTCCAAAGTGGTCAAAATTGCTAAAATTGAGTCATGGAGCGCTTAGGAAACCACTTGGAATAAATTTTTCTTTATTCCCGGCCTTCCTAGTGCATGTCTGTTTTTTCTGCTTTGACTAGGTGAAGTTAACTTGTTTTTTGTCCTCATCATCCTCCACTCTTTTCTCCCAAGAAAAGCATGTATGAGTTGTCCTTCCATCATCTATTAGCTTTCCTAATTGATTTTTCCAATTCGTGAGCTCCTAGAAAGATTTGGAAACTGCTTTATGCACCTATGGGGGATTTTCTTAGATTTAGTAAGCATGCTTTTGACCAAATCCGAATGGAATCCCAATGCATTCAAATATCTCATGTAATTATTTATTATGGAATCCTATGAATTCATAGGGTTGGCTATTGTACAGTTATTCAATACAGATTAGCGTTCTGCTCCATATTCAGTCTCCTTTGTGTGTAATTTGCATGTGTAATTGGAAATTTTTGTGAGTGTAATTATTCTAACACCTGGGTTCAATTTCCACATGGTATCAGAGCCTTTGTAGATCGATTTCTCTCCTTCCAATTTGTTATTGCAGGTTCGACATCATTGACTGGGAGCATTCTGCTGACTAAGGGGACAATTTCTGAGCTATGGATTAATCTCAAAAGATCATCTTGACTCCATTTAATTTCTTTGAATGGAAAGCAGGGATGATTTTAAGGAACCATACTTATTTAAAAGTGTATAAATGCTGGCGAATATTACCAATTCTTAAAACACCAACTATAAAATGATTGGCGATATTTTTCAAAAAATATTTTAATTTTCAAGGATTTTATATCATTTATATAATAATTTAGCAACTTTTAGGGTGAAAAAATTTTACCCCGTCAAAATTGGGTGAAGCAAGGCTTCAAAAAATGCAAAATGGCAAATCCTTTTTGGGAGAAAAACATGGAAAAATAACCCACTGGGCTAAAATTCGCCCCTAAAATTATCCCTGATGGAAAGCAGAGATGGAGATACTGTTGAGAGAGAGAGGCCTCTATAGAGTGACTATGGCAATAGAAGAAGAGCCCAATGCAGCTGCAAAGAAAATTAAATGGCACAACAGGAGGGATGGGGCCTATGGTCTCCTGTGTCTAAGCATATCTAGAGACCTCCTTTTCCTTCTTGATCGATTAACATCACCAAATGAAGTACGGGAGAAGCTTGTTGATATCTTTTGTAATACAGATGAGATGAGGGAAAATCAAATTGAAAATGAATTGATCTCCTTGATTCCCAACAGCTTTGAATCCCGCAACTCTATTTTTCCAAGTTCAAAGCCCTTGTTTTGCAGCTAAAACAGTGTGGAATTGAAAAGAAGGAGGAGCAACTGGTTTTGGCCATACTCCCAAATCTTGGCCCTGACTACTCATTGTTTGTCTTGACCTTTGATGCCACAAAGTTGACAGCTCAAGCTTGGAAAATGCCTAGCCTTACAGATTTCATGGAATCTCTCACACAAGAACAAGATAAATTGGTGATGATGGGCACCATCAAACCTTCCAAAGACCAAGATCTAGTTGCTGGAGATTCAAGGGTGGATTCAAAAGGAAAGAAGAAATATAAGAATCCACCTGAGCAAAAGAGAGACAAGAACAAGTCTCCAGAGGAGCCTCGAGGTTCCAAGAAGAACTTCTAGAAGAATAAGAACAAAGGAGAAATGAGAAAGTGCACATACTGTAGTAAGGGAAATCATCCTGAAAGCTCCTGCATGAAGAAGCAAATTGACATGCTGACCCAACTCCTGGAGAAGAATGGAATCTCCCTTACTGATAACTCAAAGAAGAGGGAAGGAGGATCAAATTCAGAAGACAGAGAGAGTTCATGCATTGGTTGCTAGCACAACAAGCTCACCTACTTTCATCATTGATTCTAGAGCTTCAAGACATATGGTTTTGACGAAGGAGGCATTCACCTCACTTGACATGTTGAAAGGTCCACCATTAGTACTGGGAGATGACTCTCTCACTGAAATTTTGGGCAAAGGGAGGATTGATCTTGACCATGGTAAGTTCAGCAATGTATTGTATGTTCCAGGTATTGCCTCTAATCTCTTATCAGTGTATCAGATGACCCACATAGGGTCTCCAAAGAAGGTCATATTCTCCCTTGATGAAGTTGAGATCACAGAGATCTCAAGTGGTAAAGTCATTGCAAAAGGAGTTGCAAATCACACTTCGAATGTATGCATGTTCTCACACTTCCTACCCTATTCAAACCCCTCTGCTCTTCTTATTCATGCTAATGAGGCAAGCAAGATTTGGCGTGAAATATTTGGCCACCTTAACTATAAGTATCTTTTTGATCTTAGTGAAAAATAAATGGCCATAGGGTTACCAAAGATTAAGTTTTCCAAAGGAGTCTGTCAAGGTTGCATCTTAGGAAAACACCCAGAGCATAAATTTGAGAAAGTTAGTCATGAGGGAACCTCTACACCTCTTGAGTTGATACACAGTGATGTTGCTGGCCCATTTCCTTATATGTCAATTATTCAGGCCAAATATGCATTGACATTCATAGATGACTTTTCCAGGTACTACTGACTTTACTTCCTGAAACACAAGTCTGAAGTTTTTGGCCTCTTCAAAGTCTTTAAGGCTTTGGTTGAAAACCAGTTTGGAAGGAAACTCAAGGTCCTCAGATCTGAAAATGGTGGTGAGTATGTCAAGTCTGAGTTAATTCAATATTGTGCATATGTAGGTATTCATATGCAGCATTCTATCCCTTACACACCACATCAAAATGGTGTTGTTGAGAGGAAGAATAGATCACTGGAAGAGAGGGCAACCTGCATGATGGAGGCTAAGACTTTGCCACCAAATTTTTGGGCCGAAGCTATAAGTTGTGCAGCCTATATCAAAAATAGGGTGACTCATAAAAAAATTTATGGTATGACTCCTTTGGAAGCATGGATTCGGCACAAGCCAGATGTGACCCATTTCATGATTTTTGGCTCAAGGGCTTGGGGCAGAATTCCAACAGAAAAGAGGAAGGATTTGCAGCACTAAATCCAAGAGTGTCTATTTTTTGGGTACTATGAATATTGAAAAGGGTACAATATGATCAATTTGATCACAAACAAAACCTTCATTGAAAGGAGTGTTCAGTTCCAAGAAGAGCCTTTAGCATCAGTGGAAGTTGGAGAATCCTCTTCACCACCAAAACCATTGAATGTAAGTGAAGAGATAGTTGAGTTTTCTGATTCTGATATGTCTGATAATGATGATTTAATTTCATATCCTAACAGTCCTACAAGACCAAAATGGGCAGCAAATACCATTCATGCAGCTGGGGAACTAGCTGGAAATCCTAATGATCCTAGGAGGATTAGATCTCAGTTTGAGAGTGATCTTTGTATGAAAGACCCTTTGTTTGCAGAGAAATGATATCTGATGTTTGAATCAGACTCAAAAACATATGAATATTCAGCACATGATCCAAGATGGAAAACAGCCATGAAATAAGAGTTCATCTCACTTCAGAAGAACAACACTTGGGAGCTGGTTGATCTTCCCCTAGGGAGGAAGCTAGTTCAATGTAGGTGGGTGTACAAAACCAAGTTTGCTGCTGATGGTTCAACTTTGAAATATAAGGAAATATTGGTAGCCAAGGTCTACTCATAGGTACATGGCATAGGCTACAATGAGACCTTTGCACCAGTGGCAAAGATGGACTCCGTGAGGCTAGCCTTAGCCATTACAGCTTCGAAGCAGTGGGAGGTACATCACATGGATGTGAAGTGTGATTTCCTGAATGGAGATCTTACTGAATATATTTACATGCAACAACCTCAAGTATTTTCTACTAATCCATCTCTTGTATGCAGGCTAAAGAAATCATTGTATGGGCTTAAGCAAGCCCCCAAGGCTTGGTATGCCAAGATTGATGGCTTTCTGCTATCATTGAATTTTGTTTGATGCAAGTCAGATCCTAATTTTTATTTGAAGCTGATTCATGGTTCTTTGATGATTATTGTCTTATATGTTGATGACCTTCTCATTACAAGAAGTTCAAATGATGAAATTGCCTCCTTGAAGGATGCAATGAACCATGCATTCTCTATGACTGATTTGGGGTTATTGAGCCAATTCTTGGGGCTAGAGATTGCTCAAACCAAACATGGAATAAAAGTACATCAGTCCAAGTATGCCTTGGATTTTCTGAACAAGTTCAACATGAAGGATTTCAAGCCAAGCAAGACTCCCTTCCTTTCAGGAGTTAAGCTTGAAGAAGCATATTCTTCACCTATGGTAAAAAATACACTATATAGGCAACTGATTGGGTGTTTGTTGTACCTTACACATACTCGACCTGATATTTATTATGCAGTAAGTGTGGCTGCAATATACATGGATCAACCTCATGAGATCCATTGGAGAGTATCCAAAAAGATCCTTAACTTTGTTCAGGGAACAAGGACTCATGGGATCTTCTACAAAGCTAAATCTGATCTTGATTTGATTGGGTTTACTAATAGTAATTGGGAAGGTGACAACAAAGATCGAAAGTCAACATCAGGATATTTTTTCATTCTTGCCAAAGGACCAATCAGCTGGTCAAGCAAGAAACAGAGTGCCATTGCACTCTCATCTACAGAAGCAGAGTACATAGGAGTTTTAAATGTAGCAACTCAATGTTTATGGTTGTAGGGGTTACTTGGTGAGTGTGGCTTTGAATCAGAATACTCAACTACTATTTATTGTGATAATTAGAGTACCATTTGAATTTGCAATCATCCAGTTTAGAGACAGAGAACCAAACACATTGAGATCCATATGCACTACATCAGACAGCTTGTGCATGATGGCACCATTCACCTACTCTTATGTTCATCTTCATAACAAGTAGCATATATATTCACCAAAGTTTTTTGTTAGAAGAAATTCATCAATCTCAAATCACTGCTAGGGATTGTTGATCATCCTATGAAGCATGAGTGATGACAATATATTTAAAATTTTGTTTTACTATCCATGTTTAAGGGAGGATTTTTCCCACTAAGTTTTTCCCTCTTTCCTTGGTTAAATGGACATGCAGTATGTAAAGGGTGACTAAGCCTTGTTGCTAGGACCTATAATTTTCTGATATTTTACTCATAAGTCAGGCTTAAGGGGGGGTGTTATAATAATCAACCCATAGTTAGCTACCTTAGACATTAATTAATCCATTTTTGTCTTATTTGCCTAGTTTCCATATTCCACCTTATGAAAGTTGTCCTCCACATGTCCAAAGTGGTCAAACTTGCTAAAATTGAGTCATGGAGTGATTGTGAAACCAATTGGAATCAATTATGGTTTATTCCTGGAATTCCTAGTGCATGTTTGATTTTTCTACTTTATTGCCTGGTTTTGCTGCGTTTTAAGGCAATTGGGAAAGTTTGACTAGGTGAAGTTAACTTGTTTTTGGTCCTCATCATCCTCCACTCTTTTATCCTAAAAAAAGCATGTATTATTTGTCCTTCCATCATCTATTATCTTTCCTAATTGATTTTTCCAATTCATGAGCTCCTATACAGATTTGGAAACTGCTTTATGAACCTATGGGGGATTTGCTTAGATTTAGTAAGCCTGCTTTTGACCAAATTTGAATGGCATCCCAATGAATTCGAATATCTCATGTAATTATTTATTATGGCAGCCTATGACTTCACAGGTTTGCCTATTGTACACTTATTCAATACAGATTAGTGTTTTGCTCCATATTCAGTCTCCTTTGTTTGTAATTTGCATGTGTAATTGGCAATTTTTGTGAGTGTAATTGTTCTAACACCTGGGTTAAATTTACACATTTTTGAAACTCATATATAGGAATTTAAGATGAGTTTATGGTTGGCATGTATGATCATGCTGAAATATTTTAGATTTAGGGTTTGAATATCTTCTTTAGTGCACATAATTTAAGGAGATTGCATGAACCTATCTTATGACTATGGCAAGGTTTCCATTGTAAAAATTTTGTGAATATTACATGTATGAATCTTGTTTGCACCCAAACAAAAGGAACTCATAAACTCATCTTACCAAGATAATCAATGCATCAAAATGTATCATTAAGTCATGTGTCCATATTATAAATAGTTGTATTTTTTCAAAACTAGTTTATTGTCCTTTTGAAACTCATATATAGGAATGTAAGACTATTTTATGGTTGGCATGTATGAGCATGCTGAAATATTTTAGAGTTAGGGTTTGAATATATTCTTTAGTGCACATAATATAGGGAGATTGCATGAACCTATCTTATGACTATGACAAGGTTTCCGTTGTAAAAATTTTGTAAATATTACATGGATGAATCTTGTTTGCACCCAAACAAAAGGAACTAATAGAACACACTTTTCCTACAATAGAACACACTTTTCAAAAGGAACTAATGATTTAAATGTCATAGAAACCCTTTAGACATGATAATTACAAATAAAGGGAAATGATATTTTCAAATAAGGAAATGTAGTTCATTATAATTTATATCTACCATGGTGGAAGAATAGGCTCATCAATACTATGAGTTGATCATCTATAATCAAGAACTATTGATAAGAAAAATAGACTATTGGTTTAAATGATCGTAAAATCTTAAGGTTACATGGTAATGGATTTTTCTATTGAATATATTAGCACTTTGAGCTTTAACGAAACTTATAATCAAGAACTATTGAAAATATAAATACACTATTGGTTTTAATTCTCATAAAATAAGGTTATGGTAATAGATTTTTATATTGAATATATCAGCACTTTGAGCACACAAAACTTAAGTAATTTTGAGGAAGGTCAAAGAGGGAGGTTGCTAAAATTGATATCATTGTATGTAACCATTCTATTTGTAGAAAAAAAATATTAGTGAAAATGAAACCAGATGCAATGGAGGTGTAATCATTAATGTTCTTTCATTTTGTTCTCAATCCAACTTATTTCCATTACACGTAAATGCCCTCCATTTCTACATTATAGAAGGTTGTCTTCAGATAAAGTTGAAAAGAATGTTTCAATATATTATACTCCTTTTCTTTAAGTGTTTTCCTCTACATGTGAAAAATAAGAATGAGAAAGAGATTATCTTAGTTTCAAGAAATATATATATATTCTCTACTGATGATGCCAACCACCTGAAGGTGGAAGCTAATTTGGTCCCTCCCACCCAACCACCCTAGAATCAAAGAACAAAAATTCATCAACCTTGATGTATTTTTGATTCATACGAAATGTGCCAGTGGCATATTATCAAGAATGGAATTATGATCTTCTATCAACAATTTCCATTGTCGATGCTTGGAAGTTTTCCTACTCTTCATTTCCTTCAACTGCAACTGGGCTGCTATGACCAAATGACTGTATTGAGCACATATAACATCTAACTAGTAGTCTTGAAAAAGAAGATGGTATTTATATTTCATACTTCTTAAAATAAATTTCCCATTATAACCATTGAACCCACACCATAGTATAATTTGACGGGTCTTTAAATTCTTTCATCAACGTGATTTTTGACCTAGTTCATCTCAATAAATAATAATTTGCTTTTTATGGATTATCTACTGGTGCAATGAAAACTAATACATCACCTTCTCTAACGAAATCAGAAACACAATCATAATCTTTGTCAATCACAAGCACTTCATTATCATGCTCTACATCACTGATATTTCCAAATGGGGGAAATTGTGTGAATTCTTGGTGTCTCCATGGTTTCAAAAATTTGTTAGTCTAGTTTTGACACTCATCCAAGGACTCTACATCATGAATACATGAAGGACAAAAGCAAGAGTACTGTTGTTTCTCGATTGGGTGTATATTTTCCATTTTCTTACTCCTAATGGAGTGTAAGCCCCTTGTTTTCAGGATTGCAGTACAATTATGTGGCATTAACATGTCAACATCACTCATTGCAATATTCCAGAAAAACCTTCTAACATTACCCATCCTTTCATTGAATTCATGGCTCAAATTTTGTACGCACCAATTAACAACATTGTTTGAATTTGCAAGGCACAAAGCAGAGTGATTCATTTGATATGTCCTAAGTTCACATTTCACGTAGGCCCCAACACCATCGTGTTCTCCTTTTCCATGTCCTGTTTCAAAAAAGCTCCATGTGTGGTGAACATCCATGTTTCTATGAAGGAG
This sequence comes from Pseudotsuga menziesii, assembly GCA_001517045.1. Classification (NCBI taxonomy): domain Eukaryota; kingdom Viridiplantae; phylum Streptophyta; class Pinopsida; order Pinales; family Pinaceae; genus Pseudotsuga; species Pseudotsuga menziesii. The sequence goes on from LPNX010888083.1 coordinate 389,100, forward strand.
AGACATCCATAAGAATGAGCGTGCTGATTTAAATTGACCAGCACAACCATCTTACCACACCCAATGTTCTTTAAAAGTGATATTTCATCTTGATAATTCTTTATAAAGAATACCAAAACAATGATGGAAAAAACATGTATCGTGTGTACGATTATCACTAATTGTTGGGACGCGCACCCTAATGACCCTTAAGATGGGTAAATCCGCGGTTAATCAGAAAGTTTGTAAGTGGAGTTACGGCTCAAAACAGTCTTAGGGGTGTCGGGGGAAGTTAAAACTCCTTTTTTGTAATAAACCCTTGGTTGAAATCCAGGGTTTAGGGTTTTGGGTACCCATGGTTTAAGACCATGGTTTTGTAAAAAGGCGCAGTATAAATAAGCGCTTGTGTAAAGAAGATAGGTTAGGTTTTATGATGTAAGAAAGGTTAAGGCAAATCTAAGGTTGATTCTGTAAGGAAAGGATAAGTCCCAGCTGTGTGCGTGGATGACCTCTGCAGCTGTGTGCGCAGAGGGTTTTTTTTGTAAGGAAGATTGAGGAAAGACCTGTAGCTGTGTGTGCAGGGGCCTGCTGCTGTGTGCGCAGCTTTTAAGGATTGAAGGGATCTGCAGCTGAGTGCGCAGGTCAAACTGTGGTTTTGCAGCAAGTTGAATAAAACACAGTTTGTGGACGTAGCCCCTACACTGGGGGTGAACCACGTTATATATGGTGTTGTGGTTTCTTGTGTTGTTTCTGTTTATGTTGTCTTTTATGCATTAATAACTGTATACATCTGATAAGTTAGATCGCTGCTAATATTTAGCTTCACTGTGAATTCCCTGTAGTGGGTTGAGCAAGTCACAACTGTTTATTTATCTACGAATTTGTATGTGAATGAATGGTAACACTTTATAAGTATTGGTTAATAAGGTTATTAAAAGGCTAAGGTACAGTAATCCCCCTCTCTGCTTGCAGAAACCTGATTCTGCGGCACCCCATAGCTGTTTTGGGTGAGACTGCAACCTGCGCGCAGGTTGTTGCCGAAAGGGCCAACACTGTGGGTCTTTTGTTGGTGCGACACTAAAGGATTAAACCCGGGTCTGACCTATTTCCCAACAAATTGGTTCCGTTTCCGGTTGAACTCAGTACCTGCTCAAGGGGGTTTTACATTGTACCTCAAGGGCTATGTTCTGGAGGCCCTCTGTGAAGGAAATTAGTGATTGGTTTGCTGAGATCTATTTGAAATTTGCGCAGCAAGAGAACGCCAATCCGCGGTGTAATGCAAGTGAATTTTTACAAAGGTATGTTTTTTGTGATGCTTATGAAATTTTCTTTGGTAGTATCCACATAGAGTTGCACCAGTGGTTGTCTAGGTTAACAAAGAGAAGGACAAACTTCCAAGCTCGACGAGTTCCCGCGTGGACCCCGGCGAGGTTCAATCTTGTGCAACACATGAACAACGAGGTATCTCGCGCTGTTGATTTTTGGACGACGCGGACATTGGAAGCTTTTGTGACGGAGTTTTCCCTTGACGCAAGTAGCTCCTTCAGCGAAGCTAAACGACAGTTCTTCAAAGGGCCCCGTGGTAAGTTTTTGAATTTATTAAGCTTAAGGATTAAAATACTATTGGCCGAAAAGGGTATATTGTTGTTTGAATCGGACTATTAGTTTAGTTGTACTAACATATGTTTGCAAGTGACACTACCTTCAACGAGCAAAGTGGGTTACTGCGAAATGAAAAAAGGTATAAGAGAGATTTTGACCCCTCTCCCTTAGGTCAGGCTACCGCGTCCACCCCTGTAAACCCTGAAGAGTCATATTCCGAAGAAAACCCTCCGGTCACCCCGCAACGTCGCTCCGCTACCCCTGAAATTCCATCGTTGTTTGAGAGTCAACCAGGTCCGAGTATTCCGACCAAAGGCCAGTCTGCCCCCATAAATCCCCCCCCATCGACGTCCTATCCCCCTCCCAACCCCCCCAGAAACTCCATGGCCCACCTCGTTGATGACATTAAACTCCCCATCTTTAAAGGCACGGGATCAGAGGACCCAGAACAGTTCTGGTTTCTCTGCGAAGCAGTATGGAACGCGAAGAAAATTACAGATCCGGATGTACAAGCCACGTAGCTCATTACTTCCTTTCGGGACCAGGCTCTGACATGGTTCATGAAATTTTCCAGCACTCAGAGCCCTACTTTAGGCGAGATCAAGGCGGCCATAATCAAAGAATTTAAGAAGCCTAAATCGGAGTCGCAGAGCATCACTGAACTCAAGGAGATTCAACAATGACGTGGCGAATTAGTGTGCGACTTTGATCAGAGATTCAAAGTTCTACTAGATCAAGTCAGCTTTACCATTAGTCCTGCACAGCACAAGGAATGGTTTATTGCAGCATTGTTACCACCTATCCGAAATCCACTCATGCAACAGAAGGTTGCTGACCAGCAAGAGGCTCTGGAAATCGCAATGAAACTAGAGACTGCCCCTGTCAGAGATGACTCTGGTATTGCTCAAATCCAAGTGCAACTAGCTGCGATGGCCCTAGAACTTCGCAAGATGAAAAAGGAGAAACCTGATCGCGAAGAGGTTTGGTGTACGCAATGTCGGACCGAAGGTCACGACAAGGAACGATGCCCTATGGTAAACAAGTACTTGCAGACAGGTGCGTCGAACCCCTTTCCACCACAAGTTTTATATTGTGAGCTCTACAGAATGACAGGTCATCACCGACCTGAGAACTGTTACCTGCTGCAGAGGTATGGACAGGGACCTAAGAACTCCTACTGTAATTTTTGCAAATCTGTAGGTCATAATGAGGATGAGTGCCGCACCTATGATGCTTACCGGGTGCACACTGAAGGCCCAAGTAATGATAGTTATGGTTACCAGGGGGGTGCCTCTGGACGAGGTACTTCTAGAGGCCGTGGTGGCATGGCCGGGCGAGGCCGAAGCTAATTCGTGTGTTACAATTGTAACCAAGTTGGGCATTTGGCTCGCAACTGTCGGAACCCCACTACGACGTGTCGGTATTGCCGTGCAGTAGATCATGTGATTGATCAGTGCCCCCAATTGATAGCTAAGATTCAGGCACGACAGACTACCCCTACTCAGAACCTAAAGATTATTTCTATGGAGCCCCGTCCTGCTACGGCCATCAATGTCGTTACAAGAAGTGGAGTTACGACACACATCCAAAATACGCCAAACCGACCTGCCGAGGCTCTAGTTCGTAAGGCTCCTGAGAAAATCCCTGCATTTGATATCATCAGAGAGAAAGAGACATTCCTGGAGGCCAAGAAATATTTTTCTAGCCCTATCCCACCCAGCGCGCCTGCGCAGCCTTAGTCGCCGCCCCGCAAAGCTTCACTGGATAAAGTAAGTATATTGTCTACCTTTTTACAAATTTGCCTCAAACTTTTAAGAAATCAAGATGCTCTGAATGAGCTGCAGAACGTCATCGCTTCCTGTGAATCTCTGCAAAGCTGTGGTCAGGACAAAACTGTTCATCGAGTCAGCAGGACCGGTAGGGAAATGCGATTGAATGCTCAGATAGGGGCATATGATATGACCGATGTTATTCTGGACTTAGGGTCCGATGTAAATGTTTTAACCAAACAAACCTGGGAACAAATGGGGAAACCTACCCTTGCCTGGTCCCCTATATAGTTGAGGCTAGTCAACCAGCAAAAGATTGTACCTTTAGGAAGATTCCTGGATCTCCAAATAGATATTAACGGAGTCAGCAACTTCGCAGACTTCGAAGTAATTGAGATCATTGATGACAGCAACCCTTTCCCGGCCCTGCTAGGAATTGAATGGGAAATGGCAAATGCTGCAGTCATCAACCTAAAGAAGAGACAGATGGTTTTCAAAGGGAAAGAATTCAGGGTCATCCTGCCCCTGGATCCTTCACAAGGGGAATGGTACATAGAACCACTCTGACATGAGGATCAAGCTGATGCGGAACCCATCTCTACTATCACTGCGCAAGAAGAAGGTTATGAGGATCCTCCGGCTGTAGGGTGGGAGTCTGGTAGCTCCTGTATGACGGACTCTGAAGATGAATTAGAAATATGGAAACACTGATTATCTGAGCACCATAGGGGCAGCAATGTCTTCCCTACCAAGTCTCTTAGATGGGTCGACTCACAAACCAGACGTATACCTATGTATGATGGTTCGATAGATCCTGAACTGTTTATTGTACAATTCTCGGATCAGATACCTGACCTACAGAAAATGGAGGCCCTGGATTCAGCATTCAGAGCCACAGCAGTCAGATGGTGGACGAGCCATAAGAAGCAGATCCCTACCTGGGAAGCATGTCAGAAGCTCCTTCGCCTGAGGTTCTCGGACCAGTTGGCAAAGGCGCGAAGCAAGTTTGATGGAAAAACTTGCCCCCAGGACCACTTAAGCAAATTCTACGAGGCATGGAAGTATGTACCTCAGGATGAGTGGGTACATAGATTTGTGCACACGCTGGGACCACTAGCGAAGAACTGGTACGCAGAGGCTGAAATTCGCCAAGATACTATAAGTTGGGACTGTCTTGTTCATAGCTTTATCAATACTTTCTCTACTAATGATGTCTGTCCAACCCTAGACGCAGCTATCAGGATCATCCATACTAAGGTATTTAACGAACACGAAGTGACAAAAAATCGCCCAGATTGGGCCACACAAGAAGCCCTCACAGTCGAATGTTATAACTTCACAGTCGACAAGGAGGAGGACCCGTGTCGTCTTGATATCCCTGAGTCAGAAGGATACTGCGACATGTATGGACCGGCAGTCAAAGTTCCTGAAGTGACGCAGCCCTTGAAGACGCGCACAGTTAACATTGGATCCGATGCATAGCCTAAGTTTGCTACCATTGGTGACTATTGGGATGATGAGATGGTAAGCAAGGTAACTCAACTTCTCCATGAATACCAAGATATTTTTCCAACCAAGTTCTCTGAAATGAAATGTATTCTGGGAGATATCGGTGTAATGAAGATCCCCCTGAAGCCTGATGTGAAGCCTATGAAGCAGCGCCCTTATAGATTGAATCCAAAATACAAGGAAAAGGTTAAGCTAGAGTTGGATAAGATGCTTGCTGCAGGAATAATCGAACCTGTTGAAGAATCTGAGTGGGTCAGTCCTATGGTCGTCCAGGAGAAAAAGACTAAGGGTGAAATCTGAATCTGTGTCGATCTAAGGAAACTCAATGATGCATGTCTGCACGACCCTTTTACCACTTCCTTTACAAATGAAGTGCTCGACAATGTCGGAGGTCAAGAAGTATACTCTTTTACTGATGGTTTTTCTGGCTACCATCACATCCGAATTGCTCCAGAGGACTGACATAAGATGACCTTTGCTACCGAAATGGGATCCTTCCAGTATACTGTCATGCCCTTCGGGTTGAAGAATGCACCTGCCATATTTTCTCAAGTAGTCATCTCCGCGTTTAAAGAATACATACATAAATTCTTAGAATTTACTTTCATGATTGGACTATTTTTGGGCTAGTAAAAGACCATATAACTAGTTTGAGACTTATGTTGGACAAATGCAGATAGCACCAAATATCCTTGAACTTAAAAAAGTGCATTTTCTGTGCAGCCTTTGGCATTCTACTTGGCCATGTGGTATGTAAGCAAGGATTGATGATGGACCCTGCGAAGATCGCTATTATTGTGAACCTGCCACCTCCGAAGTCCGTCAAACAACTTCGCACAACGCTTGGTCACACCGGTTACTACAGGAAATTTATCCAAGGATATGCCAAGATTACCACCCCAATGGAAAGGCAGCTAAAGAAATATATTAAGTTCGAATGGACAACAGAATTCCAAGCAAGCCTCGACATTCTGAAAGAAAAAATGGTCATTGCCCCTATCCTAGTATTCCCTGACTGGAACAAGGAGTTTCATGTGCATGTTGATGCATCCTCTATTGCTTTAGGTACTTTGCTCGCTCAGCCAGGTGAAGGTAATATCGATCACCCTATCTCTTTTGCCAGCAGAAAGTTGTCTACAACATAGAAAAATTGTACTACGACAGAACGTGAAGGTCTTGCTATGGTATATGCATTGCAAAAATTTCGACATTATCTGCTAGGATCTCATTTTAAGATGTTTACTGACCACTCTGCTTTGAAGTACTTGGTTAACAAACCTGTGCTAGGTGGAAGAATATGCAGATGGTTAATTCTATTTCAAGAATATGATTTTGAGATCATTGTTAAGCCTGGAAGACTTAACCTAGGACCTGACCACTTGTCGAGGCTCGAGTCAGGCGAAGAACCTACCAATTTGGATGAAGGCCTCCCTGATGCACAATTATTTGCTATCCAGATAGTTGATGAATATTTCCAGGATATTGTTCATTATTTATCCACAGGTATCCCCCCTCCAGAGATGACCACACAGCAGAAGAAGCAGTTGGTGGTTCACGCCGCGGACTTCACTTTAATAGCAGGACAGCTGTATAAAATGGGACCAAATGAGATACTGCGCAGATGTGTTTTGGAACACGAAAAACCTCTAATATTGGCTGAAGCACACTCTGGTGCAGCAGGAGGTCACTATGCAAGCGAAGCCACAGTGCAGAAGATTTTGACAGCCTGCTTATGGTGGCCCACACTTCACAAAGATGCAAGAGAATATTGCCACAGCTACGACATCTGTCATAGGACAGGTAAACCATCTAGGAGGGATGAAATGCCCCTAGCTCCACAAGTAACATTACAGGACTTTGAAAAATGGGCCATTGACTTTGTTGGTCCTATCAACCCCCCTGCGAAAAATTCAGGAGCCAAATACATCATTACAGCAACTGATTATCTTACCCGTTGGGCCGAAGCTCAACCAGTCAAGACCTGTAGCACTGCTACTGATGCGAAGTTCATCTTCGACAACATCTTATCCAGATTTGGGTGTCCCAAAGTTCTTATGAGTGATTAGGGGTCACATTTCCTGAACAGGACTATTGAAGTATTGACTGAAGAATTTCAGGTGTATCATCAAAAGAGTACCGCATATCACCCACAAGCAAACGGGACTATCGAAGCTTTTAACAAAATCCTTGAGCATGCCTTGACAAAGGTTTGTAACGCTAACAGGAATGATTGGGATATTCAAATTCCAGCAGTGCTATGGGCTTACAGAACTACTTGCAAAAAGTTGACAGGCCATACACCCTTTCGACTAGTTTATGGGCAAGAAGCTGTCATGCCCATGGAATACATTGTTCCCAGCCTCTGGATATCTGATTTCACCGACATGGATGACCCAGCCATAATCACAGAGAGACTGAAGCAGATATTAGAACTTGAAGAGGATAGATTTGTCACAAGCTTCCAACAACAGGTGTAGAAAGCTCGAGAAAAAGCATGGCATGATAGACACATCAAGAAGAAACATTTTCAGCAGGGTGATCTTGTGCTCCTTTATGACAGCAAATTCATGAAGTTCTCAGGAAAGTTTAAGACACATTGGAAATGACCGTATGTAGTACAGAAAGTTACTGACGGGGGCGCAGTCCAGCTAGCTAAGTTAAATGGTGAGATTTTTCCCTCTATGATAAATGGGAGCCCCTTAAAAAAGTACACGGACAGGCCAGGTACTCAGAATAGGAGGTAGTACCAAGAAAATAAGCGAAGATGCTCGTAGCATTATGGATTATAGTAGTCTGTTTTGTCTAAAGGATGCGAAGCTACAGGTTGGTCATAGGTCGCAGGGTCAGACTGTGTCGAAGTAAAAGGTTGTCAAGGTGTGTCGCAGTCCAAAATGTGACGGATGGGACATATTGCATTCGGCGGCGCTGGCACGAGAGCTGCTCTCATTACTCGTCATAATGAGATTTTGGGAAAATCCGGCGCTGTGCGGAGAAGATTTTCGGAACTTCATCAAATTTGGTGTCATTATTGCACCATGATGAAAAATTCCGCTTCGGGATTCTATAAGAAGCCATCTCGGCCTGTGTTTTCTGTCTTAAGCACGTTTGTGAGATATTCAGCCTGAACCATGTCGAACGACTGTAAAGTTCAGGGGCTAGTACGAGAAGTAAGGGACAGAGGTCTGCAGCACCTTCTGAGTACTCTGCTAGTACAGCCCTACTTGGCTAAGGACATCGACAGGTAGGATTTTGCTCTAAATTTGCAAAGACGGACAGGAGTTTTCTCTAACGTAGAGCAACAAAGGGCATGGGGCCTCGCAGAAAGACTCTGGGGAATCCCGCCATGCAATCTTTTGGCGTAGTAGAACCATGGCAGCTATATTCCTTCCGCAGTGTGACACACAATCCCAGGGGACCCCAAATTTGTGTATGGTCATGCATCAGCAATTGGAGTGAAGGATGGTGTTGCAGGTGGATCGCGACGGCTTCATCAGCAAAACTTCTGCAAAGGACAGAAGTAGGTAGCCGGTAGTAGCATGGAGAGCTTCAGCAAGCAGTACACTATGCTTCGTGAGCGGAATTCTGCCACCAGAGAAACTGAAGAGTGTCCCGAGACGGGCCACTGGTGAGTCTTAGGGGCCTGTTGGGACGTGCACCCTAACGACCCTTAAGATGGGTAACTCCACGGTTAATCAGAAAGTTTGTAAGCGGAGTTACGGGTCAAAACAGTCTTAGGGGTGTCGGGGGAAGTTAAAACTCCTTTTTTGTAATAAACCCTTGGTTGCAATCCAGGGTTTAGGGTTTTGGGTACCCATGGTTTAAGACCATGGTTTTGTAAAAATGCGTAGTATAAATAAGCGCTTGTGTAAAGAATATAGGTTAGGTTTTATGATGTAAGAAAGGTTAAGGCAAAGCTAAGGTTGATTCTGTAAGGAAAGGATAAGTCCCAGCCGTGTGCGTGGACGACCTCTGCAGCTGTGTGCGCAGAGGTTTTTTTTTGTAACGAAGATTGAGGAAAGACCTATAGCTGTGTACGCAGGGGCCTGCTACTGTGTTCGCGGCTTTTAAGGATTGAAGGGATCTGCAGCTGAGTGCGCAGATCAAACTGTGGTTTTACAGCAAGTTGAATAAAACACAGTTTGTGGACGTAGCCCCTACACTGGGGGTGAACCACGTTATATCTGGTGTTGTGGTTTCTTTTGTTGTTTCTGTTTCTGTTTTCTTTTATGCATTAATAACTGTATACATTTGATAAGTTAGATCGCTGCTAATATTTAGCTTCGCTGTGAATTCCCTATAGTGGGTTGAGCAAGTCACGACTGTTTATTTATCTGCGAATTTGTATGTGAATGAATGGTAAAACTTTATAAGTATTGGTTAATAAGGTTATTAAAATGCTAAGGTACAGTAATCCCCCTCTCTGCTTGCAGAAACCTGATTCTGCGGCACCCCATAGCTGTTTCGGGTGAGACTGCAACCTGCGCGCAGGTTGTTGCCGAAAGGGCCAACACTGTGGGTATTTTGTTGGTGCGACACTAAAGGATTAAACCCGGGTATGCCCTATTTCCCAACACTAATGTAGAAATGATACTCCTTAATCACTTCACGATTATTTTCATTTCTATCAAAACCATCAACATCAAGCTCTGCATGTCTATACATAATATGAACAAGTGCAGACACCTGATCTAAATGATAATACTCACTCTGTATCTCCTGTTGCGGACTGAAAGTGTAATTTTTAGCAAAATCAACAATTGATAATATTGTTCCTTTTCCAAATACATCTCATGATTGCTTGAGCTGTAAGTCCTGCCATCATGCTAAGTGAGAGTGCTTGATATATTTATATATTTGATCCCTGAACAAATTCATAAAATCTGTCAAAGAGATATCGCTTTCAACTAAATTAATCTTTCTTGATGTTGATGTTGAATCTATAACGGGAGTATAATCAATGTATACATATCTCTTCCATTTCATAATGTGATTTTATAGTTGAGGATCATTTGTATCAATGTGGTAGTTAACATTAAAAAGTGCCAAATCAGAACATTCCTCACATTTTTTACCCCTGACGCATTGTTTCTTATAGAATACTTGATCATTCTCTCGTACACATAGTATTTTAGATACAAATTCACGAACACTCACAGGAGGGGGGTTATTTGGCAAACAATGCATGCCACAATCTAGAAATGTCTCATAATATAATTCGAACTCTACATTGTATCAACAACAACATGTTTCATGAACAATGATGGGCCTGACAATGCATCGTTTAAATTTCACAAATGTGCTAAGGGAAATATTTGCATCAACATTACTCTCCATAAAAATTTTGAACATTTCCACTTGAGTGATCTATGTTATGTGTTTGGCATGAGTTTCATAGTTTCCTTTCGATATACAACGTTGCACAACATCCTTTTAATTTGGTAAGACACAAGAGTTTAAATTCCAAAACTCTTTCACCCTGTCTCTCACATTATCTGGAAGTATATATTGATAAGGTTTCCTACAAATAACACCCCAACATGCAACTTAATCATCCTCATCTAATTAAAATATAACGTTTTTATGCTTCCATAAACTTTTTCTTGATGTTTTTAACATTCTTGCAGTAGTAGACAACAAACGAATGTTTACAGTGTTTTTTTCCACAACCCCTATTAGAATAGATTTACAAGCAACCATGTAATTATGAGATCATTGTTTTGAAAGTGATGCAAGGAGCGATGTAAAATTTTGTGATACAATCTCATTTGATTTAGCCTCTTTGGTATTTTTAATGCCTAATAATGTCATTGCATTTCTTAGACATTTTCGCTTTAACAACGTATTTAACAATTGAGCTTGTTCTATGACAGAAATACCTTCAAAATATTCTTTGACTATCTTTTTTACTCTATAGTGAGCTATATGATCAGGCATTGGAGGTCCCATTTCTTCAATTTTACTTGAATCCATATTCTCTAAAAATGTATCACTAATGGTGATATTGTTGTAGCTTCTAATGAATCTTTGTGAATTGGTAAGTGTGGTAGGATGTTGTATGTTGGATGTCGACCCCGCATAAGAATAAATATATGAATTTGTTTAATTGTGATTTCATTCAAATCAAATATATATATATATATATATATATTTGATTTGAATGAACTCACAATTAAACAAATTCATATATTTATTCTTATGCGGGGTCGACATCCAACATACAACATCCTACATATATATATATATATATGTTTATATATATTATATTTAAATAAAAATTATAAACATATATCAAAATTTATTTACTCACCAATCATGGGATCAATATTGACGCTACCCATAGTTTTCTCCACATTTGTCATTTCCTCGTCACCTCCATGCTCTTCATTTATTTCATCAATGTGTTCCTTGACAATCTGCATTCCTTCATCACCACCATGTGCGAGGTTCACATTTTGCATTTCTTCGTCACCACCAAGTGCCTCCACATTTCTTTCCATTGCTCTATTTTCTCTTAACTTCCTCATATTTTCACGCTTTTTGTCCTTCCTTGCCTCTTCATCAGTTCTGGTGCGATCATGTTTTTTTCCATAGTTCCTTTGATTTCCCATGTTCAAGAAATTAAAACCTAAAATACAATTCATGAAAAGATATGAGAATTCGGAGTTACATACATACATTAAAAAAAAGATAACAACAAACCTAACAAGAGTAATATGTTAAGCATTATTGTAACAAAAACTTATAGGTACATGCCAAAACAAGGATTTGCACAAAAGAAAGTAAAATTACCTAGAAGTAGTCTCAAGAAAATACCCACCATATTTAAATCATAGGTTAAAGTAAATGCCCGCAACATATGGTCAAGTTGTATGCTATTGATATTTCTACCTAAACATGATCTCAGTTTGTATTAAGCATGTCTGATGAAAAACTTATGGATTTACCAAAATAGGGTTTCAGGATAAATTTTTGATAAAGTCCTGAAAATGACTAAGTGTTCGAAAAATGGCTCAAGTGGCCTTGGGAAAATGCCTGCAATACCTAATGGGTTAATGATAAAAATAGTTTGAAACTACCATGCTCTAGATTGTTAATAAGGATATCTCTCCATATTCTTAGTTTTCACAGAAGGTGTTTGATGACCAAATTAATATCCTACCAAAACAGGGGTTCAAGTTGCTTTTACACCAAAGTAGCGAATCTGCCTAAGTGGCCTCAAGGAAATGACCACCATAGCTTGTGGGTTGAAGAAAATTACAGCACCATATGGTCATTGTGTAGATGGGTGTTTTTTCTACCTGTCCACATCTTTAGATCGACTTGAAGGTTCATGAGGAAGAATATATGGATCTACCAAAATAGGGTTTTAGGATAAACTTTGCAAAAATTCATGAAAATGACTAAGTGTCGAGAAACTGGCTCAGTTGGCATGAAGAAAATGCTTGCTATCATTAATGGTTGAATGAAAAAAAAATCTGAAGCTACCATGCTCTAGCTTGTCAAGAAGGATATCTCCTCATAGTCTTAGTTTTCATAGAAGGTGTTTGATGAAAAAAATAAGAACCTGCCAAAACAGGGGTTAAAGAAAATACCTTGATAAAAATAAAAATCTGTGGCCTGAAGAATAATGCAAAATCTCAGAAAATATATAAAATTTTATATGTGAATTCCTGGTTTCAATATGGATATAATAACTCTCGACTGAAAAACACTCTACCAACTTTCGGTTGAAAAAAGCTATGCCAACTCTCGGTTGAAAAAAATTCTTTAAACTCTTCGTGGAAAAACATTCTCCAAACTCTCGGCTGAAACATGCTCTGACAACTCTTGGTAGGAAAATGATCTGTGGACTCTCGGCCGAAACACACTCTGCCAAATCTCAGCTGAAAAAATAGTTTACAACTTCTCAATTGAGATAGATAAAAGTTCTCTCAGATGAGAGATTATTTATACACCTCTCGGGCAATAATTTTGGAATCCTGTTGGAATCACCGGAGTTTAATGTTGGGCCCATAAAAAGATTCCTGAAGAAAACACTCGGCTCAGATATATTTAATTTTTTCCTCCAAGAGTTTAAAATAACTTTCAGCCGAGATATTTTCTTAACTATGGGTTATTTTTCAAGAGAAAATACCTCTCGCCCGAGAAAATTTAAATCTCTCGGCCGAGAGTTTTTTAGTCAACATTTCCAGCACCATTTCTACAGTTTTTAGAAATGTTTGACTTTAGCAAGGTTGAAACACTTCAAAAAATGAGAATTACTAGTCGGATTTTATACCAGTAAATTCATCATTCAATCTACTTTCTCATCATATATATATATTTTTTAATTTCATTTAGGATTTCTGTTTTTGATGATTTTTTTTCTAAACTTGATCATTAAAAAAGCTAGTCACTTAAAAATCAGTAAAAATAAAAATTCAATATCGTCATGAAGATGAAGCCAAATTTTTTTTTTTAAATTACAAGGTTGTTTCTTCCAGTGTCCTCTTCAAAAGGGTGCTTTCAGTTTTTCTAATAAGAGTCACATTTGAAAGAAATTGAGACGACAAAACCATGTGTCAATAAGGCACCATTTTTGGTGCATGTATTATTTTGATAAATAATAAAAATAGCGTATAAGTCCAAAACTCATAAACATATAGTCCATGCACAACTGAAATGAGTGTAGATTATGATTATACATTTCGTTTCCCTAATATAAATAACTATCTCTAAGAAAAAAGGAGGGCACAAAGGTCACTCATTATTCATACTTAAAATTTTAAATTATATGTATTTGGTGCCCTCCAAATTCGCCCCACTATATGTCGATAATTTTTTTTTTTTAAATATGAGTACGTAGCTAATTCAATTCTCTAAAACATTTTTTTTTACTTCAAGGTGAAATTCCTAAGGGAGATATCAGTTTGAAGGGGTTGAAGTTGAAAAACATACAGTTTTGCAATTTGTTTTGTCAAAAAACAAGCAAAAGGTGTGTATTACAATCCAAAAGAAAAGAGGAGTTAAGTATTCACAAAGATATATTATGATAAACAAAATTTGTAATATTTATCGCAAATTTAGCTAACTGTCGAAGAAGGTAAGTAAACTCAAAATTCAAAAATCAAGATGTGGTCATATTTTATGAGACACAATATACAAAATAATGTAAGCATCATGAAATGATGATATGGATACACAATGATGACCAATCTCCCCATATTTAAATTGACCACAATATGGTAATACACAAGAATGAACTCTTAGTAATTTCATCACAAGGTAAAATGATAGATAGAAAAAGGGAGATAGTGATATAATATGCCTATAGGAAAAGTATATGATCAAATATACAAAAAATATTAAGTTAAAGTGGATAATTTTGAATAAATGAAATCATTTATTCAATATTATTTACAATAAGAAAACAAAAAAATAATCAAAACAAATTCTAAACGGTGCAGTTTATAATTTCAATTAGAATATGAGTGAGCAATGTTCGTAAATTTTTTTAAGTAAGAAAACATTATGAACATCATCTACAAATATTATTTCTTTAAAACTTAAGATCCTCATTCATAAGTAGTTTGTAATTAAGGCTTACAGTAAGATGATTAATATCTAAGCAAGAAAAGCCCACAGGGGTGTAGATTGACTAGAAAGTGTCGTGTAAATGAAAGAATGTTGTAAAGGAGGTCTCATGTTCAAATATCGCCCTGAATTATCTGTTCCCCGTGCTTGCGGGCTATGTGGATGCACCTGGGGTTATAGTGGCAGCTGACAGGAATGGACCCTGTGTCACGCAAGTACCAGAACCGTCCAGTTACTGATTCCCCTAGTATAAAAAAAGAAATATAAGAAAGACATAACATAATGTGTGTTTCATGAACATTAGCTCATCCTGATCCTAAAATTGATACGTCACTTGATAACTACAGATTGTACTGAAAATAAAGCATCCTACTTCTAACAAAAGAAAACAAATTAATGAAACTAAATCTAAATATAGATATGTACATATGTACAAGGAAAATAAAGAAAAATTGAGATCATATAGCCAATGTAATGAGAAATGTAAACTCAACCTAACAAGCATATGTACATCAAAAGAAAAAAATGAAAAAATAACAAAATATAGAAATCAAAATTAAAACTATCTAGATTTATTTCTAGCAAGTGCAACATCATAAAATTATTATTTATAGAGAATCTTGTATGAAATCAATATTCTAACCAAGCTTCTATTGGATCTTTATGTTAGATTTTTATCATTTAAGCAATATTACCTTAGGATCTTATCCGAGAGAATAACATGCACCCCAAAAATCACAAGAGACAAGAGACACAAAGAATTTTCCTTAGGGAAACCATAAAGGAGAAAACCCCAAAAATTCCTTAAAGATAGAATTAGCACTAATAGTAGTAGTAAAGCTCAAAGATAGAAAAGATGATCTCCCATTGTTGTTCTCTCTCTCTCACTTGAGAGAGCTTCTCCTCTCTCACTCATTCGCCCTAGTGAGTGAGTGTGTGTTTGTAGAAATGAGGAGAGCCTCACTTCTATTTATATTCTTTCGTTCACTTTATGTCCACTCCAACATGTCAGTCTCACTTAGCAATTACTTACCATGGTTTAATTCTCTAGGAGAGTATAATAACCCTGGTTTCCCACAACTATGGGGACTTTTCCCTCTAATAAACAAGGATGTTTAACCTTAACTCAATTGTGGGGACTATTGCCCCGACTTACAATGGAGGGTGTTGTAGCTGCAACTATTTTCCACAAATTTCTTAAATTTTGGTCCCCTCCTCATGATTTAGTGTTGGTTTTAATCGTTTGATCCTTGAATGTTTTCTGGGTCATGCTTTAATTTTGAACGATTTGTTGAAGATTAACTCTTGTCCTATTTTCAGAAGTTGCTTGTGTTTGGAATTGTTGTGGATCACAGATTTTAGAATTTTTTTTGCTGAGTTAAAGATGAATCGGGTGAAGTGTCTTTGAAAAACATTGTTTCGAAGGTGAAACAGTTTCAATCGTTTTCGAATTTTAAAGTTTTCAAACACTTAGCAATTTAACTTGATCGGAGGCCGTTGTCTGTTTTGCTTCCACCGTTGCGTCTCCCAAACCAGCTAGCTACCCGAAAGGAAAAGTGCTCTGCCCGCCGATGCGTGTCCCATGTTTATAACATTTGATCTTTTTCCATTGTGGCTCCCAAAGCAGCTAAGCCCCCGAAGTATAAAGCACTCCACCCTCTGATGCGTGTTGGTCTTTGAGTCGCCTCGCCATAGTCTTTCTCTTTTCCTTCGTTGCGGCTGTGCGAATCGCTTGGCCCCCGATGTCGTTGTATTTATGACTTCCGATATGAAGTTTTCCCACCCACATCCTAGGTCTTAACTCTTCTGACTCTGACATGCTAAAGTGTTCCGCAGTGCTCATCGCCTGTTAAAGCCCGCCTATGCGGCTGTGGATGAGTCTACCCTACCGTGTTAGCAGTAATGCGACGCATAATCTTTCGTGTTGAGAAGCCATTTGATTGATAGAATTTGAGGTTTTGTTTCAGAATGTAATCCCAATGAATGATACACCTTGATGAATCGCAGGTGGACTCAAAGGACTTTTCATACTACCATGGCGTGAAGGCATAGCTGGGCAGTTTTGGAAAAGGTCGAACCATGGCCAGCAGGATCTCAAGAAGGAAAAACGAAGGAAAAGACAAAATGAATAGAGACAAAGGCACAGACCCGAAAGGTCTATCAGTTACTTATCAGATCGTGAATGCGTATAGAAAATAAAATGGGAAGATGAAACTTTTGGAGGGACCGAAAGGTCATACGTTTGGGGGCAGCCCAAGCGGTATGCTATTGTAGTTTAAATATTTAAAAGTTATAACTTACAAGGGGATTTTTCCCTAAAAAACATGTAAACTAATGCTTGTAAGAGGAACTATTTCGTTTTACAACCAGAGACTGCAACTTTTTCCTGTTGGAGAAAGTGCTATGTGGAATGTATCAATGTGATTAAATGAGCAATGTTGAATGTGACCTATTTTGTTTTCAACTGTGTCTCATTAACTGTGAGAGCATTCTAACTTCCTGAACCTATGTTCTTGTTTGAATGTTCTTTAGTATATTTTATGATGTCTTACACCATGAGTAACGGGGTTTTTAACTGTTGATGAGCTATCTTATCATGTATACGTTTATTCATGTTTATATGTTTGGTTATAAGAACAGTTATCTGTGATTTTCCATAACACATGAACAGTATTGCATTACTCATGAATTAATCTAGCTCTCTAGAGATAGTTTAGTTAGTATTTATTTTCTTGCATATAGGTGATTTGGATGCTTGTGAGTTCTAAGACGAGAGGTAAGAACTTGCGCATCACATTGTGACTACTCTTTGCATCTTTATCACCCTTCATTGTTAATTAGGCACATGCATATCATACTTTAAGTCAAAAATACAAAAATACACACGGTGGACCGGGCCGCAACTGGTAAAACCTTTGTTTTTTGTTACTTGACCTACGGTAGCCAGACCACAAACCGGACGGATTCCCTACATCAAACAGTCATGGGCTAGTTGGGAACGTTGATTGGGGAGAATCCCTTGATGTTGTTGCGTGCGAATTTCTAGGCCTCAACAGTTTCTGACGCTAGAAGGAGGGCCACCAGTGCATGGCTGGCCGAGGAAACCCATTTTCTTGAGATTATTCCACCAATAACAGTTCTGAAAGTAGTGGGATTAATAATCTAATTCCGAAAGAAAGGAGTAGAGAACATTTGTTTTCCATTGACAACGAGGTTGTTAATAATATGAGAAGCCACACCAAGGAATATGTGAAGAAGATTGGAGGATTTCCGATCATCCCTGAATTTCCTAAAAGAGAATATAAAAGGAAGGACCGTCCTATATTGGAAGACTCAGTGCTGGTTGGGGATTGGGAAGAACTTGTAGAAATAGCCTTACAGGAAGATGTACTGCCTTTGAACCAAGAAGGTCTAGACACTCCTCATAGTTCTCCTGCTCACACTCCTATTTTCTCACCTCCTCACTCTCCACCCAGACTCATGGCGGGCGTAAATTCTAATCAACCACCCAACCCACCAAATCCACCACCTGCCTGGAGAACTAGATCACCTTTAAACCTAACACCTTCGTTACATGATTTACCTCAAGCGTTTGAAAAGATGCTGCCCAAACTCGACCCAAGTGAGAAGATACTAGTGGATGAACACCTGTAATGTTTTTACTTGGCAATAGAAGGGTTAAGGGCTTGGGAGCATGAGGATGTAGTTTTCAAACTATTCCCGCACACCCTTAAAGGAGATGCAGCATCATGGTATTTTGGTTTTCCTGCAAACTCCATACCTGATTGGGATACTTTTGAAAGGATATTTATAAGTAAATATGCGACTCAGAAGACTCATGCAGCCCTCATGAAAGGATTATGTGCCTTAAAGAAAGAGAGAAAGGAAAAGGTGCACAGTTTCACCCAAAGGTTTGTAGCATATCTCAAGAATTTTTCTGAAGCTGGCAAACCTTTAGACAAGGTCCTGATTGAATATTATACCTCAGCTTTAGGCCTTGAGTTGGCCATGTTTCCCAAAATAAAGGCCAAGCCTACTTTGGTGGAAACCTATGAAGAGGCTGAAATAATAGAGGCTGAAAGAGAAAGTATCAAAGATTATCCCGAACAGTCAAGAGAGAAAGGTGTGGGAAGGAAAGCCTTGTTGTTTGCTAAGCCTAAGGAAGAGAAATCACCATATTTTGAAAGTATGGAAAAAATGATGCATAAGCTTTCTAACAAAATCATAGACTTGGAAAAAGAGAAGGAAACTCAAAGGTTCTATAGGCCCTATTACAAGAAAAGAGAGGACAACAATCAATCCCAACCTCCTCCTCATAATTCAACATCTATGAATTTAACAGAGGTAGGAATGGAAAATTTTTGCACTTTCCACCAATAGCCCAACTCTGAAAAGAATTGTCCTCAATGGATAAAATCAATGACGTTGGTTATGAATCAGCTGTTGGATTCTGAATTAACAGAAGATGGAGATGAAGAAAGAAAAGAGAGTACCACTTCAACGAAGGAACAAGAAGAGGAAACCATGGTTCTATGGAATTCTGTTTCCTTATTTGATGCTGAAGAGGAAAAGAATCGGGGCCCCAAAGACGTCATGGAAACCAACATAACAACAAGGAGCCAAGGGCTAGCTAAAGAAGATAGTCTCATACTCCCAAAAATCAGAAGGCTGCAAAAAAATGTTAAAAAATTTCAAAAGAATTCCTTAGCTGATAAAATTTCCGAATTCACCATTACCAACCAGGATCCTAGGCAGACTGATACGGTCACCAAGCCCAATCAAGAAAAAAATAATGTTGATAAGCCACATCCTGCTAAAATCCAGATGGATTATGACATCGTGGAATATATAAAGAAGGCAAAGGCGAACATTTCACTATTTGAAATGTGTAAAGTGCCGCAACAAAAGGAAAGATTATTGAAAGCACTTGAAGAATCGGATGAGAGGCTGCCTGCTGACAATCGGATGAAAGAGGAAGAAGAAATCAGAGAAACCAGCAGTGGAGGTAAGTCTAAGAGCAAACATCCACCTTTCCTCCTCACTTTTGAAATTTTTAATCACAACGTACATAATTGCCTTGTAGACTCAGGGGCGTCGGTTAACGTCATGCCAATATCAGTCTGTAAAAAGATAAATGGGCATCCCAAGCCATCCACATGGAGGGTTGTTCAGTTGGACCGGACGGATGTAAAGGTAATTGGTGAGATGGAGGATGTCCTAGTCCGCCTGTCGTCAAATGATAAAATGTGCCAAGTTATTAACATTGTGGTGGCCGATATACCAGACGCTTACGGTCTTGTTCTAAGTAGATATTGATTGGCCAAATCAAATGGATATTTTTCCTCGAATTGGTCGCATCTGTGGCTGTCGTATAAAGGAATCCCGAACCAAATTAAGATTTTGAGGGAACCTCACATGAAATACAACGTTACTCAACTTGAGGAGAAGAATGAACTAGTGGATTCTGTGTTGGGAAATTACTTTATTGAATTGGAACCAGGTAATTATCAAGCAGAAGAAGCTAGCGACACATCAGACACCCAGCCTGATCTCCTTCGATTTTCACAGGCTGATGAAATGGACTGTAACATAGTAAACTTAGCAGTAGGAGTAGATTCGTGTGCTGTAGTTAGCGATTTTTTGACATTGGTTTTTGATGGCTCTAAGACGTTAGAAGGGTCAGGGACCAGCTGTGTCCTGATCAACCCCAAGAATAATAAACATTTTCTCTCATGTAGATTAGAGTTTGAATGTATGAATAACACGACTGAGTATGAAGCGTTGGTGCAAGGTTTAAGGAAAGCAATCGAATTAAAGGTAAGTAATCTGAAAGTTTTTGGAGATTCTGAGATAATTGTAAAACAGATTCGAAATCAAATACATTGCATTTCTCCTCACCTAAAAACCTATCAAAATGAGGTATGGGATCGGCTCAAATGTTTTAACGCATTTAATATTATTTCAATTCCAAGACTTAAAAATGCAGCAGCTAACTTGTTAGCCACATCAGCTGCTAGGTTTGTGCCTACTAATAATCGATGCTCTGTTGAATTTATTTTTAGGCCCTCGGTCCCTGATATGATCACCAACCTACGAGTGTTCGACGATGACCAGCAGATTATAGAATGATTAACTAATGACGAGCTTTTTAAAGGAGCAATTATAGATGATGAAGAACATCAAGTCGAGCTGAAGTATGATAATTTCATCCCTAAAGGATTCAGAATCTTAGAAAGAATGTTTGACTTAAATGAAAAGTTCAGAAGACCGGTAAACGTGAAGACTCATAGCTCATCTCTACAGTTCGAGCTGATAAATTTAGGGACTGAAACGAATCCTCAACATGTGAATCTTTGCAAATGTTGTTCACCAGCAGAAAGAGATAAGTTCATCAGTCTTTTTAATCAATATAAAGATGTGTTGGCCTGGACATACGCAGATTTAAAAACATATGACACCAGGATCATCCAGCATGTTATCCCAATCAAAGCTGGTGTCAAACCTTATCAGCAACCTTTAAGGAAAATGCACCCCAAATTGGAACCTCTGATTCAGAGTGAAGTTAAGAAATTATTGGATGCTAGGATCATTTTTAAGGTCAGACACTCTGAGTGGGTCTCAAATTTGGTTCGAGTGAGGAAAAAGTCTGGAGAAATCAGGCTATGCGTGGATTTCAGGAATTTAAACCGCGTTTCAGATAAAGATAACTATCTTGTGCCACCCATGGAGAAACTACTACAAATGGTCTCAGGTTCTGAACTATTCTCGCTATTAGACGGTTTTTCCGGATACAATCAAGTATTAGTAGTTGAAGAAGACAGATTGAAGACAACATTCAGGACTAGATGGGGAACCTTCGCTTACAGAAGAATGCCCTTTGGGCTTATCAACGCTGGAGCCACATTCCAAAGGGATATGGACATAGCTCTCCATGGACTGATTGGCCGTAGTACTGTGGTGTACCTTGATGATATTACAATATTCTCAAAGAGGAGAGAAGAGCACGCATTTCATTTAAGGCATATTTTTGAACGCTGTCAGAAATATGGCATCTCACTTAATCCCAGGAAGTGTGTGTTCGCTATCACGGAGGGAAAGTTGCTTGGTCATATAGTTTCAAAGAAGGGAATCTCTATAGATCCAGAAAGAATTAAGGCCATTGAACAAATCCCCTTCCCCCATAATAAAAAAGGGATGCAATCATTTATGGGAACAATAAACTTCGTGCGAAGATTTGTGCCAGATTTGGTTCAGATTGTCAAACCTCTGCAGCAAATGGTGAAGCAAAGTGCACAGTTCAAATGGACTGAAATTAAGAAGAATGCATTCAGAAAGATCAAAACTGTTGTTGCACATGCACCCTCCCTAAAAAGCCTAGATTTTGATAAATATTTTATTCTATATACTTTTGCATCTGATGATTCGCTAGCAGCTGTGCTTACTCAAAAGGAAGACGGGGGGATGAATTCCCAATATCTTTCATCGGCACTGGTCTACAAGGGGCCAAATTAAATTACCTAGCTATTGATAAACAGGCTTATGCAGTATTCAAAGCAGTGAAACAATTCAGTCCCTACATATTAAAAAATTGAACCAAGGTGATCGTCCCATACCCATCTGTGAGGTCCCTTTTTGTACAGAAGGAGTTAGGAGAAAGAAGGGGCAATTGGGTAACAACTCTTCAATAATATGAACTTGAATTCAAGCTAGATTCTATAGTTAAAGGGTAGGGGTTGTGCAAACTAATGGCTAAAAATGGGAACAATGACAAACACGCCTGGGAAGACGAGGCTAAATTGCATTTGATGGATGTATGTCCTTTGTTCACAGCTCATGATTCTTGGTATAGGGACCTCTTGCATTACCTATAGGTAGGACTGTTGCCAGAACATTGGAATTCTAAGAAAAGAAGAGCGCTTATTCTTAAACCAGTTTCCTATCAAATTGTTGAAGGAATATTATTCAGGAAAAACTATGATGGAGTTCTTCTTAGATGCTTAGAGAAAGAAGATGCGAAGAAAGTAATGACAGATTTGCATGACGGGCCTGCTGGGGGACATTATTCAAGAGATACTATAGCTCACAAAATTCTTAGAGCTGTTTATTATGGGCCTACGCTCTTCAAAGATACACACGCACATGTCAGGAAGTGCGATATTTTCCAAAGGTGTAGTGGAAGACAATCTAAGGCAGCAGCATCCCTAAAGCCTATGATGATCATGGATCCATTCGAGCAATGGGGGTTGGATATTATTGGAGAAATAAAATCGAATTCCTCCCTAAAACACAAGTACATTATGACTGCAACCGATTATTTCACTTGCTGGGTTGAAGCCATCCTGCTATGCAAGATAAATGAAGACATGGTCATCAGCTTCCTACAGGACCATATTATGACCAGGTTTGGAGTTCTAGTTTCTTTAGTCTTTGATAATGCTACTTACTTTTCATCGATTAAATTAACTGCTTTCGCTCATGAGAAAGGAATAAAGTTGCATTATTCTGATAATTACTATCCTCAAGGAAATGGCTTAGCTGAATCCACTAACAAAAATATGATTAGAATCTTAAAGAAAACTATAATAGAAAACCAGAGGAGTTGGCACTCAGTGTTACCAAATGCCCTTTGGGCCGATAGAGTCACCCCCAAGTATTCAATAGGAGTGTCTCCATATACCCTTGTGTATGGTAAAGAAGCCATTCTTCCTCCCAATATCATGCTACCTTCTTCCATAATAGCTCAAGAATCTAGAGGGCCGGATGATGAAATTTTGCAAATAAGGATATATAATCTCCTGAAAGAAGAAGAAGCTTGATCTAAATCCAGAGAGTGCTTTAAGCAACAACAAGAATTAGTTAAGAGATGGTTCGACAAACATAAGGCATGAACAAAAGACTTTGAAGTGGGAGATTTGGTTCTCAAGTGGGATCACCCCCATGATGAGAAGGGAAAACACACGAAGTTCTAACAGTTGTGGGTAGGTCCTTTCTAGATTGCGGAAAAGATTGGCCCTTCCACTTATAAGTTGCAAGATCTACAAGGGTGGGAAGAGAACTTACCAGTAAATGGCTTAGTTCTCAAGCCTTACTTTTCTTGAGTTTCGTTTGTGTTCTTCTATCTTGTAATATAAATCATTTGGCTTGGCCATCCTTTGAGTCTTTGAGTCATGAATTTTAGTTTTGTTTTAGTTTAAATTTCTGTTTTATTTCAATAAAAGGAAGCAAGCTTTGGTTGCATGGAGAGCATTAGAATTCTGGACTAACTAAAATCCTTGATTATAAGACTGTGTATTATGGTTTTGTCTGATAGAATTTCTTCTAGTTTAGCAGTTTTCCTAAATGGCTATGAACGCATTGAAGTCCTACTTAATACTTGTAAAGTAACTCAAGATTAAAATTTTTGGAATACTATTTCAAGGCTCCATGCATCTCACACTTAAAAATGTCCTAGGGGGTGATAGTAAAAGACCCATGGAAAGGAAGTAGGGTAAACAGTATATTATATATAAATGATCCCATGCCAAGAATTGAAATCCAAAAGGCTAAAGAGAGTCAAAACTCCTAAGAAAGCAATATGTATCAAAACAAAGTACTAAGTCATATGAGTATAAAGTTGTGAAAAGTTCTTCTCCATCCATGAGCTGAAAATTACATACATCTCTCACACAAAAGCACACTGGATAGAGGAGCCTGAATGAAAAGTTCAGAAAGAAAGGCATGAGGAGGACTCAAAAGGACAAAAAGTCCAAAAGAACAAAAAAGGTGCAAAATGGCATGGGAATGAGGAACAAATGAATATTTCTATTTACCATATGTTACGATCCTGTGGTGTCCAAGCTGGAAGCTACCCGAAGATAGAGGAAAAAAATGAAACTCATATTTCTAGCCTTGAAAGAGTTATCTTGACTTTGAAATCTTGGTTTCCATTTTCCTAAATTGGACTACTCTCAATGATTAAAGGTACATATATCTTCCATTTGGGAAATCCATACATCTAGAAGAATTCAACATGTTGGTTTTATGGTTAAACAGTCTGTTACTTAAGGAAGAAATTGTCCATAGATCTAGGATCACCAGGTAGTCACCAATTGATGCAGCTGCAACTATTTTCCCCAAATTTCTTAAATTTTGGTCCCCTCCTCTTGATTTAGCGTTGTATTTAATCATTTGAACCTTGAATGTTTTCTGGGCCATGCTTTAATTTTGAACGATTTGTTGAAGATTAACTCTCACCTGTTTTCGGAAGTTTCTTGTGTTTGGAATTGTTGTGGATCACAGATTTTAGATTTTGTTTTGCTGAGTTAAAGATGAATCGGGTAAAGTGTCTTTGAAAAATGTTGTTTCGAAGGTGAAACCGTTTCAATCGTTGCTGAATTTTAAATTTTTTAAACACTTAGCAATTTTACTTGATCAGAGGCTGTTGTCTATTTTGCTTCTGCCGTTGTGGCTCCCAAACCAGCTAGCTACCCGAAAGGAAAAGTGCTCCACCCGTTGATGCCTGTCACATGTTTATAACCTTTGATCTTTCATTGTTGTGGCTCCCAAAGTAGCTAAGCCCTCGAAGTATAAAGCGCTCCGCCCTCCGATGCGTGTTGATATTTGAGTCGCCTAGCCGTAGTCTTTCTCTTTTCTGCCGTTGTGGTTGTGCGAATCGCTTGGCCCCCGATGTTGTTGTCTTTCTGAATTTCGATCTGAAGTTTTCCCACCCATAGCCTAAGTCTTAACTCTTCCAACTCTAACGTTCTTAAGTGTTCTGCAGCGCTCATCGCCGATTAAATCCCACCTATGCGGCTGTGGATGAGTCTACCCTGCCGTGTTAGCAACAATGTGACACATAATATTTCTTGTTGAGCAGCCGTTTGATTGATAGAATTTGACTTTTTGTTTCAGAATGTAATCCCAATGAATTATACACCTTGATGAATCGCAGGTGGACTCAAAGTACTTTCCAGACTACCACGGTGCGAAGGCATAGCTGGGCAGTTTTGGAAAAGGTCGAACCGTGGCCAGCAGGATCTCAAGAAGGACAAATGAAGGAAAAGAAAAAATGAATAGCGACAAAGTTACAGACCCGAAAGGTCTATCAGTTACTTATCAGATCGTGAATGCATACAAAAAATAAAATGGGAAGATGAAACGTTTGGAGGGACCGAAAGGTCATACGTTTGGGGGCAGCCCAAGCGGTCTACTATTGTAGTTTAAATATTTGAAAGTTAGAACTTACAAGGGGATTTTTCCCTGAAAAACTTGTAAACTAATGCTTGTAAGAGGAACTATTTCATTTTACAACCAGAGACTGCAACTTTTTCCTATTGGATAAAGTGGTATGTGGAATGTATCAATGTGATTAAATGAGCAATGTTGAATGGGAACTATTTCGTTTTCAACTGTGTCTCATTAACTGTGAGAGCGTTCTAACTTCCTGAACCTATGTTCTTGTTTGAATGTTCTTTAGTATATTTTATGATGTCTTCCACCATGAGTAATGGGGTTTTTAACTGTTGATGAGCTATCTTATCATGTATATGTTTATTCATGTTTATATGTTTGGTTATAAGAATAGCTATATGTGATTTTCCATAACACATGAACAGTATTGCATTACTCATGAATTAAACTAGCTCTCTAGAGATAGTTTAGTTAGTATTTATTTTCTTACATATAGGTGATTTGGATGCTTGTGAGTTCTAAGATGAGAGGTAAGAACCTTTGCATCACATTGTGACTACTCTTTGCATCTTTATCACCTTGCATTGTTAATTAGGCACGTGCATATCATACTTTAAGTCAAAAATACAAAAATACACACGGTGGACCGGGCCGCAACCGGTAAAACCTTTATTTTTTGTTACTTGACCTACGATAGCCGGACCGCAAACCGGATGGATTCCCTACATCAAACAGTCATGGGCTAGTTGGGAAGATTGACTTGGGAGAATTCCTTGCTGTTGTTGTCTGTGAATTTCCAGGCCTCAACAGAGGGCTAACCTCAATGACTTTACATGACTTATTTACATTATTGATTTTCCTAATAGGGACATTGAGTTATGACATGACTCAATTACATTACATATACATCCCAGTATAAACATCGGGGTACAATACATAAGATATACAAGTGAATACATTGCAAAGATACAAATACATCAGCACTCCCTCTTAACTAGGAAGGTATTCTGTCAACACAATTTATTAGCACAAGTCTTCTTCTTTGTACCACTTGGATCATCATCAAGTCATCTTCATCAAGTCTGGATCATCACTTGATCATGAGCATCACTGGATCATCATCAAATCTATATCATCACTCGATCTGGAGCATCATTGGATCATCACTTGTTATGGATCATCACTGGATCATCACTTGATCTGGATCGTCACTAGATCATCATCAAGTCAGGATCATCACTTCATCTTGATCATCACTAGATCATCATCAAGTTTGTATCATCGCTGGATCATCATCAAGTCTATATCATCACTGTTGGATCATCACTTGGTCATCATCGCTGGTGCTATCTCAATTCTACTCATCACAAGAAGTTCTACAGATTCAACCCTTTTTCATTCTGGTTGTAGACCTAGACTTCATGTAGGTCTTCATCATCTTCAACACTTATATTTGACCATGGATTGAACCATGTCAGAAAGGCTTGCCCAGCACTTACATCTGACCATAGGAGGAACACATCCAAGGACCATGTCAGAAAGGCATGCCCAACACTCACATATGACAATGGGAGGAACAAATACAAAACCCTTGTCAAAAAGGCCCAGCACTCACATCCGACCTCATCTTGTCACAAAGGATATGCACTTACATCTGACCTCATCTTGTCAGAAAGGTTCTATACTTACATCTGAGCTCATCATGTCAGAAAGGCTATGCACTTACATCCGACCTCATCATGTCAGAAATGATATGCAATTACATCCAACCTCATCATGTTAGAAAGGAGTTGCACTTACATCCGACCTCATCATGTCAAAAAATATCTTCACTTACATCTGACCTCATCATGTCAGAAAGGCACTACACTTACATCCAACCTCATCATGTCAAAAAGGTGCAGCACTTACATTCGACCCCATCATGTCAGAAAGGCTCTATAATTACATTTGACCTCATCATGTCAAGAAGGTGTTGAACTTACATCTGATCTTGTGGGAACACATCCCTCAATCAAATCAGAATGGATCTGCACTGATCATGTGGGAACACATCCCACAATCACATCAAAATATCTCTACACTTATATCCGATCATGTGGGAACACATCCCTCAATCACATCAGAATGGCTCTACACTGATCACGTGGGAACACATCCCACAATCACATCATAATATCTCTGCACTTACATCTAACCATGTGAAGCTCAGGATTCCACCATGTTAGAAAGGTCAACAGACACATCAATTCCCTTTGGATGGAACCTCGATCTAGAGAACACCAAGATTCTCCTTGATGTAACAAAAATTCACTCTATCCATTTCTATCATAGAATCACATCAGGGACTATTACGCCCAAGGATAACCTGCAAGCTTTGCCAGGATTTTATGCTAATACAACCTGTCTCATCAGCTATGTTAGAACTCCCTCTTTTGATAGATCTCGATCTGGACCACATACTGGAGCTTCACTTCTCCTCTGTGCATCATAAAAAAATGCAAGTTAGATCAAGCAAATCAAATGGTAGTTTTCAAAATAAACATACTACCCCCCAAATAGAAAGTGGTAATATATTTTTCCTTGGCTATAGTACATTCCATGTAGGACTTCTTCCTTCTACACCAAGAAGTGATCTTCCTATCAATTGCAGTGCCTTCCCAATCCGAATCCACATAACCCTACAATTTAATGTTCTGATTCACCTCATATTTGGTCCCATAATCAACTGTACCCTTTAGGTACCTCAATGCATGCTTTTCAATCATCAGGTGAACATGTCTCAATGTGTTCACAACAAATCAAATATTTGGTCTCGTATTCGTCAGATACATCAAGGAACAAATCATATGATTATACATAGTGGCATCAATTGAATCTGATAAAGAAACACTCAATAACTTCAGTTCGATGCCATAGGTGTGGTCATGGCCTTACAGCCCATCATCCTGAACCTCTTCAGGATATCCACTGCATACTTCCTTTGTCCCAAGGATATTCCATCTGCATTGTGCCACACCCCCATGCTTGGAAAGTAGTGCATCATATCCAAGTCCTTCATCTTGAACTCGGTAGCAAGTCTCCTTCTTGCAAGTTTAATGAGTTCCTCATTTTTGTCAGGAACAAGTCATCGACATATAACAGGAGCATCACTAGTATTCTGCCTTCAACCTTGAAGTAAAGGTTGGAATCCACTTTACTCTTAGTAAAACGTAGAGTCAATAGTAAGCTATCTATCCTATCATACCATGTCAAACCTCAAGATCTTATGCAGTCACTCCCTCTGTCTTTCGTACTCTATGCACTGAAACATTATGTACTGAAGTGAAAAGCAGCTTCCTATGCTACTAATATTCTATGTATCCATCTAGGCTCACTAGATACTAAGATCGTCTATCTTGAACTTTTTCAAAAGTTCTTCTTGCACCCATCTGTGAGCTTGTCATCCTCTATAGGTTTTCATCTTCAACCTTGTAGCAAAGGTTAAGATCTTCTTCACTCTAGGTGATATTCAAGCTCCTCACATATGTGTTATCCCACAGGTGTCGTTTGAGCTCGTACAAGGTCTTCTTTAATTTGCACACGAGTGTACCTACCATGTGTCTTAACTTCCAATGGTCACAAATGTCTCTTTGTAGTTTATGCCTTCTTTTCGTGAGAAGCTTCATGCTATGAATATTTCCTTCTATCCCACGATGTTTCCATATACCGCATTTGTATATCTATATGGAAGACATTATGCACTTCCATTTAGGTCTTGATATTGCATCCTAGACATCATTCTTCTTAAACTTGTATTCTCCTTCCCTTTATTCTTGGCCACTTCTTCTAAGTTGGAAGGATCTGCATCAATGATTTCACTCAACAATGCATTCATCATATTATTCTTCATTCTTGGATTATTTCTCGAACTGTCATCACTTGTTCTTCGGAACAATTCTCATCCTTCTTTTCTTGTAGGTGATTGTACATGATTTTTCCTACAATCCAAATGCATTTGTATGGTTAGAAACATTTCATAAGGCATATTCATAATGGAAAATTATTATGCATAAATATATGATCATGCAACTATTTTATCCAATATAACATTCATCCATATCTCACAGAAACTTTCTAGATGCCTTCCATCTCTACCAGGACAATATTGAGATTGTGTACTAATCCAATATGTCGGCAAAGAGGTTTCATTCTAGATAAGTAGCAATGGAGAGTTGTATAGAACCATAAGATTCTTACTCGTCACATACATATTAGTAGTATACTGTCATTAATGCAAACATTCTATCATGCATAATACATCAACCGAATATAAACAAATGCATAACAAAACAATGTCATGAAATGAAAATTGAATACTTATCTTTATTTGTTTCATGCGTAGAATTCTTCTTTCATATTTTTGTTTCATCATCTTCTTCATTCATGACATCAGTATTTCTTATCCAAATGCTAAAATGGATAAGAGGTTCTTCAAGAATTGAGTTCTTCATATTCCTCATCACTTGAGGTATCATCTTTGGATCATGAGAGATTGATATTTAGTTGCTCCCATCTTCTCTTTCTTATTATCAGTCGAGCTTCTTCATGTGTGCACTCTTCCCAGAGTCTACTGAAAGTAATCACTTCCTTATGGCACACATTCCTCGAATTAATGAGTCCCATGATCCTGGGAGGCCATTCATAGTGGTTATCACAATGTCTGCATTCTCTACTTCTTCATCCACTGCTTCAAGTTTTTCTTTGATTTGAGAGACCCTTGTAAAGTATGACTGTATGGTCTCTACATCCTAGATCTTCACATTCTTTAACTGGTTTCTTAAATTCATCTTTTGATTTATGTTATTCCCTTCTATTTGTGCCATATTTTTTTCTTAGACTACAAAAGAACAAGCCAAGAAAATCTCAATAAACCCAATTAAGTAAAATACATATTCTAGGGTTTTGGTTGTACAGTTGAAGACAAGAGGGAAAAAATTTATAAGACCAAAGAAAACACTAAATCATGAGAATTTGACTGACTAAGATGCATAACATATAAACCATAATCCAACAGAGTAAACACAATACTGAGTTTCACCCATAGTTAGCAAGCATTTCAAGCATAAAAACATTAACAGGAAATGAATATACCAACTGAGTAATTAACACAAATTAGAAATGAAACCAGTCAATAATCTAAAGGGCATATAGTTGCATATATTTCATAGTTCAGTCATCAAAAACACATAAGAGTATTTACACTTAGCTCATAAACAAATCCTGATAGCCTTCCCTTGTCAGCAAAAATCGAACCTCTTATCCTCTTTCAGACATACATTTATCTTGTTCCTTGAAAAATAGTTGCATAACTGAACCCTAAATAATTTTTGGTCATCTATTTGAATTATTCAATATAAACTAGCATTATACAAAAATGAAATAACTTTTCAAACTAACTAATAACTTCTCTTCTTAAAGAAATTTACAAGTCTTTCGCTGCTTCAGCTAATACAGAAATTCCCTCCAATGCCAGATCTTTCCTTCTAGCTTTCAAGTGGTCTGCCTCCAAGTCTGCAACTCTCTTTGTTAACTCCTCATTCTGCTGTGTCAGCTCCTGGATAGTTTGCATTAACTCTGTAAACTGATTCTCAATTTGTCTTTTCCTTTTAAGAGCCTCTTTAGAGACTGCAATCAATTCCTGGTAGTGATTGTTCACTTCTTCCAAGTCTTCTCTAATTCTCCTATTTGCAGTAACTAATCCATCATTAGTTTCATGCATATATTCAATTTGATGCATGTATTCCTTAATGCTTCTTTGCATATTTTCCTTTTCAGAATCAATACATTTACTTTATGATATTGGTTGCATCCATTCTGGTGTCCATGGGATTTTCAGCCTCTTGTATATTTATTCATCCTCCTTCATCAGCTCTGTGAAGGTCATAGGAATCTTTTGCTATTATTCCGCTTCAATATTTCACTGAAATTCTTTTTCAACTATCTCTCTTTTCTCCATACAAGAAATCTTTATATCATTTTGCTGCTATTCTTGAATCATCTGTTTCTAAACCTCCATGAAAATGTCAAAGATCTTAGTATTAGTGAAGACTGGTTTTTCTTTTAACGGTATTGGTTTTTTACCTTTCATTACTTCTTTGTTATCATCTTCACTATCTTCCAATTTCTCCTGAGATGATGAATATTCTATTATTGTAACATTTTTCTCAGCCAATTTGGGATTTAATAGTTTCTTCATGTTTAACCTAAGCTTGTTCTTCGGACTTGTCTTAGGTCTCTAGACTGCTCCAACCTCTCCCAACATTTTTAGAGCCCTTCCTTGATGAGTTAGTGAAGAAAATTCAACAACCTTCATTCTTTTCTTTCTTGACATTGTTTATTCTTTGAAATGGGTGTGTATTTCTTTCTTAGAACAAACATTAGCTTCATTATTAGCAGGAACTCTAACCTCATCAGATAAGTATTTTTCATCGTCTTCAGATAGAACTGTAATGGGGCTCTGCTTCTGCTCCTTAGCATCTTGATTTGATTCTACAGGTAAAACTTCTTCCACTAGCTCAACTTCATTCACCTATGACTTTGAAGATTTGCTTTCCTCAACATTAATTTGTTGTTCAAGTTCAATGTTTTCATCTTCCTATTTTGAAGATTTTCCAAGTTCACCAGCTTCTTCCTCTTTGACTATGACTTTCTTTCTAAGTTTCTTAATCAAAGTCTGACCCTTATCTACCTATCTCTTCTGAGACTACTCCTCCTTCTCAATTTTGAAACCTGACCAAAATAAGAACTCTTCCCATGTATTTACTCTTTTCTGCAATACAGTACTTATGTTCAGTTTTATGAGCCCATGGTGAAAAACTGATTGTTTTGTATGATCCTGATGTTCTTTCGCCCTACTTGACATCTTCTATAAACTTTTCAAAAAGAATAAAGGGAGATTCATTTTGGATTCATGACTAAGATGTTGAAGGAATCTAAAATGATACTTGAACACAAAAGCAAATCTGCCTTCACAGGTGATATAGATTTGTAAGATTTTTATAGGCTCAATCCACTCAAGTTTAAACTTTTGAATGGGTACTCCCTTTCCCCAATCTGCTACTACACTTCGAAGTAGATATCTCTAAGCATCAAAAGTGAAGGGAACCTTTTAAAACCAGAATTATCCCTCACCTAGAATTCCTGTTGCTTCTGCTAGTAACTCTCTCATCAGTTTGACCTTCAAAGTGTCAAAAGACACTACATCCTTGTCTAAACATTGAGCGAACCTGTAAGAAACCTCTGAATGATAAAATTCAATCTTTTCAAAGAACACTAACCATCCTGCTTCTGCAAACAATTGTGCACAATCTGGAAAGTTTTGGACCCAGCTTAAGTCTGAGGGTTCTGCCCTATTAGTCTTACCACTCTTTTTCATTTTGAAATATTGTCAAACAGCTTCTATCAATAAAACACAGCCTGACTGTCTTCAAATTTTGATAAACTGATAGACAATACTATATAGGGGAACCCAAAAGACCATAATCTGACTTCTCTCATTTAACTGATAAATACTTTAAACCCATTGACTAAGAATTCATCATTTAGCATGAATTAGGTTTAAAATCTAATGCTCTGTCATCAATTTTGTCATTAGTCATTTGTTTATAAAAACCCCAAATTTATGAACCTTGATAATGGTTCATAGAATACCCGTTAAAATGACTAATCCAATTGTTGGAATCTTGTTCTCTTGCCTATCAGGTGTCAAATTGCATGCTCCAATCTTATCTGACCGCTTTGACAACTCCATACAACCGCTCTTGAAAGCCCTAATTTTTGCTCTGATTCAAAGCTCCAATTACCAAGTGTTGATTTTTCACCATGACCTTCACCTAATCTACGTGCACTTAAGGGAAAACATAATTCAACACGCCTTTGTCTCATTATGGTCTGCTATCATTATTGCATCACCTCTGCAAGAAACTGCCACAATTCGCCTTCATGATGATATTCACACCTGTCATAGTGATTAATCTACAAGAGACACATACATTAGAGGAAATTTCAACTCAAAATGGGCCTTTTAACTTTAATTCAAATTCCATGTCATCATGTGTTAGCTAATGAAATTGCTTTAAATTTGAAATACCGTATAGGTCTTAAACACTTTTTTAATATAAATTTGGGGATAAGTATCATAAAAAAACTACTTTCTTTGTTTGTATTTTTAACATATCTCCTCGTGTTTTTACTCAAATTTCGATCGCGAGAGCTCATTGGATGCGGAATTACCTGAAAAAACGTGATGATGAACGTGATGATGATGTCATCATCATGTTTTTAGGTATTTCTTATTTTTGGGGTAGCGGGGTCCATCAAAAGTATGCTGAGTGGGTACTCGTTGGATGTGGAATTTAATTTTGCATCCAATGATCTCTCCTGATCAAAATTTGAGTAAAAACAGGGGAAGATATGTCGAAAATACAAACAAAAAAGTAGTTTTTTTCTTTTCTTCCTCGAAAATTAATAAATATTATTTTATTATTTTAACTATTATTTTATTAATTTTTTTTAGGAGGCCCATTTTG
Source organism: Pseudotsuga menziesii (assembly GCA_001517045.1). Lineage (NCBI taxonomy): Eukaryota > Viridiplantae > Streptophyta > Pinopsida > Pinales > Pinaceae > Pseudotsuga > Pseudotsuga menziesii. The sequence goes on from LPNX010888083.1 coordinate 423,271, forward strand.
AGTTGAAATTTCCTCTAATGTCAAATCCATCACACAGTATGATTGACATCTTATGTATGAGAATCCCTAAGAAAACTAAACTAGAAATGATGATTTTTAGCTTGCGTGACTTTCTTGTAGTGCCTGTGTGCATTTGTTTTTGGCTTGCACTACAAGAAAGTCTAGGTTAATTATTTGCAAAAATTAAGCTAATGATAAAGGTTTAAACTTGGTTTAGGAGTCCTAATTAGGATTTTATGTTGTTTTTTAGACTTTTTAATCCATATAAGCCTTCTATAGGCCGTATGATTATGAAATCAAACCAAAACTTGTAAGAAATAAAACTAAAAAATAAAATAATCATGAAATCTAATGGGAAAAAAATTCAAACTATCTCAATCAACAAAATTTTCTAGGAGTAATGAATAAAACCAAGCTTCAAAACTTAAACAAGAGTATAAAAAGATGAAAAACAAAAACATGACCTAACACCTTCAAATAGCTTGGTTAAGGAATCAAACATCTCTTTAGGTGTCTTTAGGGAAGACACTTGTGGTATAAGGTGATCCTTGATTGAATCAGCAATGATCTTCTTGTCCTTGACCAAGTTCTTCTTGTGTAAGGATTCAGCCTTATCTCCCTCTGGAACTGGAGCCTTTCCACTTATGTAGGTGTCCAATTCATTTTGAAATTAGAACCTCAAAAGTAAATAGTAAAATATTAGATCATACCGATTTGAGGTGTCCATCCTCGTTCCGAAGCTCATTGAACTAGGGTTTCTTAGAGAACCCTAATTTCCAAAACTTGGAATATTTCTGATACGATTGAATAGAAATATTCCCCTCCTCAATATGAGCTGTCCAATGTACTCCTTTTCTAAAAATAGTGGAGAGAAGCTCCTGGAACAGGAAGCCCTAGTTTTCCAATTTCCTCTCCAAAAATTCTGGATATTGTTTATGTTGTATATCTAAAATTATTTCTCCTCTATATTTAAAACTCTACATTGTGGTATCCTTGCCTATCCTCTTTCCAACACCTCATGTTTGAGAAGAATTAGTTTTTCCAATGGGGATGTATGATCATTTTCCCAAGGTGACGTGTTGCAAGACTGTTCAGCATAGTGAAGTTGTACAAACTGCCACATGTCATTTTTGTATCATTAGGTTCTAAAACTTTTACCACATAAATTTCATTATGTTCCCTATATAGAAAATCTTGCAAAACCGTATTTGAATCTTTGTAGCCTGATATATTTCAATTCTCCCTAGGTCTCGTGTTTAGGGATCAATCCTGGAAGAGGCTTGAACCCTGATTTGTAGGAATCTCATCTCCCAGAATATAGTGAATATAAGGCTGAATTTTTTACATAGAGTGCAATAGTATTTCATATTATTCTTGTGAAAATTTAGTCCCCTGAGACTTCTTCAATCTTGATATATAGCAAATGTACCAAAACTTATCATTTTTAGTATTTTAGGGTTTTTTCGGCCTGGGGTCAAACTAGGGTTTGAATTTCCCATAGTTCCACTCAACCAAAAAAATCAACCTTGTTCTCTAAAATTTGATTTTGATGAGGAGAGAAATCCTATGTCAGGCTCACTCAAAAATTCCTCTTTTGTAAAAATCCCTAATTTCCCGTAGCAAAAATTGAAAATGCTCGAAATCAAATTCTTCTTCGATAGAAAGATGCACCGTTCAATAGAGAGTCATCCTAGCCTTCTTTTTCTAATGGGTTGCAGAGAGAGACCCAACAGGTAAGAATCCCTAGCTTCTGTAGCTGCACGATTTCTTCTTCTCAGGTTAGCTCTGATACCATGTTATATTTTTATCATTTAAGCAATATGATCTTAGGATCTTATCTAAGAGAATAACATGTCCAAGAAAAATCACAAGAGGCAATAGACACAAAGAATTTTCCTCAAGGAAACCATAAAGGAGAAAACCCTGCAAATTTCTCAGAGATAGAATGATCACCAATAGGAACAGTAAAACCAAAAGACAGAAAAGATGATCTCCCATAGTTGTTCTCTCTCTCTCACTTGAGAGAGCTTCTCCTCTCTCACTCATGTGCCCCAATGAGTTATTGTGTGTTTGTAGAAATGAGGAGAGACTCACTTCTATTTATATTCTTCCGTTCACTTTATGTCCAGTCCAACAAGTCGGCCTCACTTAACAATTACTTATGAGTGCCGAATTCTCTAGGAGAGTCTAATAACCTTAGTTCCCCACAACTATGGGGACTTTTTCCTCCGTTCAATAAGGAGGGTTAACCTTAACTCAATTGTGTGGACTATTGCCTCGACTTACACTAGAGGGTTAACCTCAATGAATTAACATGACTTGTTTACCTTATTTATTCTCCCGATAGAAACATCCGGGTATGACATGACTCAATTATATTAGAGATACATCCCGATATAAACATCGGGGTACAATACATAAGATATACAAGTGAATACATTTCAAAGATACAAATACATCAACACGTTATATGTACAATGATTATGAACATATTGTAATAGTTATTTTTTCAAGGGAAAATCAAGCATAAAATCTTTCATTGTTGCCATCATTTCTTTTGATGTCATATACTGATAAGTTGCAAAACTAGGATATTCAATTGAAGGGATTTGATCTTCTTTTAATTCATCATCTGAAGTTTAATTTACAAAAGGTAATTTTGAAAATTGTTCTCATCTCTTTGATATATTATGTACACTATTTTCCTTAAAATATTCCCTTGTAAACAAATATATATTTCATAAAGATCATTAAATTGAGACACGATTTCAGTTAATGCATCATCAAGAGTACTTGTTACATATTCAACATTGGAAGGAAATGAAAATTCATGCAATATTTGTTATGTATAAAATTCTTGTGAGCAGATCGAGTAGTTATAGAAATCTTCTAATTCGAAAGAGGAATTATTTCCCAAAAATATCTCATCCCCGTCTTCTAAACATTGTTATATGGTGAGAAGGTTATCATTATTTAGTTTGTGTTCTTTTAAGTCCTAAAATTTTGATTCGACACAAACATGAATTTTGGGAGTATGCGAAACTTCTGTTTGATATTCAAAATGTCACCCAATATTTGAGTAGGAGGTGAGTATATAGTGCTATTCAATAATTTCTTATTGCTCACACAATCATATAAGATAGAATTATCATCTTGGTTTGAAATCAAAAACCCATATTTAGGATAGCCCATAATTTGATTTAATATCGATATATTGGAACTAGATTTATTAATTGAATCTAGAGTTGTCTTTGTATGAGATGTTGAATTTTCAATATGTATTTTAGATTTATGAATTCAATCAGGAATAATTTTATGATTTAGGGGATCATGTTTTAACCAAGTTTCATCTCTAGTAAAATATTAATCATTAAATGAGTTTTATTCCATTTTGAGTTCAATATTATCTAGAGTAAGAACATTAGTTTGTAAACTAGTTTCAAATTTGCTACAAGGTTGATCAAAATGATTAAACAATTTCTGACCTTCAACTAATAAATTGAAAGAACTTGAATTATTATTTAACTTAGGGGTTTGAAATGTGAATTCAAAACAATGACAATTTTTAGTTAGGCATTCCTTATATTCAAATTCAGGTGGAGGATAATTGTATTCAAGATGTCATGAATTTACAACTAGGTTTTGATTTTCTTGTGAACCTATTAATGTTGTGTATATATCTGCAACGTTTTATTCACTATGCATGATTAATTTATTATTTTGATTATGCTAAGGTATAATTTCTTAATGCAAAATCTTAACTTGCTCTATCAACTTAGAAATTTCATATTCATTATCGTCTTCATCATTATATTTATCATCATTATTATTGGAAAATAAAGAAGAAGAACGGTCATGGGAATACCTTTTAAAATATTTCTCAAGAACTTGTGTGTGCTCGCATGCTTGATTAAAATCAATTTTACCCTTTTTTGCAACAAACACAGCTATATAATTGGGTAAAGAACGCACATCCCGCTCATATAGAAGGTCACATGAAGGCTCTAGATTTTCTTTCAGTTGATGATAAACCTGCTGAAAGCGTGTGTTAAAATCATGTATATATTCATCTTATTTAACATGTATTTCATCCAACTCAATATATATATCCGTCACATAATAAATATCATAAGCGCTTTTGAAAATTCTTTTAAAATCAGACCAGCCATGAACAATGTTAATAGGATGAACATAGTAACATTTTGATATCTTGGCTTCAAAAGGGAAAGGAAAAACTTTGCATACATCTTCATATTGAATATAAAGTAAACGTAGTTCATATTTTCTAACATGATCAAGATTTTTTATATTCCTTTCACTGTTAAACTTTGGCAATAAAGCAATTGCCTTTATAGGGATCTCATGCAATGTTCCATGCAAGTTCAATGTTGTTTTAGACACCAATGCAAGGATTTTGGAATGATCCATAATTAATAAAACATAATCTAAAATTGACTCAAATTCGTTAGCTTACCATCTAACCAACCCTATGATGTGTGCATGACACCATAGAAGAATAAGATATAATATACTAAAATATGAGTTGGAGGCTAAATGATTAATGGATAAATAATAAAAAGATAAAAAAAACCATTTTATTTACGTCATGGACCTCCTGCTAGCACCATTTGTTGGCTACATTTTCTTAATGAGGCCAGCTACGAAAAACTAGCCCACACCACGCACTTACTACATCCCTTCATATGTTTGGTATGGCTATTTTTCATATGTTGTGTCCCTGCTACCATCTCAGTTTTACTCTCTTAGGAGAGTTCTACAACTTAAACTTAGAGAATGTGTATCTTAAACTAATTAATAAATTAAAAGTTAAACTGAATTTTAATTAAAACAACTAAACTAAAACTAACTACTTATCTACAATCTATATTAATCTATGTACAATAAAATTTCTATTTAACAACTACTAAATCAAAATTAACTATTTATGTCTATTCTATGTTTTTCTCTCTTAAGTAGAGTCTCTCTTTTGGTTTTAAAAACATTTTGTCACAAAATTTTAAATACATCAAAGATAACTAACTATAATCCAAAATCTATTTAATAGCTCCTAATTAAAAAAATAGAAAATTTAAACTATAAATTGAACATTAATCTATTCTAGTAATTCCTATTTTGGCAAAGATAAAATATCAATTATGTTAACACTCTATTGAGAGTATAAATAACATAAAGTAAATAATATAAATTTGAAAAAAAAAACATAACAAAGTTAATATTAGAAGTAACTTGTAGTTCAATAATATTTTGTGATAAAAGAACAATAAGTAAGAAATTATTTATTATTATAAAACATAAATGTCAAAGACAATTAACATTTAACATTTAAATATATGAATGTACGAATGATTAACTAATCACGAATACCTGTAAAAGTACAGATCATTCAATTAATAAGCTAACATATATAATATCACACACTCAAGTATATTTAATAGATATAATATTTGTATCAAACACAAAAATGTATTTATGATTTGAGTAATTCAATCAAAATTCACACAATTATATCAAAGTATAAGTGCAAATGAATAAGAAGAATGGAGTTAATATGGAGAATATATTTATGTATTCATAAAACTGAACTCAAAATGATACAAGTTTTGGAACTAGTGCTTGACAAAATCAGAGGAATAAAGTTACAACAGAATCTTGTAGCACGTTTTATGTATTTACTTCAATGTACAATATTCTTATTCATACTTGATTCTCATAGAGAAATTGTACATAAAATAAAACAAAAACAATTTGCTTTTTTCTTCTTTAGAATTCCCCCTTTTGGCAATAGTGTCTCCTCTTCTTCTATGTCAACAAAAACATTGCAAGAGAATATAGATATGGAAAGAATGAAAATCCTTCCATTCTCTAGAGACTCCTCGCCCCTTTACACTCGAATTGCTTCTGTTTAAATACAGAGAAGGGACGATAACAAAGTCAAGAAAACAAATCTACCAACTCAACGCTATCAAGAAATTATGGAAAAAATATTGCTCAAACATGCTTGAATATCTCCCACTGTAATATCCCTCTTGTAAACCCATTAATGTGTTGTAAACTCTTGAATATTATTGTACTTAAAATTTTGTTGGTGAGGAGCTCAAGGCCAAGGCCCCACCAGTACGAACCATGTTATACACTTATGAGACCTAAAGGCTATCACACAACCCCAGCAACAAGCAACCAAATCCACTAAGAGGAAGAGGCCATGGTTAACAAGGCCTTGGTGGCCCAAGAAAGTGTAACCTGGGTTCTTTAAAATTTCGACGTGGTAACGGGAGGAAGAAAGCTACCATAGACCATGGTAATTGCGTAGCGGTCAACTATGATGAGAACAACATACTTACACATATATATATGTACATATGAATATATATATATATATATATATATATATATATATATAGAGAGAGAGAGAGAGAGGGGGGGATATATATATATATATATATATAGAGAGAGAGAGAGAGAGGGGGGGATATATATATATATATATATATAACGTTATATATATATATATATATATATATATATTCCATTAATATGACAAAGGTAATTTAAGGGTTTATGTAAAATGACCTACATACGAGGACAAGTAGATACTCATATATTGAATATTTCCTTATGTATAAAACTAACGATTAAAAAAGAATTATAAATACTTGAACAAGGTTCTTATAGGGAGGCAATTTTGTGCCTAAGTATTGGAATATTAAATTTGGGTAAGGCGCATAAGAGTTTGGGCCATAATATTTTTATATTTAGGATAATATAGAACTACAACTTCGTTTCAAGAGGGAGCAGCCTTTAATATCAAGGAAGATATAAGATCTATGATTGGCAAAGCTTACCCTTATTAATTTAGGGTGAATTGCTTGAAACTAAAAGTGAAAGGTTTTATTACATTTAGCATCTTCGTAGGGAGAGTTACAAAAATATAAGGGCAGTTGGGTGAATCCCTCCAATTGATTACTACACCTCAAAAAAATGAGGAGTTTGCCTCGGCAAACATGATGGCAAATTCAATTCCTTAAACTAAGGGAGCTCTACGCACCATAAGTGAAGAACGGTAACTTATTTGTTGGTATTTAATGAACTAAAATAAAGGAAAATCTTCCTGGCCACTTGGGATGGCATTTTTAATTCAAATTTATGCACATCGTGGGGAATCTTTTGGGTGAGCCTTATATATTTTTCAAGCTCTCTTGAGTGAAGGGGGGGCAAGGGGGGGAGTACGCATCCATTGTGTTGGAAGGATCCATTCCAAACCCTGGTAAATTGCGGTCGAGGAAAGGGGCTACGCATTAACCTCTGTAACTTGGGAAAATAGCTGCATGACTGTGCTAATCGCGGAGTCATGCTCCACCTCTGCGCTAAGAGGACGGTGTTCCCCTATCATCTCATAAGAGACCTCCACCCATAAGCTTGTGATATCTGGGATGAACCGGTGAACGTTGGAAGTGGGATGGAAGCTGAGGACTCACGCTCACATTCAATCGAATGGGAGGCAATACCATTTTTTTTCATTACGGCATTTTACTCATCGATAAATACAAAGGTAAACCCCAAATGCCTTCCCTAAGTCGTAGTGTAAGCATTTTGGCCCTTTACATTAAAATTTGTAGGGTCGCAGTTGATTTACTTGTTGACAATATTATAATCAAATTTATGTACTCTTTGGGAACCAGTGCTTGCAACTGGTGGGGTTTGTAGGTTTGATTTTGGAAGGGATATAATTAAATAATACAAAGGTTAGGATAGGTATTGTGTTGATTCGGGATAAAGTAGAGTCATCATATAATTAAATAATGTGAAGTTCAGGACATGCATTGTGTTGATCCAGGATAAAGTAGAGTTATCATATAATTAAATAATACGAAGGTCAAGACAGGCATTGTGTTGATCTGGGATAAAGTAGAGTTATCATAACTCTCAATTAATGGTGGTTGTATGACACTACCCCAGCAATGGGAGTGTAATAGGTTTGCTCCATTTTGGGTCACATCTGATAACTTGGAGAATGGGCTTGTAGTAATTGCGTTGAGAGTTTCATTTAAGTGAATCGTTTTATTGAGAAAACATATTGTTTAGTGGTTGTTAGTGGGGAATTCATAGGTAAAGGATCTAGTTTGCTTGAGTTAGTAGCCATTATTAGGGAAGTACTAGGTAAAGGACCTAGGGAATCCAAGCTTTCATGATCGACAAGGAACTGTCATTGGCCTTACTCAAACCATTTTTAATGAAAGAAGCAAAATTGGAAGTGAGGGTAGATGCTATAAAGGTATATAAGCTTACTCACCCAATTGGTACACAATAAAAAGATAGATATGCTCAAGTCAAATAAATTTTCTCAACCATTATTTTGATTTTTTGATGTTAGTTATATGCACATCTATATCCAGTACTATGGTAGTCAGCATTGTTCTTGCTATATGCCATTGGGCTTTGACAATATTGACATTGTTTACTCTAGTATGCTGCATTTCTTCATGCTAGGGAAACCATCATTTGTAGGGTAAGTTTCCCTATCTATTCTTCAGTACTAGTACATGACTGTCTTTCCTCTTCTATTCGTGGGTATCATTTTTTATGTTATCCCTTGGAAGACATCTGCTATACACTAAAATTTAAGTGTGAATGAGTTATTTTTATAGTTGGGCATGCGTTTGATACTTCTTCTTCGAGGAGAATCGTGTCAGTATGGATAATTGGTAAACTATCAACTACTGAAAAATGTAATTTGTTATGATGTTTAAAAGTTGATAGATATTGGAACTGGGAAGTTGAACCATATAAGTTTCTATTTAGTTTGTATGACGGTGATTCCAAAAGTTTGGAACGGTAGGTGTATGTTGTCGTAATCCTATTCTGAAACCGATGACTGTGAATTGTGATTTTGTTTTTAATTATATCCTGTGTATGCTGTAATTTCGATGAATAGCTAGTGAAACCCGAAGTGTTTTAGCCAGGGTCTAATAGTATTTTGTTCATACCTATAAAAGAGAGCTCACAGAACACACCTATGGATAGGGTCATTCAATAAAAAGTATTTTGTGTTAAAGTTTAGGTTCTTAGAAACCTGACAAAGGGATGGCTGAGTGAAGTCCTTTTCCCTCCAATAGCGAGCTTGATTCCTTGAGTTTATTTTAAAGTTGTGTATTTCCAAGAGATTGAGTTTATTTTAAAGTTGTGTATTTCCAAGAGATTGATAATATTCTAGGAAAGGGGGGGGCACCCCTGTAAAAGGTAGAAATTTATGGATCTATTATTTCAGTAAAGAGGTCTCTCTCAGTTCATAAGAAACGGTGAATGTTTAGGAAGGATAAACACATCATAAGTGATGTATGTTGTGTACTTCATTTGATGATTGTGCCTAATAAAGAAGATGACTAATTTTGGTGGACGTAACCCCAAGGTAGGGGTGAACCACCTTTATCTGTGTCCCTCTTATGTTGCACTTTATGATGTTTAGTTGTGTTTTGTGTTTTTATGATGATGTGTATTTACATATGTTCCCTATATACTGTAATTAATGACCTTAAAGAATGATTTTTTTCCTTTGCATCATGATATAATTTTATAAGGCTAGTTTGCTCAGTAAATAATATGATGGTACTGGGATTTAAGGTGCTCCACAATTACATGCCATATTTGTTGCAGAAAATGGGGTACGTAAATGTTCTCTTTGCTCAAGTTAAGTAAGGTTAAAATGTACATGTAAATCAGCAATCCCCCTTATCCGTTTGATAGTCACAAGTAAATTTCTGTTTGGGTTGTAAATTCCTTAGATAAGGAAATGCCTCGTTATGGGTAAATAAATTAAATATGGTAGGTTTACAATGATCAAATGTAACCCCGTTGATTCATGATGATCAAGGAATGATTACATATTGTTCTAAGAATTATATTATCATTTGGAAGGTTTAAAAGATACCTGTTCAAAGGCATAAGAGGTCATTGGAATAAAAAAAATTGATCTGCTAATTCTAGGTTCATTACATATGGTATCAGAGTGAGAGTTGAAATGCTCGGGCCTTTTGGGCTCAAAATGCTTCCGCATATTTCGTTTTAACTAACGATTGAGTTTTTTCTCTGTGATAACAGAAAATCAACAAGTTCACATTGTTCGGCCAATCTAGGTACCTTAAGTTGTACCCAACACAAATGTTTATTGACCTTGTAGTCGTGCAGGAGAAGGAGGAACCTCTTCTCAGATCACAAAAGATAGTCATTATTTTTTTTTCCACTTCCACATTAAGCTGAAGACATAAGTACATAGGTATCTAGTTATTTCTTTCATTTTCTTTCGAAAGTATTTATGAATGGTTAATATGACTGTTTCATCTTTATTTAAAACTGCACAAGTAAAATTATTGGTAAGGTATAAGAGTCTTCTTAGACAAACTCCTGGTCAGTGAAAGTACCTTCTACTATAATAATAATATGGGAGTTAAATTGTGCTAATGACATGATGTATGATTCTTGGAATTCCATGTGGATTGTGATAGGTTACATTGTAAAACACAGTGAATAGTGTTCTTAAAAAGTAGCATTTAAAGGTTTACCTAATTACCTAAAGACCTAATGAGTCACATTCTTTATTGTCCTATATTTGCAATTATTCCACAAGCGTAATATTCTAGTTAAATAATTTGATGAACAGCAAGATGCAAGTATCATGGCCTAGTTTATTGACATAATCATTGGTTACTTGATCTACTCATCGTAACGTTATGGATGATCTACTCATTGTAACATTTTGGGTGGTTTGATGACAACCATGTCATACATCTGAAACTAGGCTTATCTTACCTTGAAAGGATTGTTTCCTGTGTAATCTCTTTGGGCATTAACATGGTTGAAGAATTGTTTTTGTTATCAAAATCATCGAGTATATAAATATTGAAAGTGAATGCCGTCAGTCCTCCAACAACTTTGCACTTAACATTGGAGTTCATTGCCTATTGAAATTTGGATTGCTGCTGATATATGTAATACATTGACCTTTTGGTTGAATATTTAGATTGAAATCCTTATTTGGTTTCCAAATTAGATCGATTACATAGGCATCAATTCTGATTTTGTTTTTGTAATTGATTGCTAAAATCATACTAATTAAAATCTGATTATTGGTGAAGTTTCCTTTGACACTTATTCTCCTCTCTTGTGATTTGAATACTAAGGATCTAATTTAATGCTTAAAGAAGGTTTGACACATTTCTTGACATGGTAGTAAAATGAGGGATTAAAAGTGGATAATGATTTTGTGGTTATAAATCCATTAATAGAGGTATTGAAGTTTTGTGTTTTCAAACCTATTGCTTGTGACATATATGAATACAAGTCAAACCCTATCTCTTTATTTTTATGATACTGCTGGATTGAGTGTTGAGATCCTTAAACAGATATATTGGCGAATTTAGTTCTTGATCCTTGTTGATCTCACTAGGGCTATTTTGGATGTTGGTGAATGATGTTATACCTACTAAAAAATCTTTCTGTAGTTACCAGCTTCATAATTGTTAAGTAAATGAATTCTTAGAGTCACGCTCCTATTGGTGAATGTTCTAGAATTGGTTCCTTGTGCTTGGATTAGAGTTTTGATTTTGAAATATCTTATGTTTTGATTAGCCCATGGATGGTAATTTCATTTTGGGTATTGATCTAGTATCCAAATATACTATTTGTTGGGATGGATGCTTATTGATTCTAGTAAGAACCCTAGAATTGACTCTAGGGATGGATCAAAGGATATTGTTGGTAATCTTGTGATTAAAACCATTGAGAACTTGATAACATTGTTGTTGCTTATGTCATATTGAGATTGGCATATTAAGAGTTTATATGGATTTGATTATCTAATTGAAAATAAGTGAGTTGATGAATGTTGTATAATGTATATGCTAACATGACAGGATATGCCAGGAACACTATCAGTCGGAGTTGATTATCCCTAAACAATGAGGTTAAGTATGGGTGATGTTGTACTTATTATAATTGTTGAATATCAAGGTTTATAACCAAGGAATAACTGTGGATAATGTTGTTTACATACTATTATTGCAGGATTCACCAAGGTTATGATGATTGCTACAATCGACATACATTATGGATCGCCTGCATATGTAAGTTGCACCCAATTGCTTAGAAAAGGGTAAGGAATAAATTTTCTAGATGATTTATAGGGTTATATAAACTCGTGGATGACGATTAAAATCGCTGCAAGTTATGAAATTCTGATAATTGATTATTGAAATTTTGAGTTATCAATGAATGCTTTGACTAACCATGTAGTTGATTCACGAATCGACACAATGACAGTAAAGTCATGCAAGCACCCAAGGAGTGTGCATTGTAATAATCAAGGTTAAAATTTATACTAAATACGAACAAGAAAAATTTGGATGCTACGGGAGCACCGTGGTGTTAAGCAAGTGATTGTCGGGTGAGCACATGGGTGTTAGGCATATATGTTGCAGAAGAACAATAGTGTCAGGTAAGAGATTACCACGTGAGCACATTGGTGTTAGGAATATGGTGTGGCAAAAAGACCTAGGCAAAAAATTTGGACATCTGAAAAGACAGGATGCTGTTTAATGTCACTGAGGATAAAAATTTTAACTAGTGGTTAAAAGGGAGAGTAACCTCAGAATTATTCTAAGTCCAAACCATAATGGAATAAGGAACTCAAACGGAGTTCAGAAAACATAACGAACGTAAAAACATGTTAAATGAATTTTCCAAGAGACCATTACATGGTTAACGTGTAATGTGAAGAAATGATTTCCTCGGGTCGAGGACGACATAACTATCCAAAGGCTGGAGCAACCCCCAAAAGGGGTAGTAATTATGTTTATTGATGAATGAATTGCATTATTAAAATGATTGGGCATGATGATGCCAATAAAACTAGAAAATTGCAATGCAAAAGGGATCTATAGAACTTGTTTAATTCGAATTACAATTTTGAACATGAATTCCTAAGTAAAATTTTGGGCTAAACCTGAAACTTCTGCAGGAAACTGCAGGTCTTAAGCAATAGCAAATTGAGAAGAGACAGGAAAGATCGAGGGATATCAGATCAAAAGGGTGAAAACAAGAAAGGACGACAAAATAGAAGAACAATACTGGTTGAAAATAGGAACACCAAGCACGGTGTTATTTTTAGGGGCAAAGGATGTAATATCCCTCTTGTAAACCCCTGAATGTGTTGTAAACTCTTGAATATTATTGTACTTAAAATTTTGTTGGTGAGGAGTTCAAGTCCAAGGCTCCACCAGTACAAACCATGTTATACACTTATGAGACCTAAATACTAGCATGCAACCCCAGCGACAAGTGACCAAATCGACTAAGAGGAAGAGACCATGGTTAAAAAGGCCTTGGTGCTCCAGGAAAGTGTAACTTGGGTTCTTTAAAATTTTGACGTGGTAATGGGAGGAAGCAAGCTACCATACACCATGATAATTGCATAACAGTCAACTATGATGAGAACAACATACTTACACATATATATATATGTGTGTGTGTGTGTGTGTGTGTGTGTGAGTACATACATACATAAGAATCTATATATATTTATAGAGGGATATATATATATATATATATATATATATATATATANTACATGCGAGGACAAGTAGATACTCATATATTGAATATTTCCTTATGTATAAAACTAACGATTAAAAAAGAATTATAAATACTTGAACAAGGTTCTTATAGGGAGGTTTTGTGCCTAAGTATTGGAATATTAAATTTGGGTAAGGCACATAAGAGTTTGGGCCATAATATTTTTATATTTAGGATAATATAGAACTACAACTTCGTTTCAAGAGGGAGCAGGATTTAGATTCAAGGAAGATATAAGATCTATGATTGGCAAAGCTTACCCTTATTAATTTAGGGTGAATTGATTGAAACTAAAAGGGAAAGTTTTTATTACATTTAGCATCTCTGCAGGGAGAGTTACAAAAATATAAGGGTGGTTGGGTGCATGCCTCCAATTGATTACTACACCTCAAAAGAATGAGGAGTTTTCCCCGGTAAAAATGATGGAAAATTCAATTCCTTAAACTAAGGGAGCTCTACCCACCATAAGTGAAGAATGGTAACTGATTTGTTGGTCTTTAATGAACAACTAAAATAAGGGAAAATATTCTTGGCCACTTGGGATGGCAGTTTTAATTCAAATTTATGCACATCATGGGGAATATTTTGGGTGAGCCTTATATATTTTTCAAGCTCTCCTGAGTGAAGGGGGGGGAATACACATTCATGGCTTTGGAAGGAGCCATTCCAAACCCTGGTAAATTGCGGTCGAGGAAAGGGGCTATGCCTTAACCTCTGTAACTTGGGAAAACAGCTACATGACTGTGCTAATTATGGACTCATCCTCCACCTCTGCGCTAAGAGGACGGTGTTCCCCTCTCATCTCATAAGAGACCTCCATCCATAAGCTCACGACAGCTGGGATGAACCGGGGAACGTTCGAAGTGGGATGGAAGCTGAGGACTCGTGCTCTCATTAATTCGGATGGGAGGCAATACCATTTTTCTTCATTACAGCATTTTACTCATCGATAAATACAAAGGTAAACCCCAAATTCCTTCCCTAAGTCATAGTGTAAGCATTTTGTCCCTTTACATTAAAATTTGCTGCGTCGCAGTTGATTTACTCAGTGACAATATCATAATAAAATTTATGTACTCTTTGGGAACGAGTGCTTGCAACTGGTGGGGTTTGTAGGTTTGATTTTGGAAGGGAGATAATTAAATAATGTGAAGGTCAGGATAGGTATTGTGTTGATCTGGGATAAAGTAGAGTTATCATATCATTAAATAATGTGAAGGTCAGCAAATGCATTGTGTTGTTCCGGGATAAAGTAGAGTTATGATATAATTAAATAATGCGAAGGTCATGACAGGAATTGTGTTGATATGGGATAAAGTAGACTTATCATAAATCTCAATTAAGGGCGGTTGTATGACACTGCCCCAGCAATGGGAGTGTAATAGGTTTGCCCATTCCGGGTCACATCTGATAACTTGGAGAATGGGATTGTAGTAATTCCGTTGAGAGTTTCATTTAAGTGAATCGTTTTATTGAGAAAAAATATTGTTTAGTGGCTGTTAGTGGGGAATTCATAGGTAAAGGATCTAGTTTGCTTCAGTTAGTGGCCATTATTGGGGAAGTACTAGGTAAAGGACCTAGGGAATCTGAGTTTTCCTGATCGGCAAGGAACTGTCGCTGGCCTGACTCATACCATTTTTAATGAAAGAAGCAATCCTGGAAGTGAGTGTAGATGATATATAGGTGTACAAGCTTACTCAACCAATTGGTACACAACAAAAAGATAGATATGCTGAATTCAAATAAATTTTCTTAACCATTATTTCGATTATTTGATGTTAGTTATATGCAAATCTATATCCAGTATTATGGCAGTCAGCATTGTTCCTATTTTATGCCATTGGGTTTCGACAATATTGACATTGTTTACTCTGGTATGTTGCATTTATTCATGCTAGGGAAACCATCATTTGTAGGGTAAGTTTCCCTATCTATTCTTCAGTACTGGTACATGCCTGTCTTTCCTCTTCTATTCGTGGGTATCAATTTTTATGTTATCCCGTGAAAGACATCTACTATACACTAAAATTTAAGTGTGAATGAGTTATTTTGGTAGTTGGGCATGCATTTCATACTTCTTCTTCAAGCAAAATCTTGTTAGTATGGATAATTGGTAAACTATTAACTACTAAAAAATGTAATTTGTTATGATGTTTAAAAGTTGATAGATATTCGAACTAGGAAGTTGAACCATATAAGTTTTGATTTAGTTTGTATGACGGTGATTCCAAAAGTTTGGAAGGGTAGGTGTATGTTGCCGTAATCCCATTCTGAAATTGATGACTGTGAATTGTGATTTTGTTTTTAACTCTATCCTATGTATGTTGTAATTTTGATGAACAACTAGTGAAAGACGAAGTGTTTTAGCCGGGTTATGAGAGTATTTTGTTCACACCTATAAAAGAGGGCTTACAGAACACACCTATGGACAGGTTCATTTAATAAAAAGTATGGTGTGTTAAAGTTTAGGTCCTTAGAAACTCGACAAAGGGATGGCTGAGTGAATTCCTTTTCCCTCCAATAGCGAGCTTGATTCCTTGAGTTTATTTTAAAGTTGTGTATTTCCAAGAGATTGAGTTTATTTTAAAGTTGTGTATTTCCAAGAGATTGAGTTTATTATAAATTTGTGTATTTCCAATAGATCAATAATGTTCTAGGAAAGGGGGGGCACCCCTATAAAAGGTAGAAATGTATGGATCTATTATTTTAGTAAAGAGGTCTCTCTCAGTTCATGAGAAACTGTGAATGTTTAGGAAGGATAAACACATCATAAGTGATGTATGTTGTGTACTTCATTTGATGATTGTGCCTAATAAATAAGACGACTAATTTTGGTGGACATAACCCCAGGGTAGGGGTGAACCACGTATATCCATGTCCCTCTTATGTTGCACTTTATGATGTTTAGTTGTGTTTTGTGTTTTTATGATGATATGGATTTACATATGCTCCCTATATACTGTAATTAATGATCTTAAAGAATGATTGTTTTCCTTTGCATCATGATATAATTTTATAAGGCTAGTTTGCTCGGTAGATAATATGATGGTACTGGGATTTAAGGTGCTCCACAATTACATGCCATATTTGTTGCAGAAAATGGGGTACCTAAATGTTTTCTTTGCTCAGGTTAAGTAAGTTTAAAATGTACATGTAAAATTAGAAATCCCCCTTATCTGTTTCGTAGTCATGAGTAAATTTATGTTTGGGTTGTACATTCCTTAGATAAGGAAATTCCTTGTTATGGGTAAATAAGTTAAATATGGTAGGTTTACAATGATAAAATGTAACCCCGCTGATTCATGATGATCAAGGAATGATTACATCTTGTTCTAAGAATTATATTATCATTTGCAAGCTTTAAAAGATACCTATTCAAAGGCATAAAAGGTCATTGGAATAAAAAAAATTGATATGCTAATTCGAGGTTCGTTACACCCACATCATGCATTTGTTTGGAAAAAAAAATCCTTGCAAAAGAGTAAATAGAGCCATTTCTGAAGCGGGTTTCCAACCGTTCGAGCTAATTCCTCATGGTTTTCCCCCTTCCATCCACACAAAAACACGTCTTCTACATGTGCACGATTATGTTTAGTATTTTAAACTCATAGATCAATCCTTCATATTTTTAAAACCTACAAGAAATAATTCATATCAAACATCAATTCAAGATAAATATAGATAAATAAATCAAATTCGAGCAAATATATAGGTAGATAAAGTGAGAAAATATCTCTTCACTTGGTGGGATCTCATTCATCAACAACATCAACAAATACATCAATTTGATAATGCGGTGGATCCTTTATCCAATAAAGTGATATTTCCTTCTTTGTATTAAACTCACTTGAAGTTTATTAATGATTTAAAGTTGTATAATTGATTCCATTAAAGTAAAAGTTCAAACTCTTAATCCTTTTATCATTAGAAGAAGGTAATTCATGAAAAGGTATTTTCCCCTTTTAATATATTAAAGCAAGATGACAATTAGAATTATGTAATAAAATAAAAGACCAAATCAGCTCAAGAATTCCTTTTAGATGTTAATTGAATCACCCATAAATTAAAATTGAATTATCAAGTTCATCCAAAAAGAACAAAATTACAAATTGGAAAAGATTTTTTTGAACAAAATTTAAAGCTAATTAGAATTCACATTTCATCCAAAATTAGAAATCAATAATTCCTTTGCATAATTTTAGTTATGTTATTTTTAGATACTATTATATCAAATACTATCAAACCTCAATCAAATTATTACAATTTTTGCGTAATCATGAAAAATACTATAATTTTAATCAACTGTTAAAGGCTTGCAAAAATAAATGAATCATTCAAATTCTAAAGTAAGAGTATGGTGTCATTATTTGATATAAATGCTTTCAAGACATATATAGAAATAAATAAATATAAGTGTCTCCTCAATTCATTTTGATCCGCGAAAGTTCTCATTAAATCATTAATAATGTAAAGACTAAAATTTGGCAAGGTTTTCGTAAGGCCAAGATAATTGAATTCTTTCAAAGTAAGGTTCATAATAAAATTGACCAAGGTCAAATAAGAGCATGCAAATGTTCTCTTACGAGCAGAAGGAAAAAATATTCAAACTATAGAAGGGTAACTTCTCGATAGAAACAATGAGTAAAAATATATGATGAAAAGAAATGATCATAAAGTTGCAAAGTCATCATAGCATAACCAATAAATAGAAATACCAACATTTTCATCAAGAATAACCAAGTAATAAAAATGGGAGAAAATCAAATGTATGAAAAGGAGACTATTAAATCATTGAATAAACTTAAGTAAAGAAAACCATAGCTAAATATTTACAAGATTTCTAATAGGGACCCTTGATTTTTGGGAGAATCAAGTTATAACCATAGAAGAAAGTTTAAATTAGTTCCAAAAATGAGATTATCACGCTCTCAATTTAATAAAATATTGACCTAAATTGTATTAGTACTAAAGAAATATAATCAAAAGTTAATATATTTGAAGAAAAATTGATTATATAGTGAGTAGATTTAAGAGATGCTAAATAGATTATCAATGATACCTCAAGAGTCATTAAATTGAAATGCTTGCGATTATTTTTTTTTTACGTGAGTAATCAATGTTATAAAATTGATATTACCTTCTGAATCATAAATTCTGAAGGCACTCTCTAGTAATTTTCTTAAGATCTTATTAAAGATAGAAACTGATCTCAATTTTTATTCACTAAAAACAAGATAAAAAGTGAGAAGGTTGTTGTGTTCCAACAACATTGTTTTTCATCATGATAAAAATGAGAATCCAAATGAAAATAGAGCTCGGATATAACTTACCGATGATATTTCTTCAACTTAATGATTGCTTGAAATCTTTTCTCGATGACTACTTGTGGTGGACCTAGGTTTTGATAGAGAAACCATAATTTTTCAAATTAGGTAGATTTCAGATTTTATTGAGTAGAAAGACACACCTCTGCAAGATGAGATTAGGACAATACTCATTTTTGCATACCTATGGACATAATTGCAAAATATCTCATGCTCTAGTTTTTCGTGACACTGGTGTTAGGTCAAAAATTGAAAATCCACAAAATGAGAAACTTCATCCATAGAAATATGCACCCTCCTAGGTATATTTTTATATTCCTCCTTTTTCAACTGATCTATGGAGGGAAGTTCCTAAAATAGGAAGCCCTAGTTTTCTCCAATTTCTTCTACAGAATTCTCTCATATTGATTGTGTTGCATATATGAAATTCCTACTCCTATGAATTTGAAACTTCATCCTAAGATATCTTGATCTATCTTCTTTCCAACCTGAGAGGTTATAGTAGAATTGGATTCACAAACTAGGACTTATGTGAAGTTTCCCAAGGTGACATTTTTAAGGACTCTTCAACATAGTGAAATTGTACAGAATCCCATGTGTCACTCTTTCAACTTGAGGGTATAAAACTAACACCATAGAAAATAAATTTTGTTCCCTATCTACTTCATCTTGCAAAATTTTATTTCGACCTTCCTAGCCCTAGATATAGGAATTCTCCCTAAGTCTCCTATTTGAGACTAGATTCTAGAGGAGGGTGGAACCGTGATATAGAGGAATAATATATCCTAAATTATATAAACAATTTGTGGCTAAAATTCATATACAAGGTACACAAATATTTCATATTCATGCTGTAAAAATTTCAACTCCTAATCCTTCTCCAATATCGATTGATATCGAATGTCCCAATATGACTATTTTTTGTTTTCTAGGGTTTTCAAGCATGAAACCATAATCTTCAGTAGCTTCCATTGTCGGAGTATTTTAGTTGTAAAAAAAATTCTTTAAGGGTGGCTTTCATACCATGTTAATATTTCAATGTTTATACAAGATTTAAAATCACTTAGCATCAACATCATAACCATATACAAAAGGATAAGTGAAAGAAAGACAAGCACAACGAGCAAAAATAAGATAGAGATTTATCCTTAGAAACCCTATGGAGGAAAAAACCCAACAAAAAATCCTCAATATAGAATTCAACCAAATACAGTGTAAGACCCAAAGAGTAAGACTTGTAAGACCCCAAGAATAATACTTGACTACTTCCTCTCTCCCAAGTGGACTACTCCTTCTCTCTCTAGAAAAACTACTTCAGTGTTATGCTTGTCCAAATGACGGAGGCACCTCTCCTATTTAGACTAAGAATCTAAGAGGCCTAATAACCCAACCCAACCAAATTCTCTTTTCTACCACGGTTAACTTGCCTTGGAAGACTCAAAAATACATTTTAATAATATTTTTTGTGGGTACTACTCACACGACTTAAATTGAATGTTTTACCTCAATACATTACATGAACAAATAGATCGATGAAATCCATAATAGGAGGAACAATATCTACCAAAGGGGTAATAACAATAATGATACAAAATAGAATATATTCATTAGTTACATTTGTTTAACATATATAATGGACAAGGTTGGTGGTTCTATTCACTGGTGGCAGATGAGAAATATTTTTATTCTATATTAGTATTTAGTGAAAAATATTTCACACAATACATATTTGTTTATTCTATAGTCTATAGAAAAGATAATTTAAGAGACTTGCTTAGGGAAAATATATTTAAGACAATACACATGTTTCTTTTGTGTCAAACTAAGACAATAGTTTATCACAATAAGAATAATTTAATACATTACACAAGTTTATTTTGCCTCAAATATATAGAGTATTTAAGGCTGTAACATCTCCAAAATGTCAATAATATTTTTTTTTAAATAGTCTTAATTTTAGTGGTAACAATAATTAACATATTTGTGACAAACACTTCCAACTATGTTCAACCTTTAAAACCTTCAAACCATATGATATTTAGTTTGTGAATAATGTTGTTTCTCTAACCCCCATAATTGTCATAACACGACAATGGTATTATGCAACCTATTGTTAAGGAGACACTATTATGATTCACGAAATGCAACCTTTATTTACTGTTAGTTGTAATTTGTTGGTTGATGTTCTAGTTCTCCTTGTATTAAATGTTATGTCAAAAAAATACGCTTTTGAAAGTGGTTTAACCTACTTGATGAGCTCAAGGGTTTGGTTAAGGTATTAATTAGCTTGAGAGCTAACGTATAGAATATTTGTTTTAGATATGCAGGTACCATACGAGGATGGTTTCTTTCCTTGTTAAGCCACGTCCAATGACCTAGTCGAGGGAAAGAGTAAATGGACTACCTAGAACACTCGAGGCATTCACAAACTAAGTTGTAACTAGCATAAGGTTAAGGAATAAGGTAAGGTAAGCAAGGTTAAATTTAACATTTAAGTTACTAAGTCATTGCTCCAAAATAAACAAGGAATAGTCTTGGATTATATAGTTTTGGGTCTAAGAATAATACTTGAATGGAATTTGTTGTTCATGAATGCGCAAATACTCCATTTTTTCACCACTTAATGTGCCAATTCATAAACCCTACGGTTTAATGCACCTCGTTGAAATTGATTTTCTTCTCAATGAAGTTCGGTATTGGGTTCCATTGTTATTTGTCGACCCATCCAGTATCCGGTTGCTCAACTGGGTATCTCCTCTATTCAAAATCAATGATGGAGGATCTGAGGTTCTCGACCCCCGATTCCTTTTAACCTTGTTTGAGAGAGAAAGATTTTTGTTATTTTTTATTAAGATTTGATTAGAGTATCTAGGATCTTTATGTGAAATAATAACAAGTAAATAAAAGTGCATCATATAGAAAAGATAAACAAGACTCAAATATTTTCATCGAGGAAACCATAAAGGAGAAAACTTCACAAACTTCTTCAGAATGGTAAGATGATCAAAAGAAGTAATAAGAAAATTTCAACAGCTATCGTTCTCTACTCCTCTGACTGTATCTCTCTCTCATTTTCCTTAGAGAGTGTGTAAGGAGTGTATAAATGATGTAGAGCACCTCCCTATTTATACCCTTTCAATTCACTGACCAAATATAAAACCCGAGCCTGAATGTCATATCACATGGGACCCACTTCTCCTAGAGAGACCACAATTACATATTACATGATGTTACACTAGGGACTATTTCCCCGACTTACAACAAAGGTTGTACCTCAAGGTATATACACAATTTAGACATCCTGTAAAGGGGTAACCCACATCCCTAATGGGGGTACAACAACATACAATGATGATATACATCATAATATCTTCTGAATTCATAAATACATCAACAATCCCTCTTTAATAGGAAGCTATTCTCTCTCTATAGAGTCATCAACACATCTGGTTAGGTCTTTATCGCATCATCGTCATCAAGGAGTCATAGAGTCTTCATCATAGTTTCTGCCATCATCTTTTTATAATTTGATCATCATACCATACTATCTGTCATTATAATTTTCTACAGTGCAAGCCATTTTTCATGTTGGATGTAGGCCTATCCTCCATGTAGGTCTTAATCATATCCGCAATCAAGCCATCAAGTAGGTACATCCCAAGATTGATTATATGCCTCTTTCAAAACCTGTAGGATCTCCAAGGACTGATTATATGCCACTGCAGAACCTGAAGGAGCATCCCACGACTGATTACATGCCTTGCAAATCTTGTTTACCCTACTATTACCTTATCATATTCAGATCATATCATCATCACACGGAGCATGACCGAGATAGACATAACACATCACTTACATCCACTGGCATGGGAGGACAAACCTGCCACCATCCGGGAAAGACTCAGCATTTACATCAACTACCATGGAAGGACCAACCTACCACCATGTCAGAAAATCTCCAGTACGTACATCAACGACGATGGGAGGACGTAGCCTGCCACCATGTCAGAAAGGCTCTAGCACTTACATCAACGATGATGAGAGGAACTAGCTTGCCACCATGTGGGAAAGACTCCAGCACTTAAATCAACAACCATGGGAGGACCTAGCCTTTCGCCATGTCAAAAAGGATCTGGAACTTACATCCATGACCATGAGAGGACATATCTTGCCACCATGTTGGAAAGACTCCTGCACCTACATCAATGACAATGGGAGGGCCTAGCCTTCCACCATGTCAAAAAGTATTATGTGTATTTATGTCTTTCAAAATCATCACTTCCCCTTGGAAGGATCCTCCATATGAAGCACACCAAGCTTCTCTTTGAAGTATTCAAACTTCACTCTAGCCATTTCTACCATAGAATCACATCAAGGCTGATTACATCCAAGAATTACCTGCAAGCTTCACCAAGACTGATTACATTCGAGGAAAACCTATAGGACTAATTACATTTGAGAAACCTATGAGATTCACCAAGATTTTATGCTCAGACAACCTATCTTACCGGCTATGCTAGAACTCATCACTCCCTCTTTTGAGAGATCTTGATTTGGATCACATACTGGAGCTTCAGTGCTCCTGTCTGCATCATACAAAAATGCAAGTCAGATCAATCAAATCAAATAGTATCTTTCAAAAGAAACATACTACCTCCCAAATAGTTGAGAAAGTGGGAACATATTTTTCTTCTATTGTACTCTACACCATGTAGGACTACATCGTGCCAAACTAGTAGCCCATACTAGATCATGAACTGAAGAAGCAACCCAAGGTGCTCTTCTTTTCAATGGTGCTACCAATGCAAATCAACATAACCAAATAGGTTAGTCTTATTATTCGTATCACACTTGAGCCCATACTCAACTATACCCTTCAGGTACCTTAGTGCATGCTTTGCAACTAGGTGATCATGTCTCAGATCCGTCAAGAAATTTCTCATATTTTTCATGACAAAGAATATGTCTGGTATTGTATTTGTCAGGAACATCAATGAACAAATCATTTGACGATACATTGTGGCATCAGTCATATCTAATGAAGTATCACACAAAAGCTTCATGTTTGTGTTAGATTTTTATCATATAAGCTACCATTATGATCTAAAGATCTTTAACTGAGAGAATAACATGCACATCAATAAAACACAAGCACAACACAAGAGACAAGAGACACAAAGAAGTTTCCTTGGGGAAACCATAAAGGAGAAAACCCTACAACTTCCTTAGAGATAGAATCAGCACCAAAGGTAAAACCTGAAAACATAAAGATGATCTCCCAATAGCAGCAATCTCTCTCTCTCACACTAAGAGAGCTTCTTATCTCTCACTCATGTGCTCCAATGAGTGAGTGTGTGTGTAATAAATAGAGAGACTGAATCTCTATTTATATTCTCCTGTTCACTTGGAACCCACTCTGACATGTCGGCCTCACTTAATAATTACTTACTAGAGCCGACATCTCTAGGAGTGTCTAATAACCCTAGTGCCCCACAACTTGTGGGGACTTTTCCTGCTCTGACCAACAAGGAGGTTTATCCTTAACACAATAGTGGGGACTATTTCCCCAACTTACAATGACTCACCTAGGGTCTACTTCACTAGGATAGTCTAATAACACAAGGGCCCCATAATTGTGGGGACTTTAACCATTGAAAAATAGGAGGGTTACCCACAATGACTTGACATGGCTTTTACATTATAGAAAATTCTTGGAATAAACATCAGGAAATGACATCACTCAATTACATCCCGGAATAAACATCGGGTTACAATTGATAAGAAATACAAGTGAATACATTCTGAAGTTACAATTACATTAACACTCCCTCTTAACTAGGAAGGTATTCTCTCGACACAATTTTTTAGCACAAGTCTTCATCTCTATATCATCTAGATCATCATTGAGTTCTCATCATCTTCATCTTCAAGTCATCTTCATTTGGATCTGGATCATCACTCGGTCTAGATCATCACTGGATCTGGATCATCATCACTGGATCTGGATCATCACTGGATCTGGATCACCATCACTGGATCTGGATCATCTCTGGATATGGATCATCACTCGATCTAGATCGCCATCACTGGACATCATCACTGGATCTGGAGCATCACTCGATCTAGATCATCACTCGATCTAGATCATCTCTAAAGCATCATCTCTGGATTTGGATCATAACTCGATCTGGATCACCATCACTGGACATCATCACTGGATCTGGATCATCACGGGTGCTATCTCATGATTCTTCTCGTCACAGGAAGTTCTACAGATCCAACACTTTTTCATGCTGGTTGTAGCCCTAGCCTCCATGTAGGTCTTCTTCAGCACTTATATCTGTCCTACTCATCAGAAAGGCATAGTACTCACATCCATCCAGGCTGGAACCACATCCTACCATAATGATGGAAGATATATGTTCTTCCACCAAATCTAGAACCACATCCTGCTCACAATGATGGAAGAGTTCTACACTTCCATCTAGGTCAAAACCACATCCTGCTCACAATGATGGAAGATTTTAGCACTTTCATCCAGGACGAAACCACATCCTACTCACAATGATGAAATACTCTCATCCAGGCTGGAACACATCCTGCTCACAATGATGAAATATTTCTTCACTTACATTCATCCAGGCATGAACATATCCTGCTCACAATGATGAAAATGCTTTGCACTTACATCCATCCAGGTGGGAACACATCCTGCTCAAAATGATGGAAGGGCTCTGCAATCATATCTAATCTTGTAGGAAACGATACTACAGTCACATCAAAATGCACCCCATTCCTCGACTGAGCTACCTGGTAACTGACCAGGTGCCTCCATTCTCTTAGAGAATGGCAGTTGCCCTTACATCCGACCTGCTCGTCAGAATGGCCAACACTCACATCTAACATGGAAGGAACCTAATTCTTTCACCATGAGAGAATGGTCCAGCCCTTACATCTGATCAAGTGGGAACACATCCCTCTATCACATCAAAATGGATTCTCAGTCCTAGACTAAGTTTTTCTGGTAAGTGACCACGTGCCTCCATTACGAGAATTGCAGTTTCCCTTACATCTGTCCTACTCGAAAGAATGGCCAACACTCACATCTGACATGGAAGGAACCAATCCTCTCACCATGACAGAATGGATCAACCCTTATATCTGACCTACTCGTCATAATGGCTATGGATCTCGGCACTCATATCTAACATGGAATGAACTGGTCCTCTCACCATGATAGAATGGCTAAGCCCTTACATCTAACCATGGAAGGAACCAATCCTTTCACCATGTCAGAATGGCTATGGGACTCATCACTTTCCCTTGGAGGAAACCTCTATCTAGAGAACACCAAGCTTCTCCCTGAATTACTCATACTTTACCCTAGCCAATGGCTTTGTCTATACATCAACTATCTGTTCCTCCAAAGCAACATACTAGAGCTTCACTGCTCCCCTCTGCACCATATCCCTGATATAGTGGTACTTGATCTCGATATGTTTTGACTTGTCATGGAACACTAGATTCTCTGACAACTTTACGCAACTTTGGTTCTCACAATGTATACAAGTAGCATTCAATCGGATATCAAATAAATCGAACAATAGCTTTTGTAGCCATACTACCTCACAACTAGCTGAACAAGCTGCGACATAGTCTTCTTTAGTTGTACTCAGTGCCACAAAGGATTTCTTCCTGCTAAACCAAGAGATCACACTTGATCCCATGTTGAAGCAACACCCTGAAGTGCTCTTCATATCGATGGCATTTCCTGCCCAATCTAAATCAACATAACCCTCCAGGTTAATCTTCTGATTCACATCATACTTGACCCCATAATCAACTGTACCCTTTAGGTACCTTAGAATAAGCTTTGCAACCATCAACTGAACATGTCTCGGATCTATCAGGAACTATCTCAAAGTGTTCACAGCAAAGTAAATATCTGGTCGCATGTTCATCAAGTACATCAGGGACGCAATCATCTGATGATACATTGTAGAATCAATCGTCTCTGATGAAGAATCACTTAACAGCTTCAGGTTTGATGCCATACGTGTGGTCATGCAGTCCATCATCCTGAACCTATTCAGGATCTCTATAGCATACTTCCCTTGTCCACACCTCCATGCCTATAAAATAGTGCATTGACACATAACAGGAGCATCACTGGTCTTCTGCCTTCAACCTTGAAGCAAAGGTTGGAATCCACTTTACTCTTAGTAAAGCCTAGAGTCATCAGTAATTTGTCCATCCTATTGTACCATGTCGAAACATAGGATCTTCTGTAGTCACTCCCTCTGAAGCATCATACTCCCTCTGTCTTCTGTACTCTATGCACTGAAACATTCTGCACCAGAGTGACAAGTATCTTGCTATGCTATGTATCCATCTAGGATCACTAGATACCAAGATCCTCTATCTTGAACTTTTTCAAAAGTTCATCTCACACCCATCTGTGAGCTTGTCATCCTCTATCAACCTTGTAGCAAAGGTTAATATCTTCATCAAGCTCATCATATATGTGTTTAAACTCTTACTGGCTGCAAATGTCTCTTCGTAGTCTAGGCCTTATTTTTGTGAGAAGCCTTGTGCTACGAATCTTGCTTTGTATCCCACGATGTTTCCATCTACTGCATGATGGAACTATGAACTTCTCTTCACGTATCGATACTTCTTTCTAGACATCATTCTTATTGAACTAGTCTTCCCTTTCTTCTTGGAAGATTCTGCATCAATGATGTCATTGTATTTGTCATATTATTTTTCATCTTTGAACTGTCGTCACTTGTTCTTCAGAACAAGTCTTATTCTTCTTTGTTTGTAGGCAATTATGTACACGATCTTTCCTACAAGTCAAATGCATTTGTATGGTTAGAAACATTCCATAAGGAATATCCATACTATCAACTTATTATGCATAAATATATGATCATGCAACTAATTTAGCCAATAAAACATTCATCCATATGTCACTAAAACTTTGTAGATGCCTTCCATCTCTACCAGGACAACATTGATATTGTGCACTAATTCAATATGTCAGCAAAGAGGTTTCATTATAGATAAGTATCAATGGAGTGTTGTATAGAACCATGAGCTACTTACCCATCACACGCATATTAGTAGTATACTATCGTTAATGCAAACATCCTATCATGCATAATACATCAGCTGAATATAAACAAATGCATAATAAAACAATATCATGGAATGACAATTGAATACTTATTTTATTTGTTTCATGGGTAGACTCCTTTTTTGAGTTTTCAGCTTCATCATCTTCTTCATTCATAATAGCATCATTTCTTATCCAAAAGCTAAGATGGATAAGAGCTCCTTCAAGAATTCAAATCTTCATATTCCTCATCGCTTGAGGGATCTTCTTTGGATGGTAAGAGCTTGATATTCAATTGATCCCACCTTCTCTTCTCAAGCTTCTTCTTCTTGTGTGTTCTCTTCCTAGAGTCTACTGAGAGTAATCACTTCCTTCTGGCACACATTCCTCATATGAATGAATCCCATGATCCTAGGAGGCCATTCAAGGTGGCTATCACCACTTCTACATTATTCACTTCTTCTTTTACCACTTCAAGTTATTCTTTGATTTGAGAGACCCTAGTAAGGTATGACTGTATGGTCTATGCATTCTGGATCTTCACATTCTTCAACTGTTTTCTTAAGGTCATATTCTGATCTATGTTCTTCCTGTCAAATAGCTTGCTCAAGGAATCAAACATCTTCGGTGTCTTTAAGGAAGACACTTGTAGTATAAGTTGATTCATGACTGAATCAGCAATGATATTCTTGGCCTTGACCAAGTTCTTCTTGTGTAAGGCTTCTAACCTCATCTCCCTCTGGAACTAGAACCTCTCTACTCATGTAGGTGTCCAATTAATTTTCTTCAGAGATAGCATATAATTCCATACTTGGAATTTTTCAACTTCACCAATCTTATCATCCAGCTGATGTGATAGATCACTTTGAAATGAGAACCTCAAATGAAAATAGGAAAGGATTAGATCTTACCGATTTGAGGTGTCCGTCCTCGTTCTAGAGTTGGCTGATCTAGGGTTTGTCACAGAAAGCCTCATTTTCAAAACTTGGAATCTTTCAGATCTGATTGGATAGACAGATAGATCTCTTCAAATGGATCTATCTCATGTACTCCTTTTCTTAAAACAATGGAGGGAAGCTCCCGGAACAAGAAGCCCTAGTTTTCCAATTTCTTCTACATAAATTCCTGTCACTATTTCTGTGATAGATCCGAATCTACCACTCCTATATGTATAAAATTTTGCACTGCATTAACCTCGAATATATTTGATCTAACATCATATGTTTCATCAGATTTTGTTTCACCAAATGGGATTTATGATCCTTTTCCCAAGGTGACCTGTTACAATACTATTCATAATAGAGAAGTTGTACAGATTACTATGTGTCACTGTTTCATCTTCTAGGTGTGAAATTTGGACCACAGAATGTACCATCCATGCCCTTTCTGGAATAGCTTCAGTGATTCCATTTGGACCTCTGTAGCTGAATACATAGCAATTCTCCCCAGGTGCCCTATTTAGGGATGAATTCTTGAAGAGGCTAGAACCCTAACATGGAGGGATCATATCTCCAATAATATAGTGAATATGAGACTAAATTTTGGACACAGTGTTCATCGCAATGTTATCTTCGGTCCCTGCAATTTTCATCTCTTGATCCTTCTCCAATCTCTAGATATAGCAAACGTACCAAAACTTAGCAGTTTTAGTATTTAGGGTTTTTCTAGCTCGGGGTCAAACTAGGGTTTGACTTTCCTGGAGTTTCACCCAACCAAATTTCTTGATCTAGGTCTCTAAACTTCGATTTTGATGAGGAGAACAATCCTATGTCGGGCTCACTCAAAAATTCCTCTTCTGTAGAAAGCCCTAATTTTCGCATCAAAAAATGAAAATGCTCGGAATCGAATTCTACTTCTACAGAAAGATGCGCCCTTCAATGGAGAGTCAACCTAGCATACTTTTGCTGATGGATTATGGAGAGACACCAAAAAATTAAGAATCCCTAGCTTCTACAACTGCAAAATGTCTTCTTCTCAAGTTAACTCTGATACGATGTTAGATTTTTATCGTATAAGCTACCATTATGATCTTAGGATCTTTAACTGAGAGAATAACATGCACAGCAATAAAACACAAGCACAACAAAAGAGACAAGAGACACAAAGAATTTTCCTCAGGGAAACCATAAAGGAGAAAACCCCACAACTTCCTCAAAGATAAAATCAACACCAAAGGTAAAACCCAAAAACATAAAGATGATCTCCCAACAACATCAGTCTCTCTCTCTCTCACTGAGAGAGCTTCTTCTCTCTCACTCATGTGCCCCAATGAGTGATTGTGTGTGTGATAAATAGAGAGACTCACTCTCTATTTATATTCTTTTGTTCACTCGGAACCCACTCCAACATGTCGACCTCACTTAATAATTACTTACTAGAGCTGACATCTCTAGGAGTGTCTAATAACCCTAGTGCCCCACAACTTGTCGGGACTTTACCTCCTCTGACCAACGAGGAGGTTTATCCTTAACACAATGGTGGGGACTATTTCCCCAACTTACATTGACTCACCTAGGGTCAACTTCACTAAGATAGTCTAATAAGCCAAGGGCCCTATAACTGTGGGTACTTTAACCCTTGACAAATAGGAGGGTTACCCACAATGGCTTGACTTGACTTTTACATTATAGAAACATCCTTCAATAAACATTGGGGTATGAAATGACTCAATTACATCCTATAATAAACATCGGGTTACAATAGATCAAAAATACAAGTGAATACATTCTGAAGTTACAATTACATCAACAGTTTGATGCCATACGTGTGGCTGTTTCCTTGTTGTCTAGTATTTCAAATTTATTCAAAATATCCATTGCATACTTTCCTTCACCAAGGAAAATATCATTTTCATTCTTCCACACCTCCATGCATAAAAAGTATTGCATTATCCCTGGGTCTTTCATCTTGAACTCTATAGCAAGTCTCCTTCTTGCATCTTTAAAGAGTTCCTCTTTTCTTGTCAAGAACAGGTCATTGACATATAATAGGAGCATCACTGGTCCTCCACATTCAATCTTGAAGTAAAGTTTGGAATCCACTATACTCTTAGTAAAGCCTAGAGACATAACTAATTTTTCCATCCTGTCGTACCATGTAGAACCCGAGGATCTTCTATAGTCACTCCCTCTAAAGTGGAGCATCATTCTCCCTCTTCCTTGCATACTCTAATTATTGAAACATTATTTAATGGAGTGACAAGTAGCTTCCTCTACTACTAATATTCTATGTATCCATCGACGATCACTGGATACCAAGATCCTCTATCTTGAACTTTGTTGAAAATTTCTTTTCACACCCATCTGTAAGCTTATCATCCTCTATAGGATTTCATATTCGATCTTGTATCAAAGGTTAAGATCTTCAAGCTCCTTGTGTAACTGTATGTTCTATCCCATGGGTTCCTTCTAATCTCGTACAAGGCCTTTTTTAATTTGAACACATGAGTCTACCTATCATGTGCCTCAACTCCCAGTGGTTTCTCTACGTATACTTCCTCCTTGACTACATCATTCAAGAATGTTATCTTGATGTCAGTTGATGTATCTCCCATCTCATTCCTATACGTATGGATATAATGGACATGGACCATGTTACTGGTGCAAATGTCTCTTCATAGTATGTGCCTTATTTCTGTGAGAAGCCTCATGCTACAAATATTGCCTTGTATCCCATGATGTTTCCATCTATTACATGTTGGATCTTGTAGATCCATATGGAATACACAGTAGAATTCCCTTCAGGTCTCAAAAACACATCCTAAACATCATTATTCTAGTACTCTTTGATAATAGTCTCATTCCCTTTCTTCTTGGCTACTTCTTCATAGCTGGAAGGCTCTGCATCAATAATATCGCTCAATAGTGTCCAATAACTAGAGTGTGTCTAAGGCCTCTTGCTTTCTTTGGAAGTCTCATCATATTATTCTTCATCTTGGATTATTTCTTGTGCCCAAGGTGGTATTCATCTCTCAAGGTAGATCTACCATTCTCTTTATATTCTTCTGAAGCTCTTTCTTTCGCCATGGTGTCTTTGACCCGAGAAGGTTCAGTTTCCTCTTTTGAACTATCGTTACTTGTTATTTAGAAGGAACTACAAGTCAAGTTCAGTTGTATGATTAGAAACATATCATAGTTTCCAAAACATATTAATAGTGACAAATATATGTCACATACCCATATGACTATTTTAGCCAATGCTACAACATTCATCCTTATCATGTATACATACATTAAATTCTACATGCATTCTACCCCAATGCTATTATGAGTGTGTACTACTCCTAATATGCCAGAAAAGATGTTTCAATCTAGATAAGTAGTAATGGAATGTTGTACAACATCATTGAATTATTATCCATTATGTGCAATTCAATAGTATAAATGTAAAATAATCAAACATATACTCAATATAACCAAATGTATAACCAAAAAATATATGAAATGACAATTGAATACTTATCTTTATTTTTTTTGTGGGTAGAATCCTTGAGACTTCGGCTTCATCATCTTCTTCATTCATAAAAGCATCATTCTTATCCAAATGCTAAGATGGATAAGAGTTTCTTCAAGAATTGAGTCCTTCATATTCCTCATCGCTTGTTGGATCTTCTTTGAATCATGAGAGCTTGATCTTCAGTTTTACAGTAGCTTACCACCAAGTAACTTACAGTAAGTCCTAGTTTTCCAATTTCTTCTGCAAAAATGTATGAAAATTATTTTGTTGTATCTATGAAGTTTTAGATCCTTACAGTATGAAACTTCTCATTTATATATCCAGATATGTCTAATTTCCAACCCCATGGGTTAGAGAATAAATGGATTCTCCAAGTGGGACTTATTATGATTTTCCCAAGGTGATTGTTTTTGGGGAATTTTCATCATAGAGAACTTCTACATACTACCACATGTCACTGTTCAACATTCTGGGTCTAAAAAACTTACCACAGAAATTACAGTCCATTCCCTACTAGTAACATCTTGTGAAATTTCGTTTGGACCTTCCTATCTTGAGATATAGTAAATCTCCATAGGTCACATGTTTATGACTGTATTTTGGAGGAGGCTGCAACCCTAATTTGGAGGATCCATATCTCCTGAAGTTTAGAGAATATAAGGCTAACAATTTTGCATAAGGTACGACAAGTATTTCTGTTTATCCTGTAAAGTTTTCATCTTCTGATCCTTCTGCAATATCGTGTTATAGTGAAATTTCTAGAATGACTAAATTGAGTCTTCTAGGGTTTTCACGCATGAAACCCTAATTTCAATTAGTTTCCATTGTAGCTAAATTTTGGCTGTACATTGAAACTTTTCTGATTGAATAAATTCTACCACCAATAGTTGCGCCCTAGTGACGTGAGTTATCCTAGCCCTCCTTGGTTGATGACATCTAGAGAGAACACCTCCAAATAGGAATCCCCAGTTCCCGTAGCTGCACAATACCTTCTTTGAGAGAGGATCTCATACCATGTTAGATTTTCTTAAGATCCAATTAGATTATCTAGGATCTTTAACTTAAAGACTAACAGGTGCAACAAAATGCATAAGATCTAAACGATACACAAGACACAAATATTTTCACCATGGAAACCATAAAGGAGAAAACCCCACAAACTTCTTAAGAATAGTAAGATGATCAAAAGAGGTAATAAGAAATGTTCAGCAACTATCTTTCTCTCCTCGTTTGACTATCTCTTTTTCTCATGCACCTTAGAGAGTGTGTAAGGTATGTATAAATGAGGGATACTGCCTCCCTATTTATACCCTTTCAAGTCAGTCACCAAATATAAGACCTTATCCTACATGTCATCTCACATGGGGCCCACTCCACCTAGAGAGTCCACAATTACATATTACATGATGTTACACTGGGGACTATTGCCCTGAATTATAATAGAGGTTGTACCTCAAGGTCGAGACACAATTTAGACATCTCGTAAAGGGGTAACACACATCCCCAATGGGGGTACAACAACATACAATGATAATATACATCGAAATATCTTTTGAAGTTACAAATACATCAACAATTTGTTGGTGAGGTTTTGTTTCCTCAAAACGACGACGCCTGTATTGATTCCATTATGGTATTAAACATGAATATAAGGTAAGCTCTTTCTATGCATTCATAATATTGATTTTATTCTATTATAAAACAATTTATAAACCCTTTGTTTGTCCTCTATGGTTTATATGTGCAGGAGATTTCCACAGCAGTTGTTTGCAACCAGTTTTTATTTTTTGGTTGGATGTTATGCTGAAAGGGTTTTACGGTCTGGGTAAGACCTATTACCTTTCCTTTCATGGCTCCGTGGCATGCATCACTTTGGAGTGTTCTGATTTTTCCGAATGGCATAGTTTTGGGACTCCATCTCTGAGGCTGTCTTTTCTGTGTGAAAGTGATAACTCTCTTTGGTAAATCCATGAGGAATTTAAACTCCATAATGTATGGGATATCATTTGACAATGAAGTTGAAGCAACTATGCCACATCTGTTTAGTGACACAGTTTACTATTTATTTTAGGGTGTATTTTGGGCAGTTCTACCACTGTCAGTCTCAATAATGTAAAAGTTTGCTTAAACTCTAAACCCAAATTTAACTTATGTACATAACTCAATACTACTAAATTGATGTATCATAACTAGTACTCGATGAGAAGAAAGATTCCACTTTATACACTAGTGATTGATCCTAACCCTTACTCGAATGATTAACTTTAAACTAAGAAAATAATAAACATTTGAAACTGATTATAAGAATATGGAAAAGTAACACAAGTTTTCTTACAGAGAAACTATATTACTAACAATTGGGTGAGTGCATGAAGTTGGTGGACCTTTTAGATGCAACTGGATTTTTAGAAAACTGATTATGTTTATGCCATAACTTTTTTTTTCTCAACCATTTCATAAGAAATTATATGTCACACTACTAGACAGTGACCTCTACACACTATAAAAAATCCAATCCATCACATTACATTAAGATCTTGAAAATTTGCACTAAGACATTTCTTCCAGTTTTTTAAGAAGCTTGTGTTTACCCAATCGCTACAGTATGCTACGAACAATCATTTTTTATGAAATCTTAAACATAAATAACACCTTTTATGTAGATTCTAAATATGTAATTTCTATTTCAAAATCTTATATTTTTCTATTTATTTTCAATTTCTATTATGTTCTAACTCTTTGACTCAAAAAACACATTGTTAGTGTTTGTTCCATAACTTTTTCAAATATTGATAGTTAAAAAAAATGTATGGTGCACTAGAAGACAAGGAACTATACATTATATAAAAGAACTCATTCCATGATTATTGCATTAAGACCTTCAAACGCTGCACCCACAAAAGATGCACCATTTTCGGGAAATCATCCCTTAGATGATTATTAAAAAAATTAAAAAAAATACTAATTT
This sequence comes from Pseudotsuga menziesii, assembly GCA_001517045.1. Classification (NCBI taxonomy): domain Eukaryota; kingdom Viridiplantae; phylum Streptophyta; class Pinopsida; order Pinales; family Pinaceae; genus Pseudotsuga; species Pseudotsuga menziesii. The sequence goes on from LPNX010888083.1 coordinate 458,780, forward strand.
TATTTTTGACAAATAGTGTTGCACTAGTGCAATATATTCTATAGATCTATGTAAATTTTTTTAACTTGAAACCATCATTTAGGCTCTCAAAGGTTGCACCCACAGAAAACATATTCCTTATTATTTGCCTGACAAATAAAAAGTGTATGTTGGAAAAATGAAACTTGACATAAGTATGGAAATTTTCAATACATACTCTTGAAGTAAAGTTTGGAATCCACTATACTCTTAGTAAAGCCTAGAGACATAACTAATTTTTCCATCCTGTCGTACCATGTAGAACCCGAGGATCTTCTATAGTCACTCCCTCTAAAGTGGAGCATCATTCTCCCTCTGCCTTGCATACTCTAAGTATTGAAACATTATTTAATGGAGTGACAAGTAGCTTCCTCTACTACTAATATTCTATGTATCCATCTAGGATCACTGGATACCAAGATCCTCTATCTTGAACTTTGTTGAAAATTTCTTTTCACACCCATATGTAAGCTTATCATCCTCTATAGGATTTCATATTTGATCTTGTATCAAAGGTTAAGATCTTCAAGCTCCTTGTGTAACGGTATGTTCTATCCCATGGGTTCCTTCTAATCTCGTACAAGGCATTTTTTAATTTGAACACATGCGTCTACCTATCATGTGCCTCAACTCCCAGTGGTTTCTCTACATATACTTCCTCCTTGACTACATCATTCAAGAATGTTATCTTGACGTCAGTTGATGTATCTCCCATCTCATACCTATACGTATGGATATAATGGACATGTACCATGTTACTGGTGCAAATGTCTCTTCATAGTATGTGCCTTATTTCTGTGAGAATCCTCATGCTACAAATATTGCCTTGTATCCCATGATGTTTCCATCTATTACATGCTGGATCTTGTAGATCCATATGGAATACACAGTAGAATTCCCTTCAGGTCTCGACAACACATCCTAAACATCATTATTCTAGTACTCTTTGATAATAGTCTCATTCCCTTTCTTCTTGGCTACTTCTTCATAGCTGGAAGGCTCTGCATCAATAATATCGCTCAATAGTGTCCAATAACTAGAGTGTGTCTAAGGCCTCTTGCTTTCTTTGGAAGTCTCGTCATATTATTCTTCATCTTGGATTATTTCTTGTGCCCAAGGTGGTATTCATCTCTCAAGGTAGATCTACCATTCTCTTTATATTATTCTGAAGCTCTTTCTTGACCCGAGAAGGTTCAGGTTCCTCTTCTGAACTGTCGTTACTTGTTATTTAGAAGGAACTACAAGTCAAGTTCAGTTGTGTGATTAGAAACATATCATAATTTCCAAAACATATTAATAGTGACAAATATATGTCACATACCCATATGACTATTTTAGCCAATGCTACAACATTCATCCTTATCATGTATACATACATTAAATTCTACATGCATTCTACCCCAATGTTATTAAGAGTGTGTACTACTCCTAATATGCCAGAAAAGATGTTTCAATCTATATAAGTAGTAATGGAATGTTGTACACCATCATTGAATTCTTATCCATTATGTGCAATTCAATAGTATAAATGTAAAATAATCAAACATCTACTCAATATAACCAAATGTATAACCAAACAATATATGAAATGACAATTGAATACTTATCTTTATTTGTTTTGTGGGTAGACTCCTTAAGACTTCGGCTTCATCATCTTCTTCATTCATAAAAGCATCATTTCTTATCCAAATTCTAAGATGGATAAGAGGTTCTTCAAGAATTGATTCCTTCATATTCCTCATCGCTTGTGGGATCTTCTTTGAAATGTGAGAGCTTGATCTTCAGTTTTCCAGTAGCTTACCACCAAGTAACTTACAGTAAGTCCTAGTTTTCCAATTTCTTCTACAGAAATGTATGAAAATTATTTTTTTGTATCTATGAAGTTTTAGATCCTTACAGTATGAAACTTCTCATTTATATATCATGATATGTCTACTTTCAAACCCCATGGGTTAGAGCATAAATGGATTCTCCAAGTGGGACTTATTATGATTTTCCCAAGGTGATTGTTTTGGGGAATTTTCATCATAGATAACTTGTATAGAGTACCGCGTGTCACTGTTCAACATTCTGGGTCTAAAATACTTACCACAGAAATTACAGTCCATTCCCTACTAGTAACATCTTGTGAAATTTCGTTTGGACCTTCCTATCTCGAGATATAGTAAATCTCCCTAGGTCACATGTTTATGACTGTATTTTGGAGGAGGCTGCAACCCTAATTTGGAGGAGCCATATCTCCTGAAGTTTAGAGAATATAAGGCTAACAATTTTGCATAAGGTACGACAAGTATTTCTTTTTATCCTGTAAAGGTTTCATCTTCTGATCCTTCTGCAATATCGTGTTATAGCGAAATTTCTAGAATGACTAAATTGAGTCTTCTAGGGTTTTCACACATGAAACCCTAATTTCAATTAGTTTCCATTGTAGCTATATTCCGGTTGCACATTGAAACTTTTCTGATTCAAAAAATTCTACCACCAATAGTTGTTCCCTAGTGACGTGAGTTATCCTAGCCATCCTTGGTTAATGACATCTGGAGAGAACACCTTCAACTAGGAAGAGCTAGTTCCTGCAGCTGCACAATACCTTCTTTGAGAGAGGCTCTCATACCATGTTAGATTTTCTTAAGATCTGATTAGATTATCTAGGATATTTAACTTAAAGACTAACAGGTACAACAAAATGCATAAGATCTAAATGATACACAAGACACAAATATTTTCACCATGGAAACCATAATTGAGAAAACCCCACAAACTTCTTAAGAATAGTAAGATGATCAAAAGATGTAATAAGAAATGTTCAGCAACTATCTTTCTCTCCTCGTTTGACTATCTCTTTTTCTCACGCACCTTAGAGAGTGTGTAAGGTATGTATAAATGAGGGATATTGCCTCCCTATTTATACCCTTTCAAGTCAGTGACCAAATATAAGACCCTATCCTACATGTCATCTCACATGGGGCCCACTTCTCCTAGAGAGGCCACAATTACATATTACATGATGTTACACTGGGGACTATTTCCTTGACTTATAATAGAGGTTGTACCTCAAGGTCGAGACACAATTTAGACATCTCGTAAAGGGGTAACACACATCCCCAATGGGGGTACAACAACATACAATGATAATATACATTAGAATATCTTTTGAAGTTACAAATACATCAACAATTTGTTGGTGAGGTTTTGTTTCCTCAAAACGATGACACCTGTATTGATTCCATTATGGTCTTAAACATGAATAGAAGGTAGGCTCTTTCTATGCATTCATAATATTGATTTTCTTCTATTATAAAACAATTTATAAACCCTTTGTTTGTCCTCTATGGTTTGTATGTGCAGGATATTTCCACAACAGTTTTTTGCAACCAGTTTTTTATTTTTTGGTTGGATGTTATACTGAAAGGGTTTTACGGTCTCGGTAAGACCTATTACCTTTCCTTTCATGGCTCCATGCCATGCATCACTTTGGAGTGTTCTTTTTTTTCCCTATGGCATAGTTTTGGGACTCCATCTCTGAGCCTGTCTTTTCTGCATGAAAGTGATAACTCTCTTTTGTAAATCCATGAGGAATTTAAACTCCATAATGTATGGGATATCATTTGACAATGAAGTCGAAGCGACTATTGTTAACACCCAAAAATGGTTAACTACCTCATCTACCCCATTACATGGCTCATTTGTCCACTTTCCTACCATATCTCCATCAAAAACCCATAAAACCATCTAAAAGGTCACCGAAAAGCTTAAAATGCCTCCAAAAGGCTATAAAATCCTTTTTTCCTCCAAAAATATCCAAAAAGGAATAAAAAATATAAAATAATGAGGAAAAAAGAAGAAACCCTAATAGCTGAAACCCTAAAACAGCTAAAACCCTAAAAAGCTGACCTAAACATGGTTTTATAAATAAGTGATGGAGACCCATTATTCCATATCCATTATCATAAGCATCCTGCCTCTGCCGAAATTATTCTCAAAACCCTAGCTTACCATCAAGCTACTTTCACCATTGAGAACTCTTTTGGCCCATTTCCACCACCGGAGAAGGAGAAGAAGCAGCTTGGAGCTCGAAGCCACCGACATCGGACCAGCGCAAAGAACTCCACCAACCTCCTCATTGGAGGTAACATCAATAAAAATCATTATTCATTCCTTTACAGTTTCTGCTCTATATTATTTACTTTTCACCGTATTGTTTCATGTTAGTTGCTTTTTACTGCTTTAGCTTCAAAAACGTATTTAGATTAGTCTTTGTTTCAGTTTATCTTTATTTAATTCATACACATCATTGAACTGCTACTAAGGATTCCAGATTCCTTAGTAGGTGCTCATTAGCACAAGCTAGGGTGAAAACCCTAGCTACAGTTTTGGCGACTCCGCTGTCTTTTTTAATTTGATTTTTCCGTACTGTACTTTTGGCTGTCGTTTTTGGCCGCCGGAAACCGCGCTTTTTTCTTCCGCAGCCGCGGCCCGACCACGCATTTCAGGCCCTAACCTGCGACCAGCCCGCCGCTGTCAGCCATTTTCCTGCGTCCTGGACGCGTTTTTGAAATTTTCCAGTTGCGCCCCGACCACGTTTTTTCAGCCCACAGTCGCGATCCGACCACGCCTGTTCATTACATAGTCGCGCTCCGACCGCCGCTGTCAGCCAAAACCCCGCGACCTAGACCGCGCCTGTTTCCTTTAAACCTACGATCTGCGCGCGACTGTTGCCTTCAAACCACGCGAGTCCGCCCCATACCCGCGGTCCGCGAACTGTTTTTTGCCCTTGTTTCCACGCCGAAACCCAGCCACTTTGCTTCCATTTTTCCTGCACTTGCACAGCCACCTGTTCCACTTGCATCCCTACAGCCATTCCTGTCCCTTGTTTACTGCATTGTTTAGAAAATTTTTAGCATTCTTTATTTCAAAAAAAAAAAAAAAAATTCGTATGGTAAAAGTTTTTCAAAGTTTTTCATACAGTATTATTGTTATTGAGTAACTATTTTGGATTCACAACCTCACATGCACACAATCTATCCCCTAATTCAAG
>LPNX010888083.1:464458-526019 GCA_001517045.1 Pseudotsuga menziesii
ACAACACGGTTCACTTGACACCACCCGTCATCACCGTAGATCTCGAGCCTTGTCACTCGACTCCACTCGTCAGCGGCATAGGACCCGGTCACCAGATTCCGAGAACACTCTTTACACTGCCCCCACTAGCCCCATGGCTGGCGTGAATCCCAATCCCTTCATTATAGGGACCACCGGTGGTACATCCGCCACTATACCAGTTACTACACCTATCATGGGTATGCCCTCCACAGGAGGCCCGTCTACCATTCCCCTCACCGTACCTATTCCTACTGCAGGAATACCCATACCTACTCCATTAGTAACTCCTACCACCGTAGTTCCCCCACTTGGGGGTAACATCCCTCACATCACCCCTCCACCGGGGGGCATGGGCCCCAACATGGTCCAAACCACTACCGTATCACACCCTCCATCCAGTTTGCCCTATATGGCTAGCCTCAACCTACCTGACCTAGCCAGGTTAACCAATGACCCCATCCGGTACAACCCTGTGTGGCCCCCCATGCCTACCAAACTCCCCTATGACATCCCTAAGTTTGAGGGTAAGGCAGGTGAGGAACCACAGAACCATATCATGTCCTTCCATCTATGGTGTTCTTCCAATTCCATAGTAGACGACTCCATTCGCCTCCGTTTATTACAGCGCACTTTCACTGGCTCAGCTGCCAAATGGTATATCGAGCAGCCCCACGGAACTCACACCACCTTTACGTCCCTGGCCTCGACCTTCCTCCAGTTCTTCCAGTTACCTGTTCGCTATGACACAGGTGTCGAGATCCTTCTATCATGCAGACAGAACATGGCTACCCATATCACCGACCACATCCATGAATGGCGGCGACGCCGTAGCCTATGCAAAATCAAGCTAGATGACCGGATCTTCCTAGATTGGTTCCTCAAGTCCCTCCTTCCGCTCATTGCTAAGGATGTGGCAGCCGAAAGACCCCAGTCAGAGGAAGAGGCTATCCTTAAGGCCCAGCAGTTTGATCTCATTTACGCCCAGTCGGGTTATCTTTACACCATCATACCAGACACCCCTCGAGGCGATCCCCCACACCACGATGCGCCGGGGGCATCCCACGCTGCCGATGGCATCATTGGCCGCCTCTCTTCGCTGCTTCAGCCCTTTTCCATAGCCCGTCCTACTCCTGGACCTGAACCTTCGCGGGCTACATCACAGTCCAGAGCGACCAACCCGTATGCTCACATGCCCCATCAACACCATACCCATGGACCCTCATGTCCACCGCAGTGTTTCGGAAATATGACTTCCGCTTACCCCTCCCCGGTCGCACCTCAGCCATACTACCACCAGAAGGCTGCACCAGCTCTTGCGCCGCCACAATCCCAACCTCATTATTATCAGCCACAGCCAGCCCCTGCAGCAAACCCACAACCCGCTCCACAGCACTATCAACAACCCCCTCAAGCAGCCGCGCCAGTGCAGCCTCCACCTCCATATTATCCACCGCAGCCCGCTCCCGCACCAACGCAAACTCAGACTCCACCTACTACCCAAGGGCAGGTTTATGCCCAAGAAAACCCGCCGCAAAACCAGAATAACCAACGCAACCAGGGCCAACAAAACCACGGCAGGGGCCGAAATCGTGGGAACAACCAGCAGACCGAGCAAGCTGGTCAACACCCTAATCCCCCTGCTAATAATAACGCGACCCCTACCAACCAAAACCCCGATCGCCCACCCAAGCAGGCTAAAAACCCCAACCTGCGAACCAACTTCCCTTGTTCTGTTTGCGGGGTCTATGGACACTACACACATTTTTGTCCGCATATGGAGTGCGTTCAACAACTTTTGGCCGTTGATAGACTACGCCAAGGACAGGCGGCTCCTCAAGCACCACCCAATCCCCCATAACCTCAACAGCCACCTTTGGTGCTGCGAAACCCCTTACCAAACCAAGGCTTAGTAAACACTGAACCATTGGCTCCCCCCCAAGCTACTGCGCCTATCCAACAAATCACTTATGCTGCTCCTGATCAACCCCCGTCTGACTCAAGTACCCACCATCTGTTGATGATGTCCTCGGATGAGGTCAACCTCCAGACCCGGTGGAACCAATATGGCTCCACCTCGGAAGCACCACCCCCCAATAACCCCACTAACGCTCATCCCACCGATCAGCCGTTACGTATACCTCCACCTCCACTAGATGGAGCTCCCAAAGCACCCTGTTTCCCACTTCGCCGTATCAATAACAACCCCAATGCGCAGGCTGCGTCAAACTACAACATCGTAGACGACTTAGCCCAATCTCCCGCAGCCATGTCTGCGTTAGAAGTCTTAAGAAATTGCCCTTCGCAGCGTAAGACTTTACTCTCAGCCATTGGGGCTATCGATCCGCATGATTCGCAGTTAATGGCATATGATTTGGACCAATCCGAACCCCGCCTGCCCTCCAACTTATCATTCCAAGTTACTGTCTCCATCCGGAATTTTGTAGTCCATCGCTGCATTATTGATGAAGGTGCCTCTACATGTGTCATGCCTACCTCCATCTGGTAGAAAATGGGATCCCCCCCTCTCCAACCGTCCTCCACTGCATTGCGAGCCTACGACGATCGTTCAGCTCAACCCCAAGGCTTATTAACCAATGTCCCCATCCAGCTGGCTGGTAAAATGGTCCTGATAAACATCGAGGTTATCAATGCCCAGCTTGACTACAACCTCTTACTTGGCCGCAGCTACATGTATGCTATGCGGGCAGTTGCTTCTACCGTTTTTCGCATCATGATGTTCCCTCATGAGGGACGCGTGGTCAAAGTCGACCAACTCACGTACTACGATCCCAAGGCCGCCGCGACACCCGAAAATGTTCTCCCCATGATTGAACAAACTATCTCGGGTGACCCCAACACAGCCGTTTCTTCTATAGGGCCCATGCTCCCCATAGTTGAACAACTTATTCCGGATGCTACCACCTCCTTGGTTTCTTCTGTGGGGCTCGGATTTTACTCAGACACACCGATGACCTCCACTTTTCCATCACTCCCACCACCGTCATCTACTACTGAAGTGGCTGACCTATTGACTCTGTCCCACCGCACGAGAACCCCTAGTAATCAACCACCGTTGTTGCCTCAACCCCCTTTGGTACCTAGCCACATTGGTGCCACACCCATACATACCATACCTTTCCTCTTCCCTCCCTTAGGAGTGGTTAGCACCCCAGTCATGGCTACACTTAGCCTCCGGGGTTTAACCTTAGGATTACCCGTTTGGTATCTTTCGCCTCCAGTTCGCCCGCCGACACCCGATGTCGTCCTGCAACCAGTACAACCCATAGCCACTACTAGTCGACCACCTCCCGGTGTCGCTACCCCGTCAACCCCCGCGAAACCACCTCCCAGTGTCGCTACCCCGTCAACCCCCACGAAACCACCTCACGGTATCGCTACCCCGTCAACCCCCACAAAACCATCCCCTATTTTTACCAAACCCACGGGGGGCAGAGGCCCCCAACCTTACACTGCTGTCCCACCTCCTAGGACAGTCCAAAACCCCCCTGTATTCCGTGCCCCTCCCAAATGTGCACTTTGCGATGAGTTGGGCCATGTGACTCACCTATGTCCTCATTTACCAGCACTAAAGGAATACATGCAAATTCTCGACGACGACCCCACTATCCCGGTGGTTCATCTAGAGTCAACCCCTATGCCTCGCGACAAATCCCTACGCACCAACCACCCATGTGCCTTATGTGATATTTACGGGCATTACTCCCATCACTGTCCCGATCTCCCCGAGTACAGAATAGCTCTCTTTGATATGAACAATCTGGATTTGGAGACGGTAGACCTCACCATTGACGAGATCCTCCCCTCAGATCTGGATCCTGAGCTAACCCAATTCCCCATTGTGGAGATCCACCCCCCAGAATCTCCTTCTTCAAAAGAGTTCGAGACCATTTATATGTTTTCTTCCGTCACCACACCCCCGGCAACCGATCTAACAACCCGAACATTTTATAGTGATGAAGAAATTCTTGAGGCTCTCACCGCCCCAGATTATCCCTGGGATGACATGCATCATCGTTCATACTTTCTCCCAGACGAACCATCTTCTAGCACCGCTCCTCAATTTGCAGTCGAATCCAAAGACTTCCTTCCCCCAAAGGTCGACTGGTTCAACGACCCCATTCCTGCTCCTGACGCCTTCGAAGAAGGTAACATGGCCAACATCTCCCCTGTTATCCCAATCGATCTTGCTGCCCCCGGGGGCACCTCTGAACTCATCGCCTTAGGAGCATCTTGCACTGCGCAGGAGATTGACGAATACAAAGCACTCTTCAAAGAATTCCGTGATGTCTTTGCCTGGTCCTATACCAAAATGCCTGGCCTTGACCCTGCCATTATAGAACACCACATCGACACATGGCCTGATATAGCCCCCGTTCATCAGAAACAGCGTCTCATACACCCCTCCAAACTCCCAACTGTCAAAGCAGAGATCAAGAAACTTCGCACAGCAGGATTCATTTATCCTATTGCTTATACCACATGGTTTTGAAACCCTGTTCCTGTCAACAAGAAACAAGGCACCCTTAGAGTATGCACTGACTTCCGAGATCTAAACCGCGCTTGTCCCAAAGACAATTTCCCTACGCCATTCATTGACCAGCTCATCGATGCGTGTGCGGGGCATGAAGTCCTTTCATTCATGGACGGTTTTTCCGGATATAATCAGATACAAATCCGCAAGGAAGACCAATACAAGACCGCTTTTACTACCCCATGGGGCACTTTTGCCTATCGTGTTATGCCTTTCGGTCTCAAAAATGCTGGCGCAACATTCCAGCGGGCCATGACCTATTGTTTTCATGATTTGGTCCACATATTGCTCGTATATCTAGATGACCTTACAGCTCGTTCCCGAAAACGATCGGACCACCTAAATGACCTTCGGCAAGTTTTTCTGCGTTGTCGCAAATATCAAATCCACTTGAACCCACACAAGTGTGTTTTTTGCGTTCCGGCAGGCCGATTGTTGGGGTTCATTGTCTCCCACAGAGGAATTACTGTTGATCCACTGAAATTCCAAGCCATCTTAGACCTTCCCTCTCCCCGAACACTCAAGCAACTCCAAATTCTGCAAGGGCGATCTAGTTTCCTTCGACGCTTCATTCCCGATTACGCCACAACCGTTCATGGTTTCTTGCGCCTACTCCGTACCCAAGTACCCTTTGTCTGGGACGAGCAAGCAGAAGTTGCATTTAATGCCCTCAAGAAATATCTCACACAAGCCCCCTTGATCTCCCCTTCGGATTTCTCTCAAGATTTCATTCTCTACATCTCGGCCTCCGAGTATGCTGTGTCAGGAGTCTTGGTCCAAGAAGACGCCTCATGAAAAGAATATGTCATTTACTACGTTAGCCAGACCTTGTCCGGCCCACCCCTACGTTATCCACATGAGGAGAGACTAACCCTAGCAGTGGTCTTTTTCGTCCAAAAGTTGCGACACTACATTTTACTTAGTCATACCACAGTCGTTGCTGACTCTATCCCCATGGTCTATCTCTTAAACTAGCGGCTCCTGCAAGGTCGTGTGGCCAAATGGGTCATTATCCTCCAAGAATATGACCTTACTTTCCGCACACCCAAGAGCACCAAAGCCCTTGCGCTTGCCCAGCTCATGACGGATCTCCCTTCCTTTATCCCAACCCCACCTATCTCCGAAGAGTTACCCGATAATCACTTATTTACCATCTCATCCGATGACCCGTGGTACAGCGATATCTTGTTATACCTGCGCACGGAGAAGTTTCAACCCACAGTCACTCGGAACGGACGTCGTCGTATCCGTCACCATGCCTCTCGCTACCTCCTCATTGGAGATGTCCTTTACCGGCGAGGAATCGACACAATTCTTCGTCGTTGCCTTACACATGAGGAAGTGGAACAAGTCCTTAATGATTGTCATAGCGGCGCCTGCGGCGGCCATTTATCAGGGATGGCCACTGCCCAAAAGGTCGTCCGCGCCGGATATTTCTGGCCCACACTCTTCACCGACTGCATCAATGCGGTCAAGCATTGCCATAACTGCCAACTTTTTGCCCCCAAAGCTCGGACGCCACCTGCTCCGTTACACCCAGTAGTCACTGTTGGTCCCTTTTGTAAGTGGGCCATCGACTTCATGGAGTGTAGACCCACATCAGCGAACGTCCATAAGTACATCATTGTCGCCGTCGATTATTTCACTAAATGGGCGGAAGCCATGCCCACCTTCAATTGTAAGGCTGACACTGCTGCCCGTTTCTTCTTCAACCATGTCATCACCAGACCGCGGCTGTCAAGCCCGACAGTCACGGTCCACACCGCGGCTGTCAAGCCCGACAGTCGCGGTTTAGACCGCGGCTGTCAAGCCCGACAGTCGCGGTCCACACCGCCCCTATCAAGCCCAACAGTCGCGGTTCAGACTGCAGCTGTCAAGCCCGACAGTCGCGGTCCAGACCGCAGCTGTCAAGCCCGACAGTCGCGACCTCTGACTACGCCTGTCCAAGTCAAACCCACGGTTAGAGACCGCGATCTCAACCGCTGAACCCGCGGTCCACACCTATCGACCGTACAACAGAGCCTCCTGGGCCCCACCAACCCCCCAACCCAAAAAATCACAACAAGTGTCGGTTTAACAGAATACCTGGCTCTCTCGAATCTCGAATCCACCGGTCAGATCGTCCAGAAATCACCCATAAGCTCTAGTTCACTCCGATCGCCAATCAATCTCAAAGAGTACAAATGACGTGTCACATGGGGCCCACTTACTATTTGTAGTCAGTCGACTTCGTTCTTGTTTTGGCCATTCTGAACCCATCCGGAATCCATTTTCCGAACCGTTTCCACCGTTGGAACCAGCACGACTAGCTCATCCTAATGTTCACCTCGTTGCATCTGTTTGACTACATCATTTTTTGCCCATTTTTTAGACATCAATAGTCGTCTCGGTTTGCGTGCCACTTTCGCCGCCCTCCGTTTTTAGTACTTTTCTATCGCAGGAATCACCTTTCCGAGCTCGTGATGATGCTTGAGATACTTTCCTAGGTACAATCATAACATTGTATCCTGACATCTTGCTACCTTAATTAGCGCGCCCCATCGGCCGTCGTCTGATTGTTCCACACTTTTTACATGAGCCATTCACTCCTGTCATACTGCAAAGGTTTCGTTCTTGTGCCACCATTCAACCACCCTGCAAGGAGGCCCACCAGTGTTCCCCCCCACCATCAGTTCTGATAATCATAAATATTCCTTAATTGAACACTTCCTCCTTGCCTGACCATTCCCACTACAGAGTCTTCTTATTTGCTTTCAGACTCCTTAAAATTGAAAGCAACCACGAGCATGAACTGTCATGGGCTCGCAAAATCCACATGACAATACCATTTCATTACTTCAGAGTCTTCTTATTTGCTTTCAGACTCCTTAAAATTGAAAGCAACCACGAGCATGAACGGTCATGGGCTCGCAAAATCCACATGACAGTACCATTTCATTACTTCAAAGTCTTCTTATTTGCTTTCAGACTCCTTAAAATTGAAAGCAACCACGAGCATGAACTGTCATGGGCTCGTAAAATCCACATGACAGTACCATTTCATTACTTCAGATTCCTCTTATTTACTTTCAGACTCCTTAAAATTGAAAGCAACCACGAGCATGAACTGTCATGGGCTCGCAAAATCCACATGACAGTACCATTCCACCAAATACAGAGTCTTCTTATTTGCTTTCAGACTCCTTAAATATGAAAGCAACCACGAGCATGAACTGTCATGGGCTCAAAAAATCCACATGACAGTACCATTTCATCACTTCAGAGCCTTCTTATTTGCTTTCAGACTCCGTAAATATGAAAGCAACCACGAGCATGTACTGTCATGGGCTCAAAAAATCCACACGACAGTAGCATTTTATATATCCACACTTCTTCTCGTTCCATAACCCATGAAGAAGTCACTCCCCGCCTCTTGGCGCTATGATCAATCCTCTCAGCAGCACCCCCATCAGGTCGCCTTTGTTCAGAGTACTCTACAGTTCCTTGCCATCTTACCACAGCCTGAGTTTCCATCAGCCCATTCGCCCTCAAGATAAATACAGACACGTTTCCTTTACCACCAGCCAGTTTCATATGCTGCCCGATCATCCCCGCCATCATACTCTGAACAGAGGAAGTTTGAGTCCACTCACTCTACTTGCCCAGTTGTTCCCCCCAGTTTACCACTCCTGCCATCATTACTATCACAGTTCGGTTTTTCACCTCACGCTCCTGTCAAGGAAACATCATTGCCTTGATAGTTGCAGGTCTCCCTCTGTCGACGACAACCACTCTATTCCAGAGGATAGACCCAGAGGTCCCTGCGCCTTGGACCCATCACCATCTGTGGTGAGTGCTTACGGATCATTTTGGGAGGACTTATCATTGCCTCTCCGAATGATTGTTTCTCACATGCTCGACATCAGCACCTTGATCACATCGTTGAGAATCGCGCAGGATTTATGTCCCATCCATGATTTGTCGAAGACCCCGGATTTCCCCTGACTCTAGAACATTGGTGAGTCACTTCAGAACGCTCAGTTATATGTTTCCGTGGATGTCTGGGCTGCGTTGGCGATTGTATTCGGAAACTATCCGACTTCATGCTTCCTCGAGTACCCAGATTCAGTTCCAGAACAGCGCACCATCGCGATTATGACCATTGTCACTATGATCCAGTAGCTTATCAGTTCCTTTGGAACCACATTCAGTAGCACTGACCTCATTTCAGTGCATCAGTTGTTCAGCTCAGACATGGTCAGCCCAGCAGTATGTTCCAGATTTGTGTCCCATCTGGACTCTCATGATATACACAGTTATTTTTATGTATCTTGATACGAGCATGGGAATGCCCGCCTCTTCCATATATTGAGATTTTTCCTCATCCAGTATTTGAGGACCATTTATATTGCTATGTTATATTCTGATACGAGCATGGGAATGCCCGCCTTGTCCATATTATCAGATGATCCCTCATCCATTATTGAGGTTATGTACTTTTCAGTCCTTGCAGGTGGTTCGAGATCGGTGTCCTGGACTTCCGTTGCTTGTTTCTCTTCTCCACACCCCAAGAAAAAACCAAATATGACTCATGATGTCCATCGGCCATACGATGAGCTCCTACCCTCACACATCAGGGGGCAATCTATTAACACCCAAAAATGGTTAACTACCTCATCTACCCCATTACATGGCTCATTTGTCCACTTTCCTACCATATCTCCATCAAAAACCCATAAAACCATCTAAAAGGTCACCAAAAAAGCTTAAAATGCCTCCAAAAAGGCCATAAAACTCTTTTTTCCTCCAAAAATATCCAAAAAGGAATAAAAAATATAAAATAATGAGGAAAAAGAAGAAACCCTAAATAGCTGAAACCCTAAACAGCTGAAACCCTAAAAAGCTGATCTAAACCACATGGTTTTATAAATAAGTGATGGAGACCCATTATTCCATATCCATTATCATAAGCATCCTGCCTCTGCCGAAATTGTTCTTGAAACCCTAGCTTACCAATAAGCTACTTTCACCATTGAGAGCTCTTTTTGGCCCATTTCCACCACCGGAGAAAGAGAAGAAGCAGCTTGGAGCTCGAAGCCACCGACATCGGACCAGCGCAACGGACTCTATCAACCTCCTCATTGGAGGTAACATCAATAAAGATCATTATTTATTTCTTTACCGTTTCTGCTTTACATTGTTTACTTTTCACCGTATTGTTTCATGTTATTTACTTTTTACTGTTTTAGCTTCAAGAACGTATTTAGATTAGTTTTTGTTTCAGTTTATCATTGTTTAATTCATATATCATTGAACTGCTACTAAGGAATCCATATTCCTTAGTAGGTGCTCATTCGCACAAGCTAGGGTGAAAACCCTAGCAACACTTCCATGCTTCATAACACTATTCCAAATGTTCCTGAGGGCTAGTCTTACCATTAAATCTGCTTCGCACCTCCTGAGGTTGATCCATGAATCTCAGGCAAAGAAAATTTTGACAAGCTCTCCAGCTATGAATATACTTTTTATGACCATTCCACCATCTGGTAGCTGCGGCTCTGAATACTGAATCAAGAGTTTCCATTTTCTGTGAATCTGGTACTTGCTCCGAGAATTGTACAATAAAATCTTCTGGGTCTATCAAGCCATCAAAAGTAGGTAGGATATTTGGCTGTGAGACAACCCATCTGATAGACTTAGTAATTCTTGCACATCGATGTCCATGTAGCTCATAAAGTCTATTCTGCCAATTCTCTAGGCCTTCGTCTGAATCAGTTATGCAAGAACTGTCACACTACCAATCCATTATACCTTCAGCAGTAGGGTTAACATAGTCTTATTCTTTAGCTGTGATGTTGTAAATATGATCCAAAACATCCTGATCTTCATCTCTGACTGGCTTTGTATACCTTTCTCCTTGAGAAGGGTCCAATGGTACTATGACTCTCAAGCCTTGTCCTTCAAAAGTCATATGTCTGTTCTTAAGGTTGATTACTGCATCATTGTTTAGTGCCCATTCAATTCCTAGCAATGTTGGATAGGGGTTTCTATCATCAATTATTTCAATGACTTCAAAATCTGCTAATGTACTTACTCCATCAATGTCCACTGGTACACTAGGGAATCTTCCCAAGGGCACAATATTCTATTGATTGGCTAATCTCAACTGTATAGGGGACCATTCAAGTGTAGGTCTTCCCATTTGTTCCCATGTCTGCCTAGTTAGGACATTTACTTCTGATCCCAGGTCTAAAATGATATTAGTCATGTCATAATCTCCTATCTGAGCATGCAATCTCATTTCTCTTCCAGTCCTTCTAACTCTATTAACAGTTTTTCCTCTATCAGAGCTTCGCTGAGGTTCGCAAGACTGAATAACTTTCTGTAAATCATTCAAAGCATTCTGATTTCTTAATAGCTTCATACAACTCTGTAAAAATTATGTTAGTGTACTTACTTGATCTGGCGAAGCTTCTTGAGACTGTAGCTGTTGTTGATGCTGTTGCGTAGTTGCTATTGATGTTCTTGGATGAGCAAAGTATTTTTTAGCTTCCATAAATGTTTATTTTTTTCTTCCAACATGGAAGGCTGGAATTTTCTCTGGGGTCTTACGGACCCAAGCCTCGTCAGGCTGTTTCTCCTTATTCTGCACTTGTGTCGTAGCTCCACTCCTTGTAACAACATTAACGGCTGGGATAGGTCTTTTCTCTACAACAATCATCTGAACATTCTGAGTAGGAGTGCCATTTCTTTCTTGAATCTTGGCTATCAACTGTGGGGCATTGCTCAATCACATGATCGACTGCTCTGCAATATCGACATGTCGTAGTTGGATTTTGATAGTCTCTAGATACATGTTCTGCCTAATTACAGTTATAGCAAATAACCTGGCCTCGACCTCTTCCAGGCATACCACCACGACCATGACCTCTGAAATTACCTCGACCTGATGTATTACCACGGTAACCATATCCATCATTTCCTTGTGCATCGGGTTGTACCCTATAAGCATCATAGGTTTGCTCTCTCATGAGGTCAAATCTTCGACATTCATCTTCGTTGTGTCCAACTGACTTACAGAACTTGCAGTAGGTATTCTTAGGTACTTGAACATATCTCTGTAGCAGGTAGCAATATTCAGGTCGATGCTGACCAGTTGTTCTATAGATCTCACAATATAGGACAATAGGGTTAAACAGGTTCGGTGCACCAGTATTCAAATAATTTCTTAATGTAGGACACTGTTCTTTGTCATGACATTTTGTCTTACATCATGTACACCAAAACTCTTCACGAGTAGCTTTCCCTTTTTTCATGTCGTGAAGCTCCAAAGCCATTTCTGCTAACCGTGCTTATATTTGAGCTATTCCAGAATTATCTCCAACAGGAGCTGTTTCAAGTTTCATAGCAATTTCCAACGCCTCTTGCTGATCAGGAACCTTCTGTTGCATAAGTGGAGTCCTGATATGAGGCAATAGTGCTGCAATGAACCATTCTTTATGTTGTTCTAGTCCAATAGTGAAACTAACTTGATCCAACAGAACCTTGAACCTCTGATCAAAGTCCCAAACTGATTCACCTCGCTTCTGCTGAATTTCTTTTAGTTCAGTTATGGACTGTGATTCTGATTTAGGCTTCTTGAATTATTTGATCATTGCTTTTTTAATATCAACCAAGACATAGTTCTGAGTACTAGAAAACTTCATAAACCAGGTCAAAGCTGAGTCTCTGAAAGAAGTGACTAGCTGCGCGGTTCTTGTATTTTGATCCATAATATTCTTAGCAGTCCAAACAGCTTCGCATAAGAACCAAAACTACTCTGGATCCTCTGATCTAGTTCCTCTAAAGACAGGGAGTTTGATATCATCATTCATATGAGCCATAGTGGATTGAGGGGGGGAGGAGGGGGAGGAGGAGGGGGAAAACTGGTAATAGGAGCACGGGAACTTTCTGAGGTAGACTGACCTGCGACAGGACTACTCGGGCTAGGGTTGCTTTCAGACTGCGACAGGATCTTAGGGATAACAGATCTTCGCTGTGGAGTTATAGGAGGGTTTCTAACAAAAGGGGTTTCTTCAAATTCAGACTCTTCAGGGCTTAAAGGGGTATAATCGGTATTCTGGCATAGGGTAAAGGATCCAAAAGTTCTCTTGTATCTTTTACCGTTGCGAAGCAAACCACTTTGCTCGTCGAAGTCACTTTCACTTTCAAACATAGGTTAGTAGCAATAAATCTAGCAATCTGATTCGATAAGCAGTATGCGTTTCTCAGCCAAGAGCATTTTAATTTTAAAACTTAATGAATTCAAGTACTTACCTCTTGGTCCTTTGAAAAAATGTCTTTTTGCTTCGCTAAAAGAAGTATGTGTGTCGATGGTGAACTCCGTCACAAATGCTTCAAGGGTTCGCATTGTCCAGAAGTCAATAGCTCTAGATACCGCGTTGTTCACTCTTTTCAACAGCTTAATTATTTCCAGGGTCCAGGCAGGACACTGATCTTCTTGGAAGTTTGTCCTTCTTTCTATCAACCTAGATAACCACTGGTGCAATTCTATGTGGATACTACCAAAGAAAATTTCATAAATATCAGAAAAAACGTACCTTTGCAAGAAGTCGTCTGAGCTACGACGAGGATCCTTATTTTCTTGTTCGGCAAATTTTAGATAGGTATCCTCAACCCAATCACCGATTTCTTTTACTGAGGGCCTCCAAAACATATCCCTCGAGGTACGACGTAGATCCCTCTTGAGTAGATACTAGTTCAACCGGCAATGGAACAAATTTGTTGGCTGCAGGGCAGACCCGGGTTCTTATACTTTTACTTACCAACCAACAAAGAGACCCACAGTGTTGGCCCTTTCGGAAACAACCTGCGAACATGTTGCAGTCTCACCCGAAATAGCTATGGGGTGCCACAGAATCAGGTTTCTGCAAGCAAAAGAGGGATATTACTTTACCTTTAGCCTTAACAAAGTATACTTATACAATACAGAGCTTCGACATTCACTTAGATAGCTTCGTAGTTTAGATAAATAGACAGTTACTTACTTAACCCTTAACTGGGAATTCACAGCGAAGTTTAATTCCTAACAATATATCTTACTTATCATTCACCTACTTAGCAAATGCATAAAAACATAACAGTACAAAACAAAAGGAACCACCACAACACAAGATATACGTGGTTCACCCCTAGTGTAGGTGCTACGTCCACAGAACTACGTTTATATTCAACTCTTTACAACAACACAATTTAGATCTGTGCACTCAGCTGCAAATCTCTATGCACTCAGCTGCAGATCCTTTCAACAACCCAAAAGCTGTGCACTAAGCTGCAGTACTTTCCTTCCAAAACCTTCTGCGCACTCAGCTGCAGAGGTCGTCCATGCACTCAGCTGGGACTTAACCTTAACAACACCCTCTGCGCACTCAGGTACAGAGGTCATCCACACACTCAACTGGGACTTAACCTTAACCTAAAAATAGATCTTAGCTTTGCATCACATCATATCATACAAAAAGCCTTCGAAAAACTCTTTCTCCTTTACATAAGTGCCTATTTATACTAGTGCACTTTTACAATACCATGTGTTTAAACCATGGGCTTAAAAACCATGAGTTTAAACCATGGGTTATTTGCAAAAAGAGGGGGTTTGACCCAACCCCGACACCCCTAAGACTATTTTGGACCGCAACTCTGCTTACAAGCTTTGCACCAAAATCCCGAAGTTGCCAAAATTAAGGACCTTTAAGGTCCGCGCCCCAACAAATGACTCAGCAGAGTCAAGGATATTGAATGTAATTCTGAATATTTTAATTATAAATAAATAAAAGTGGAGACAACAGCTTAGTAGAGCTGTTAAAAGAGTGTTTACTGGTCAATTTGGTGGAGGAGACTGGGTGGAGAGAAAACAGACATGTGGAAGCATCCTCAAACACTTCCAACTGTTGCAGGTGGAAACCTACCTACATTTGGGGTCATGATCCCCCAAGAAAGTGGGATTAGAGTAGGTGGCTCAATTAATGACAACTGACCCAAAAGACCTAGGCAATCTTTATAAAAATTCCCATTGAAGAGATCTGAGGCTGCTCATTCTAGAGAAGTGATAATTCAGGTGAATGTACTTCAGAGAAATTCAATGGCAAGGGAATTTGTGGAAAGAGTCTGAGGTATTTACTGCTAAGTGATCTAGTGCATATTTTCAGCTGAAGGATCTTACTGCTGAGTGCAGAGTATTTACTGAGTCATTGGACTAGTCTGTGTCTGCATGCTCCACCAATTCTTAGCCAAGGAGACCAAGAAACGGCTCGGGGGTCCCTAGGAGATGTTGTTTGAGCGCTCTCCAGGAGTTGGTAGGGATGAACGACCTCCTAACGCTGTTAATTTCCATCTTAATCAGGTTCTACAGTCTTTTTGTTTTACTCTGTTAGATGGTTAAATGTGAGTCTTACTGATTAATAAATGTTAAATGTTTAGTTGTGAACAGTTAGAGTTAGTAATATTTTGGTTTATTGAAAGAATGAATATGAAATAGATGAAAAATAATACTTACCTGTGTTTTTCCACATCTAGAAGGACCAGACCATACTCCAGCATAGGTAGTATATTTAAAATTAGATGAAGGAAATGAGAAGAAACTAAAATGAATAGATTTAAAATGCATTTCATAATAGCAAAGTAATGTATTGCAGTATTTAGGTATTTAACCTGGTTATCTATGTTCTTTGTTTATGTAAATGTACTGATAATGAAATAGTAGTATTCCATTACAGGTAAAAGAATTATTATGTTAAGGGATTGCACTAATAGTTATTAGGACATGTTTATACACAGTATATTATACATTTATCTTCAAATTAAAACATGTAGGAAAGTAAAACAGTGTTAGGTTGTATATGTATTTTCTTAGGTTTATTTAAATACCAGTTGCTTACAGTGAAAGAAATGTTGTTAAACTACTGGTTTACATTCAATTCATTAATGATACAAATACTATTCTTATAGCTTATTTACTAATAAATATTCACTCAACTAAGTCTAATATTTATTAATAAGCAGGTCAACTTTAGTAAATTAAACAATAAGATTATGATAAATAACAAATTCATAAATGAAATACATATCTATGTAAGAACTGTTATGATATTATTAACAAGTTATAAGGGAAGAGTAACTACAAGGTCGAAACCCTCTTTTAATTTCTTTGTTTAATAAAAGAAAGATAGTAAAGCTATAATTCTACTAATGAAATTTTATCAACGAACAAATTAAACTATTGTAGACTGGATTATAGTCTTGATAACAAAAATATATATATACAGATGCACATTTAAGAAACTGCATGAGATACAGATAATAATATTAACTTAAACACTTTTTGTTTTACAAACCTACTTAAATAAAATTGAAATAATTATTTTAAACATGGGTTTCATTCAGGAAACCCTAACTTAATATTTCTGAGCATATAAGTAAAATAATTGTATAATATGACTGTATAACAGACTTCAAGCCATTAACAATATTCTTTATGCAAAATAAATAATACATAGTAAAATTGTTATTACACAGGTGAATAGGGTAAAAACCCTAATTTACAAAGTCACCATAATAGCTTTAAGATAAACTGAGTCCGAGCTCCAAGGAAAACCATTATGCTTTGAAAGAAATTGTGTATTGCATAACAAGCTGAAAAGGCATAAACTTAAATAGAGTAAAAAAATCAGTTTAAAGCCGGTGCACCCATATTATAATATGGGGTTTTAAATAACGAAAAACAACAGACCAAGTATCAAACTTTTGTAAAAACAAGAAAAAGGAGCATTTACAAGTCACAGCTTGAGTCATAGTTACCCTGCTGTAAGCGAGGGTTTAAACAAAAACCAAAACTAGTAAATTGAAGAACAACAACCCAAGACTGGGTAACAACCATGCCGTAACGTCTTCCATCTGGAAACTGTCCCCTAAGGTCTGCACAAGCAGGGAGAGCCATTTGGTAACTAGGGCTTACCCGTAGATAGAACGTCGGTCCAATTGTGAAGTGTTTCCTTCCAAGGGTTATGCGAACTGTCACCTGCAAAATGGAATTCAAAGTATAAATTAAACACTTGGGCATAGCACTGAAATCGTAAATTCTTTATAGCTTGCAACTTATTAAATAAACGATGGTTACCTGAAATGTTGGAAACCGAGGTCAAGTAGTAGGCAGACCGATACCATGAGCACAACAACTCTTGTATTCACCTGGAAGTGAATATTATGGAGCTACGAAGGAACAATAGCACTGCAATGAGCGTAACGAGAAACCAAACCCTCATATTTGCAGTGACAGAGACGACGGGGCTCACGATGCAAGCTACACTGTCAACAGGAGCAAGAGAAAGCCTGGAAATGGCCACGAAAGAGTTCAACACGAAAAGGATGACACTAACAGAGCTGCACAACCTTCACAATAGTTTAGTGAATGCAGAAAGAAAAATGAATGAGAGTTGTATGTCTCTCCAACTATCATTTAAGTGGCAACGTTTCAGCCCCAAAAAACAAAGCTAGAGCTGAACATAGGCGTGCCCTCATGGCCGCATCAAGCTAAATGAAGCAGAGACTGAAACCCTCACTGAAAAATCAAGTTAGGGTTGTGAGGTAAGGCTTATAAATCACAATTTGCATGGCGAGAAGAGCTCCACATATACACAAATATTTTCACCTCTCAGTGGGTTCTTTTATATAGTTATCACTACAATTAGTTGAACCAAATAATTGATAATCAATTACTTTATGCATGTAATTATATTGTAATATAACGTAAATTCAATACCATATCACTCCAAATGAATTCAAGCCTCGACAATGAGCTATTGTTATCCCATCGTTAATATAATGTTCAACCTTGTAAATAGCTTGGGTAAAGAGTCTATTTGCATATGGAGTCGAGGAACTTGTTCCTCAAAGATTTTATTTATGTTTTCGATGCTATGATAGCAAAGATATTTTAACTCTTTTATAATCCAACTTACAAGAAAATATCAAGAGGATAGTAGAAGTTTGAATAAGCTTGATAATGCCTTTATTAATTGGTCTTATAATCATGAACAATGATTGTTAAACAATAAGGATTAGGTTTAACATAATAAGGTGTATATAAATATAGTAATATTTATACATAGGAACAACTCTTACTCTTAAAAGGGATCTAAAGTACTATATTTAGGATATAAAACCTACAAGTACATGATCTTTGAACTCCACAATATTTACCAAGTTCTATGTCAAATTGGATCAAGGTTAAGTTAGAATTTAGAGTTTAAGATAATAAACTATCTAGGATTTTATTGCACTACTTTTACAATTAAGTAGTTAGTAGGGTAACGTGAAGTCATCGCATGATGTTTGTCATAAATAAAATGGGATTCCAATCACGATCTTGATGATTCTTATGTAGAGGATATCTCATAAATCACAAGCGATGTTAAGCTGATAATTTTTACCATGCTGAGTCCTAATTGAAATAGAGCTGGAAAGAATACAATAGGCTTATGTTCTGAAGACTTAGGTCTATTTTTATG
The DNA here is from genome assembly GCA_001517045.1 of Pseudotsuga menziesii. Lineage (NCBI taxonomy): Eukaryota > Viridiplantae > Streptophyta > Pinopsida > Pinales > Pinaceae > Pseudotsuga > Pseudotsuga menziesii. Next base: position 482,573 of record LPNX010888083.1, read on the forward strand.
ATGATAAGCAATGTTTTAATTATATTGATGAGAATAGCGATAGATTCTTATGAGTTATGAAATTTTATCATGAGCTCTTTTAAGAACTGGAAATCAGTTAGAGTAAAGTTTGAAGACTTTTTATCTATCTTAAAGATATCATTGTTAAGAGACAAATAGTAGGGTGACATTAATAATCTCTTCAATACAAAGATTAAGTAAAATAATATTTATGAATCAAGTATAAAGGAAACATTCCTTTACCTTGCAAGATCTTGAGTCTTCTAAGAAGAACTTTTACTCTAGTAGTATATTCTATGAAAAAAGAAGTATATCTGATTAAAACGCCTTAATAAACTTTTAACTGGGTCAAAATTTACCTGCCAAGCCTATAAAGATGCAGAAAATCTAGATACATTCGTAGTTGCTAAGTAAGCCCCAACTAGAAAATGACTCCTCACCTACTTGAAATTCAAACCATCAATAGAACTAATTAATCGATTGCATATTACTTACATCACATATCAAAATTAAAACAACATTAATTTATATGTGTTAAAGTTAAATGGTTACTTTTATTTGTCTGTTTCATATCTTATAATAGCTGGTAGCAGTTATCTAACTGCAACTGTAACATTTTATGTTATCTCAAAATTTTAAATTTTTATGAAAATTTGGGGTTTTGACAATATCATACTTATACAAATATTTAAGAAAATCAAATCCTATAACTTGAACTTGACTCTCTTGCACCATTAAGCTTTTCCTACTTAAGGAATTTGCCACTCGGTTAGTTTTTCCGCTTACATGATTGATAATGAAAGTGAAACCTTGGAAGAACTCAATCCACTTCACATGCTTTGGATTTAATTTGGGATGCTCCATTATAAACTGCAAGGTAATTTTTTAAGTGTGCTTGCTAAGTCGAATTCACACCTATTCTCTACAAGATCACTGTTAACAACCCAAATGGCACTTCCTCATCCGAGTGCCGACATTCCTTATGTTGGTACACAGAAGGGCATCTTAGGATTGAAGTTTTCCAAAACACTATAGATGGGCATGACATGAGATGCATTTACCTTTCAACCAGCTTGCCATATTATTTTTCTAAGTGTTGAATGGCATACATGACTATCTTCATTGAAACTCGCGTACATACGTGACTATTCCCATTGACAACTTGCGTACTGTACGTGACTATTTCCATTGCAACCCGCGTACATCAGCATACGCGGGTTTCCTTTAAGCAACTCGTGTGTCATACACATGTTTCCTATATTAATAGTCGTGTACACCTTGATTCGACATTAAAAAATATAAATCATGATTAATGGATATTAGTTGGGCCGTAATCATTAACCACCCCATATAACTCAACCTCCTCAACCTTTGAAACCATTATATTTCTCAAAGTATAAATAGAGGCCTTGGGAAGGGCATTAATCAATCAAGTTTGGAGAGCAAAGTTATGTTGGTGGTATATCTTTAGAAGTCTTGGAGAAACAGAACTCGGAGTCCTTTGGTTGCAGAGGAGTCCTTGTCTCAAGCGTTGGGTTGTACTCTTATCTCGTTCACTGATTGTTAATAAAGAGAATTATTCTTCCAACATTGTGTTGAGTCTCTTTCATGTATTATGGTTTATGAATATATTTGATTAAGCACTAGATATATTGTTTATCTAACTTGTCATATATACATGTATAAGATTGTACTTGGATAATTTACTCTTTGCAGACGAAGGAGGTGCATCCCTGAAAGCTTTGGAGAGAATCAGAGTGGAAGAAGATCAAGCTTGGATCAACCGTCGGTAATTGGGTGAGTCAAGTATTTCTTCCTATTTCCCTTTTGTACTTTATCAAAGATAATTGTCTGCAAGGTTAGTAGTAAGTTGGTAACCCCAGACCGTAGGTTACAAGGGTGTTTAATCTTGAACAACATAATTGGCGACTCCGCTGGGGATCCCAGGCTGCTGTGGGTTAACTTTGTAGATCATTACCCAGTCTTTGCTGTGATTCAGTGTGTGGTGTTGTGTCTTGGTTTAGACTTATAGTGGTGTTTGAAGACCTTCATAATTTTTCTTTTTGTTGAAAAATTTTACTCCTGTATGCGGGTTGCTGTGCTACACAATTGCGTACAGAGGTCTATGTGTGTGGGTTGTTGTATTAGATAGTCGTGTACAGTACGTGGGTTGTTCTTGTGAATAGTCGCGTACAAGTATAAGCAACAAATTTTTTGGGTTGGGTTGCTTGTCCCTGTCCTTTTGTGGATTTTGTCTTTCCTGATGTTCTTTAGTACTGGCATTGCACTATAGGTTTGATAGCCCTGTTAACCATACTTCGTGCTTTTCGGTAAGCCCTTGGGTTTTTATTGGTTGGAATGTCTTTCTTTTAGCATTTTGAAGTGGATTTTCCTGTTGGGTAACAGGTTCAAGTGCCGGTTGTCTGAATCAGTGATCAGGGTTCTAGATATGGTATATACCATTCTATTTCTGAATAGTGTTGGTTTGTCACTTGCGTTTGATTGATTTCAGTGATTTCCATTCATTGTGTCTTCCCCAGCTGGTTTTTTTCCAAGTCTTCCTTAGGTGGTTGATATTTGGTTTTCATAAATCTACTTTACTTAATTTTGCTTACTTTATATAGTTAGATTATTCAAGCATGCTCAAGAATTTTTGCATTTAGGTGCATCGTAATCTTTGAGGAATTTGAAAAGTGAAAAGAAAAGCATTGGAAACATTTGCATTCGAATTGCATATGGTAGTTTTACTTTGAATCCTGGGCTTACTTAGCATTTATGCTAATTCAGAAAGATTACTGGTTCTTACACGTTTACAGGTATGATCAAACAAGTAAACATTTTAATTTCATAAAGTATCAAGAAGTGTTTCTATTTGCAAATAAAATGCTTAGTAGATAAGTTGATAAATTTCCAAGCCACTTCCATGAGGTAAAGTAGTTTTCTTTCTTTAGTTTTTTTTTAAAACGAAGTTCGAATAAAAGGTTTCATTTCTTTATCGAACGTAGTGACAGTAAAGATACTTACTGTGGCTCTCAACTTGAAATCTTAGTTGCATAGTAACTTCTACTTTGATATGCATATCTTACAATGTTATACTTATTGTATTGTTGGTTATTATACATTATCATACTATTTACTTGCATAAGAAGCTGATCAATAATTATCTTCTGTAGGGAAATTTACAGCCTGTAAAAAATTCTTGATATTACAAGTTTGATTAGTGTAAAAACAATTGGGTCTTTTCATATGAAACAATATTTTCCTTTACTTCTTTTAATCTAAGTCATTCTAGGTGGTTTTACTGATTATGTACTTGAGTAGGATTATTCCATTGCAACTCTTATTACTTATATAATGTTTTTTTATATTAAGTTACTGTCTATCACATATTTTAAGGTAGATGTTTTCTATACTGATCAGCCTTCTATCCTTTGCTAAGCACTAGTTACTGAGCAACCTTCTATCCTTTGCTAAGCACCAGTTACTGAGCAACCTTCTATCCTTTGCTAAGCACCAGTTATCTTTTATAATCATAAAATCATCCTACCAATAAATAATCATGGAAAACTTACTTAACAAAAGCCAAGTTGAGAAACAACTAAAGACTATTAAAGTCTAATCCTAATTGAACTATGTACTTGAATTCAATGTATATTCTTTTATTATACTAGTCAACTCTTTAGATTATTACCATTCGAATTCATTGGTTTTAAGGGTTATAAACATGCATAAATTATTATGTTTATAAACTTACCAATCTATAGTTAGTCGAAGTTTCTAAACAAGTCTAAAACAAAGTTGAACTTGTAAAGAAGTCATGATTCTGCTCTTTACTATGCTATCCATCTTTATAATCACCACTTGAGTTATTGGTTTAAAAAAAAAAGAATTATAAATCGTGCATTCTTAACATTGATACTAGCATACTATAGTCTAAAGATTATATACAATATTGTTTTCAGGATAAATCAATTTGATTAAGAGATTACACCTTCACTAAATCAACGTTAACATAATGTGGTTTACAAACACTCATATCGTACTATCGACATTATGATATAATTTGATGAATTACAACCACTCCAAGCTTATTGATTAATAATGATAAGTTTGTTTTATATACCAAGCATATTCAACATTGCTTTACAAGCATAACCAACTATAATAGTTTCGAAGAGTTTTTAAGCAAAGATTTCGGGGTTGTATAATGACTATATGATTACTAACCTTCTGTTGAGGCCTGGAAAATCGCAGGCAACAACAGTAAGGGATTCTCCCCAGTCAACGTTCCCAACTAACCCGTGACTGTTTGGTGTAGGGAATCCGTCCGGTTTGCGGTCCGGCTACCGTAGGTCAAGTAACAAAAACAGAAGGTTTTATCGGTTGCGGCCCGGTCCACCGAGTATATTTTTGTATTTTTTGACTTAATGTATGAGATGCACGTGCCTAACTAAATGCAGGGTGATCAGTATGCAGGGAGCAGTCACAATGTTATGCGCAGGTTCTTACCTCTCGTCTTAGCGCTCACAAGCATCTAAATCACTTACAACAAGAAATTAAAACTAACTACCTAATCTATCCCTAGGGAGAAGGATTATCATTCATTGGCGAGTAATATATTTTGTGCATGCATTATGAAAATTTACAGATAGCTGATACTTATTTCAAGACACATGAACAATTACAGATATTTGAACAACCAGATAGCCAATTGTCTATGAACAACCTTCATTACTCACATTGGAAAACATTACAAAATATACTGAAGAGAATTCAAACAAGAACATAGGTTCAGGAAGTTAAAACACTCTCACAGTTAATGAAACATAGCTAAAAACGAAATAGTTCCCCTTCAACATTTCTCATTTAATTACATTGATACATTCCACATTACGCTTTCTCCAACAGGCAAAGTTGTAGTTTCTGATTGTAAAACGAAATAGTTACTCTTACAAGCAAATGGTTTACAAATTTTCCCTGGGAAAAAAAAGTCCCTGTAACTTCTAACTTTCAAATATTTAAACAAATCAACAGATCGCTTAGGTTCCCCCCAAACGTGTGACTCTTCGGTTCTTTGAGCGTTTCATATTCCTCTCTCCATCTTCTCTTTGTATGCTCATGATCAGTTGAGTAACTGTTGGACCTTTCAGATCTGCGTCTTTTGTTGCTTTCAATTTTTTGTCTTTTCCTTCGCTTGTCTCCCTTACGACTCTGCCGGTTTCGATTTGATTTTTTATAAACTGTCAAGCTACACCTTCACACCGTGGTCGCCCCAACAGTCCCTTGAGTTTTACCTGCAATCAATTATAGTGCATCATTCGTTGCAATGGCATTTTAAATGTTAACTTAAAACCACCTGAAATGGCTAATCCACAAGAAAACGGCTAGGTGCATCCTTTGATCTGAGAATTTTACTAAACGGACGAGTTTTGACTAAGACTCAAGCGGGAAAGTTTTGAATCGGAAGCCGGAAGGATAACGACATCGGAAGCGAAAAGGCTTTCCTAGCCGCAACGTCGGAAAAGGAGAGGTTAAGGATACGTGACCCGCTGGCGGGAACACTCTGAATTAGAAGTCAGAAGGATTTACAATTTGGAGGCTTAACTAGTTTGGGAGCCACAACGGCGGGAGAAGAAAAAGTTATGAGCAAGTGACTAAAAGAATGATGCATCGGTTGGCGGAGCGTTTTGGACTTCGGGCGCTTAGTCGATTTGGGAGCCGCAACGATGGAAGCGAAAAGGTTACGGATATGCAACCGGGGGGCGGGAAAAAATCTCAATCAGAGGTCGAAAGATAATTACATCAGAAGCTGAATGACTTTCCCAGCCGCAATGGCGTAAAAGGAAAGGTTAAAGACACGCGCGACTAAAAGGCTGATAAGCGTCGGCAGTTGGAGCACTTTTTACTTCGGGCAGCTAACTAGTTTGGGAGCCGCAACAACGAAAGCTAAAGAAGACTACATCCTCTGATAAAAATAAAATGCTTCGATCAAAATAAAATACTAAGTGCTTAAGACTCTAAAATCTAGCAACGGTTAAAATATTTCTCCTCTGAAATGGCGGCCCTTCAACATGCAAACCCAAACTTAAAATCTGCGATCCAAAAACAACTTCGAAACACACGCAACTTCCGAAAACTAGGACGAGTGTTAGCCTTCAATAATCATTCAAAATTAAAGTATGATCAACACAGTTTACGGATCCAAACGATTAAAACAACTCTAAATCATGAGGAGGGGACCAAAATTTAAGAAATTTGGGGAAAACAGTTGTAGCCGCAACAATTGGCGACTACTTGGTGAACCTAGACCTCTGGACAATTTATTCCTTGAGTAACTAACTATTTGATAATAAAACCACCATGTTGAATTCTTCTAGATATATGGATTTCCCAAATGGCAGATACATGAACTTTGAATCATTGAGGGTAGTCCTGTTCAGGAAAATGGAAACCAAGGTTTCAAAGTCAAGATAACTCTTTCGAGGCTAGAAGTATCAGTTTCATTTTTACCTCTGTCTTTGGGTAGCTTCCAGCTTGGACACCACAGGATCGTAACATCTAGTAAATAGAAATATTCATTTGTTCCTCATTCCCATGCCATTTTGCACTTTTTTGTGCTTTTCGGACTTTTGTTCTTTTTCATATGAGTCCTCCTGCATGCCTTTCTTTCTAAATTTTAATTCAGGCTCCTCTATCCCATAGTGTCCTTTTGTGTGAGCGGTGTACTTCACGTCTCAGCTCACGGACAGAGAGGAACTTTCGGAAATTTAGTACTTATGATTCAGCATTTGCTTTGATGTATGATGCTTTCATAGGAGTTTTTGACTCTTCTTAGCCTTTTGGTTTTCAATTTTTTTGGCATGGGATCATTTATATTTAATATACTGTTTACCCTGCTTCCTTTCCATGGGTCTTTTGCTATCACCCCCCTAGGACATTTTTAAGTGTGAGATGGATGGAGCCTCGAAATAGTATTCCAGACATTTTACTTTTGAGTTACTTTACAGGGACTAAGCAGGATTTCAATGCATTCACAACCATTTAGGAAAATTGCTAAACTAGAAGAAACTCTATCAGATAAAACCATAATACACAGTCTTGTAATCAAGGATTTTAGTTGGTCCAGGATTATAATGCTCTCCATGCGACCAAAGCTTGATTCTTTTATTTAAAATCAAACAGAAAATCCAAAGTAAAACAAAACTAAACTTCATGACTCAAAGACTCAAAAAGACAGCCAAAACAAATTATTTATATACAAGACAGAAGAAATCAAACAAATCCTTACGAAAAATAAGGCTTGAGAACCAAACCATTTACTGGTAAGTTCTCTTCCCAACCCTGTAGATCCTGCAACTTATAAGTGGAAGGGCCAAGCTTTGCCGCAATCTGAAAAGGGCCTACCCACAACTGCTGGAATTTAGTATGCTTTTCTTTCTCATCATGGGGGTGATCCCACTTGAGAACTAGATCTCCCACTTCAAACTCTTTTGTTCCTGCCTTATGCTTGTCGAACCATCTCTTTATTACCTCCTGTTGTTGCTTAAAGCACTCTCTGGCTTTAAATCTAGCCTCTTCTGCTTTCAGGAGATTATTTATCCTTATTTGCAAAACTTCATCATCCGACCCTCTAGATTCTTGAGCTATTATGGAAGAAGGTAGCATGATATTGGGAGGAAGAATGGCTTCTTTACCATAGACAAGGGTATATGGAGACACTCCAATCGAAGACTTGGGGGTGACTCTATCAGCCCAAAGGAAATTTGGTAGCGTTGAGTGCCAACTCCTCTGGTTTTCTATTATAGTCTTCTTTAAAATTCTGATTAGGTTTTTGTTAGAGGATTCAGCCAGGCCATTTCCTTGTGGATAGTAATTAGCAGAATAATGCAATTTTATCCCTTTATCATGAGCAAAAGAAGTTAATTTAATTGATGAAAAGTGTTTAGCATTATCAAAGACTAACGAAATTGGAACTCCAAACCTGGTCATGATATGATCTTGTAGGAAGCTGATGACCTCGTCTTCATTTATCTTGCGCAGTGGGATAGCTTCGACCCAGCGAGTGAAATAATCGGTCGCGGTCAGAATGTACTTGTGTTGTAGAGAGGGATTTGGTTTTATTTCTACAATAATATACAAACCCCATTGCTCGAATGGCTCTGTGATCATCACAGGCTTTAGTGGTGCCGCTGCTTTAGGTTGTCTCCCACTACACCTTTGGCAGATATCACACTTCCTAACATTTGTGTGTGCATATTTGAAGAGCGTAGGCCAATAGTAACCTGCCCTGAGGATTTTGTGAGCTGTAGTATCTCCTGAATAATGTCCCCCAGTAGGCCTGTCATTACTTTCTTCGCATCTTATTTATCTAAGCATCTCAGGAGAACTTCGTCATAGTTTTTCCTGAATAATATTCCTTCAACAATTTGATAGGATGCTGATTTGAGACGCAACGCTCTTCTTTGCTTAGAATTCCAATGTTCTGGCAACAACCCTGTCTGCAGGTAATGCATGAGGTCTCTATACCAAAACTCGGGAGCTATAAACAAAGGAAATACTTCCATTACATGTAATTCGGCTTCATCCTCCCAGGCGTGTTCTTCATTATTCCCATTTTCAGTCATCAGTTTGCACAACCCTTGTCCTTTAACTATAGAGTCTGGATTGAATTCAAGGTCGTACTCTTGAAGAGATATTACCCAGTTGCCCCTTCTTTCTCCTAACTCTTTCTGTATAAGAAGGGATCTTACAGCTGGGTAGGGGACGATTACCTTTTTTCTATTTTTTAAAATATAAGGCCTGAATTGCTTCACTGCTTTGAACACTACGTAAGCTTGTTTATCAATGGCTAGGTAATTTAATTCAGCCCCTTGCAAACCAGTGCTCATGAAAGATATTGGGAATTCATCCCCCCCATCTTCCTTTTGCATAAGCACAGCTGCTAGCGAATCAACGGATGCAAAGGTATACAGAATAAAGTCTTTATCCAAATCTTGGATTTTCAGGGAGGGTACGTGTGCAACAACAGTTTTAATTTTTCTGAATGCGTTCTTCTCAATCTCATTCCATTTGAATTGTGCATTTTGCTTCACCATATGCTGCAGTGGCTTGACAATCTGAGCGAAATCAGGCACAAATCTTCGCACGAAGTTTATAGTTCCCATAAATGATTGCATCCCTTTTTTATTATGGGGTAAGGGGATTTGCTCAATGTCCTTAATTCTTTCTGGATCTATAGAAATTCCCTTCTTCGATACTATGTGACCAAGCAGCTTACCCTCCGTAACAGCAAACACACATTTTTTGGGATTGAGCAAGATGCCATATTTCCGACAGCGTTAAAAAATATGCCTTAAATGAAACATGTGCTCATCTCTCTTCTTTGAGAATATCATAATATCATCAAGGTACACTACAGCACTACGGCCAATCAGTCCACGGAAAGCTATGTCCATATCCCTCTGAAACGTTGCTCCAACATTTATAAGCCCAAAGGGCATCCTTCTGTAGGCAAAGGTTCCCCATTTGGTCCTGAACGTTGTCTTCAATCTGTCTTCTTCGGCTACTAATACTTGATTGTAGCCAGAGAAACCATCTAATAACAAAAACAGTTCAGAACCTGAGACCATTTGTAGCAATTGCTCCATGGGTGGCACAGGATAGTTATCTTTATCTGAAGCGCGGTTTAAATTCCTGAAATCCACGCAGAGTCTGATTTCTCCAGACTTTTTCCTCACTGGTACCAGATTTGATACCCACTCAGAGTGTCTGACCTTGAAAATGATTCTAGAATCCAATAATTTCTTCACTTCACTCTGAATGAGCGGTTCTAATTTTGGATGCATTTTTCTCAAAGGTTGCTGATATGGCTTGACGCCAGCTTTGACAGGAATAACATGCTTGATGATGCTGGTGTCGTATGTTTTCAAATCTTCGTATGTCCATGTAAAAACATCTTTATATTTTTTAAACAGACTGACGAAATTGTCTCTTTCTGCTGGTGAACAACATTTGCCGAGATTCACAAATTTAGGATTCGTCTCAGTCCCTAAATTTATTAGTTCGAATTGTAGAGATGAGCTGTGGGTCTTCACGTTGGCTGGTCTTCTGAACTTTTCATTTAAATCGAACATTTTTTCTAATGTTCTGACTCCTTTAGGAATGAAATTATCATACTTCAGCTCGGCCTGATGTTCTTCATTGTCTATAATGGCTCCTTTAAATACCTCGTCATTCATTAAGCATTCTATAATTTGCTGGTCATCATCGAACACTCGTATGTTGGTAATCATATCAGGTACTAAGGGCCTGAAAAGTAATTCAATAGAGCATCGATTATTAGTGGGTACCAACCTAGCGGCTGATGTGGCTAACAAGTCAGTTGCTGCATTTTTAAGTCTTGGAATTGAAACAATATTGAATGCATTAAAACATTTAAGCAGGTCCCATACCTCATTTTGGTAATCCTTTAAGTGAGGGGAAACACAATGTATTTGATTCCTGATTTGTTTCACAATAATTTCAGAGTCTCCAAAAACTTTTAAATTACTTACCTTTAATTCAATCGCTTTCCTCAAGCCCTGCACCAGCGCTTCATACTCAGCTGTATTATTAGTACATTCAAACTCTAATCTACATGAGAGAAAATGTTTATTCTTCTGAGGGTCGATCAGGACATAGCCAACCCCTGACCCTTCTAACGTCTTAGAGCCATCAAAAAACAAAGTCCAAAAATCATTATCTACTGAATGTGAATCTACTCCTACTGCTAAGTTTACTATGTTACAGTCAATTTCATCAGCCTGTGAGAATCGAAGGAGATTAGGCTGGGTGTCTGATGTGTTGCTGGCTTCTTCTGCTTGGTAATTTCCTGGTTCCAATTTGATAAAATAATTTCCCAATACAGAGTCCACTTATTCATTCGTCTCCTCCAGTTGAGTAACATTGTATTTCATGTGAGGCTCTCTTAAAATCTTAATCTGGTTTGGACTTCCTTTGTATGGAAGCCACAGATGCGACCAATCCGAGGCAAAATATCCATTTAGTTTGGCCGACCAATCTCTGCTCAAGACAAGACCGTAAGCGTCTGGTATATCAACCACCACGATATTAATGACTTGGCACACTTTATCATTGGATGCCAGACGGACTAGGACATCTTCCATCTCACCAATTACCTTTACATCTGTCCTATCCAATTGAACAACCCTCCACGTGGATGGCTTAGGCTGCCCATTGATCTTTTTACAGACTGATATTGGCATGACATTAACTAATGCCCCTGAGTCTACCAGACAATTGTGCACATTATGATTGAAAATTTCAAACGTGAGGAGGAAAGGTGGTTGTTTTCTCTTAGACTTACTTCCAATGCTGGTTTCTCTGATTTTTTCTTCTTCCTGAGGTTGATTATCAGTGGGCAGCTTTTCGTCCGATGCTTCAAGTGCTTTCAATAGTCTTTCTTTTTGCTGTGGCACTTTACACATTTCGAATAGTGAAACATTCAATTTTACCTTCTTTAAATCCTCCACGATGTCATACTCCATCTGCTGTTCAATGGGATGAGGTTTATCAGCATTCATATTTTCTTCATTTGGCTTGGCCAACGTATTATTCTGCTTAGGATCTTGGCTGGTAATAGTGAATTCTGGAATTTTATCAGCTAAGGATTTATTTTGAAATTTCTTAACATTTCGCTGAAGCCTCTTAATCTTTGGGAGAATGAGACTGTTTTCTTTAATTGGCCCTTGTATTCTTGTTGCTACGTTGGTTTCCATGACGCCCTTGTACCCCTGATTCTTTTCCTCTTCAGCATCAAATAACGAAATAGAATTCCATAGCACCATGGTTTCCTCTTCTTATTCCTTCGTTGGAGTGGTATTCTCTTTTCTTTCTTCTTCTCCATCTTCTGTTAATCTAGAATCCAACAGCTGATTCATGACCAACGTCACTGAATTTATCCATTGAGGACAATTCTTTTCAGAGTGTGGTTCAATGGTGAAAGGTGCAAAAATTGTCCATGCCTACCTCTGTTAAATTCATAGATGCAGAATTGTGTGGAGGAGGTTGAGACTGATTGTTATCCTTTCTTTTCTTATAATAGGGCTTATAGAACTTTTGTGTTTCCTTCTCTTTCTCCAAATCTATGATTTTGTTGGAAAGCTTCTGCATCATTTTTGCCATATTTTCAATATCTGGCGATTTCTCTTCCTTAGGCTTAGTAAACAATAAGGCTTTCCTTCCTACTCCTTTCTCTCCTGACTGTTCTGGGTAATCTTCGATACTTTCCCTTTCAGCCTCCACTACTTCTGACTCTGCATAGGTTTCTGCCAAAGTAGGCTTAGCCCTTATTTTGGCAAACATGGCCAACTCAGGGCCTAAAGCTGAAGTGTAATATTCAATTAGTACCTTGTCCGAAGGTTTATCAGCTTTAGAGAAATTCTTGAGATATGCTGCAAACCTTTGTGTGAAACTGTGCACCTTCTCCTTTCTCTCCTTCTTCAAGGCGCATAACCCTTTCATGAAGGCTGCATGAGTCTTCTAAGTTGCATACTTACTTCTAAAAATTCTCTCAAAGGTATCCCAATTAGGGATAGAGTTTGCAGGCAACCCAAAATACCATGATACTGCAGCTCCTTTAAGGGTATGCAGGAATAATATGCAGACTACATCTTCATACTCCCTGGCCCTGAACCCTTCTATTGCCAAGTAAAAACTTTGCAGGTGGCCATCTACTAGTATCTTCTCATTGGGATCAAACTTGGGCAGCATCTTTTCAAAGGATTGAGGTAAATCATGTAGCGTAGGTGTTAGATTTAAAGGTGATCTGGATTTCCAGGCAGGTGGTGGATTTGGTGGGTTGGGTGGCGGATTAGCATTTACTCCTGCCATGAGTCTAGGTGGAGAGTGAGGAGGTGAGCCAATAGGAGTGTGAGCAGGAGAACTGTGAGGGGTATCTGGGCCTTCTTGATTCAAAGGTAGTACAACTTCGTGTAAGGCTGTTTCTACAAGTTCTTCCCAGTCTCCAACCAACATTGAGTCTTCTACTACAGGACGATCTTTCTTTTTATACTCTCTTCTGGGCAATTCAGGGATAATTGGCAATCCTCCAATCTTCTTTACATATGCCCTGGTGTGTCTTCTCAGGTCATTAACAACTTCGTTGCCAACATAATATAGATTTTCTCTATTCCTTTCTTCTGGAATTGGATTATGAAGTCCACTGCTTTTAGAACTATTACCGGTGGAATAATCTCGGGAAAATGAGTTTCCTCGGCCGGCCATGCATTGGCGGCCCTACTTCTAGCACCAAAACTGTTGAGGCCTGGAAATTTGTAGGCAACAACAGTAAGGGATTCTCCCCAGTTGACATTCCCAAATATCCCATGACTGTTTGGTGTAGGGAATCTGTCCGGTTTGTGGTCCGGCTACCGTAGGTCAAGTAACAAAAACAGAAGGTTTTACCGGTTGCGGCCCAGTCCACCGAGTATATTTTTGTATTTTTTGACTTAATGTATGAGATGCACGTGCCTAACTAAATGCAGGGTGATCAGTATGCAGGGAGTAGTCACAACGTGATGCGCAGGTTCTTACCTCTCGTCTTAGCGCTCACAAGCATCTAAATCACTTACAACAAGAAATTAAAACTAACTACCTAATCTATCCATACGGAGCAGGATTATCATTCATTGGTGAGTAATATATTTTGTGCATGCATTATGAAAAGTTAGATATAGCTGATACTTATTTCAAGACACATGAACAATTACAGATATTTGAACAACCAGATAGCCAATTTTCTATGAACAACCTTCATTACTCACAGTGGAAAACATTACAAAATATACTGAAGAGCATTCAAACAAGAACATAGGTTCAGGAAGTTAAAACACTCTCACAGTTAATGAAACACAGCTGAAAATGAAATAGTTCCCCTTCAACATTGCTCATTTAATCACATTGATACATTCCACATTACGCTTTCTCCAACAGGCAAAGTTGCAGTTTCTAATTGTAAAACGAAATAGTTCCTCTTACAAGCAAATGGTTTACAAATTTTCCTAGGGAAAAAAAAGTCCCTGTAACTTCTAGCTTTCAAATATTTAAACAAATCAGCAGACCACTTGGGTTCCCCCCAAATGTGTGAATCTTCGGTTCTTTGAGCGTTTCATATTCCTCTCTCCATCTTCTCTTCGTATGCTCATGATCAATTGAGTAACCGCTAGACCTTTCATATCTGCGTCTTTTGTTGCTTTTGATTTTTTATCTTTTCCTTCACTTGTCTCCCTTACGACTCTGCCAGTTTCGATTTGATTTTTTATAAACTGTCAAGCTACACCTTCACACCGTGGTCGCCCCAACAGTCCCTTGAGTTTTACCTGCAATCAATTTAAGTGCATCATTCGTTGCAATGGCATTTTAAACGTTAACTTAAAACCACATGAAATGGCTAATCCACAAGAAAACGGCTAGGTGCATCCTTTGATCTGAGAATTTTAATAAACGAACGATTTTTGACTAAGCCTCGAGCGGGAAAGTTCTGAATCGGAAGCCGGAAGGATAGCGACATCGGACGCGAAAAGGATTTCCTAGCACAACGGCAGAAAAGGAGAGGTTAAGGATACGTGACCCGCTGGTGGGAACACTCTCAATCGGAAGTCGGAAGGCTTTACACTTCGGAGGCTTAACTAATTTGGGAGCCGCAACGGTGGGAGAATAAAAATTTACGGGAAAGCGACTAAAAGACTGATGCATCGGTTGGCGGAGCGTTTTGGACTTCGGGCGCTTAGCCGATTTGGGAGCTGCAACGGCAGAAGCGAAAAGGTTACGGATATGCAACTGGACGGCGGGAAAAAATCTCAATCGGACGTCGAAAGATATTTACATCAGAAGCTGAATGAATTTCCCTGCCACAACGGCGGAAAAGGAAAGGTTAAAGGCACGCATGACTAAAAGGCTGATAAGCGTCGGCAGTTGGAGCACTTTGTACTTCGGGCAGCTAACTGGTTTGGGAGCCGCAACGACAAAAGCTAAAGAAGACTACGTCCTCCGATCAAAATAAAATGCTCCAATTAAAATAAAACACTAAGTGCTTAATACTTTGAAATCCAGCAACGGTTAAACTATTTCTCCTCTGAATCGGCGGCCCTTCAACAAGCAAACCCAAACTTAAAATCTGCGATCCAAAAACAACTTCGAAACACACGCAACTTTTGAAAACCAGGACGAGTGTTAGCCTTCAATAATCATTCAAAATTAAAGTATGATCAACAAAGTTCACGGATCCAAATGATTAAAACAACTCTAAATCATGAGGAGGGGACCAAAATTTAAGAAATTTGGGGAAAACAGTTGCAGCCGCAACACCTTCATAAGGTCAACGTCCTGAAAATCATTGATTTGCCCAACACCAAATAAACGTTAATCAATGTTATCATATATATATATATATATTATGTTAACGTTGGGTTGAGTATATAATATATTTCATGCATTGTTTGTTAAAAATCATTGTGAAAATAATTGAAATTATTTGGTCACAGATGAACTATTGAAATCGACCCACTACATGGTTTGTATTATTGAGGCCACGTGGTTTTCTCCTGGCCATGTATTGGTCATATATAAAACCAAATCAACCCTAACCCTTTGCTATTCTTCCTCTGCAGTTTGCGTTGGCCCTTCGAGCTGCTCTGCAAGTTCTCACGGCGGCTGTGAGTGATACTCTGGTTTTAGTTGTCCCAATGCCCGGGTTTATCAAGCTGTGGTTCTTTTGAGCTCGGTCCTATTGCCAAACTTCCCACCGTGGGATTTTACTCTGCCAAGTTCTGTTGTTCTCTTTTACATTTGGCTTACGACCTGCCTGTAACTCCCTTTTTCCCTTCTTTCATGGCCTGTCACTTTTATGCGAAGCTAACGCTTCACTTCTGTTAGTGTGTTCTTTGTCATTGTCGTAGCGTTTGGAGCTCCGTGTTCACGCCTTGCTATTGGTGATAGTCCCCTTACTAAACTATTTATTTTCTTTATCAGGTATATATTTAGTTCTATATTTCAAAAAGCATTACCCATCTTAAATTTGTGATTACAGTAGGTTTTTAGTAGAAAAGAGTTTCAAAACTAACACACCGTGTTATGCACTTGCAAGAACCAGTGACCGCTCTTTGCGAAAAGTGCAGAAGAAGCTGTTAACTATCTTCGTGGAACTTGGCTCCGAAACTGGTAAGCCCTGGTTTTCAATGAACGGGTTCTTCCCTTACTTGTAATAGGGTATTCAATTGGGGAAACTTCTGAGATTGGAAACTTATCCAGCTTTTCCATTAGCCGTGAAATTTCTTTTATAAGTTAATGTTGGTTTTATTATGTGTATAAACCCTCACATCATCCATGGGTAGTCCTGGCTGTAAGATGGGTGTTGTATTTGGTTTAAAAGTCCATCCTTATGGCTTGTTAATGTAAATCAATAGTTTTGTTAAGACAGTTCTATCTTCGAGCTCGAACTTGATTTACAGTATTACTATTTGACACTCTGTGTAATTTATGGTTTTAACCCTATTCGATTGTGAATGAAGTTACTTACTGTTTAATATACTTTGTAATAGATTACTGTTAATGTTTAAAGACTGTCACTCAGTCATATTATAAGTTGTTTTACTTGCTGGCTCAGAAATTACGAGCTAGGGTATCCTGGATAATTCTTTTTAATTTAAGTAGATTTTGTTACTTGTAAAACAAATATTGTTTTAAGTTAATATTTTATGTGTGAACAGTGAGATTTCTTAAATTTGTTTCTATTTATATATATTTGTTATGAAGACTGTAACTAGTCTATAACAGTTCAATTTGTCTATTGATAATTGTTCCAAATAATAGAATTATAGCTTAATGTTTTTATTTAAAACAATGAATTTAATATAGGGTATCGACCCTGTAGTTTCTTTTTTTACACGTATAAACCTGTTGATAAATACAGAACAGTTCTTACAAAGATATGTATTTTATTTATGATTTAGTTATTATCATATTTTTATTGTTTAATTTACTTAAGCTGACTGGTCGAAAATACTTAGAATTCAACTTCTGTAACTTAGTTTAATTTTCTCTTTATAATATAAATACTTTAGTAATACACTACTTTCTTATTAGAATTTGTTAGACTTAGTTTAGTTAATATTATCAGTAAATAAGCTATATGAATAGTAGTTATATTTTTAATGAACTGAATGTAAACAAAATAGTTTAACTCTATTTCTTTTATAGCATAAGTAACTGGTTATTAAATAAACATAAAGAAAATAAATATACAACATAACACAGTTTATCCTTTTGCATATTTTGATTTGAATAAAAGAAAGAATAATGTACTGTGTATAAACATAACATCTTATCTACTAGGGTATTTTATTAACCTAATAATTCTTCTATCTGTAATGGAATACTTCTATTTCATTATCAGTATATTTATATAAACAAAGAACATAGATAACCAGGTTATTGGTCTTTCGATAATAATCTACATACTGCAATAAATTACTTTGCTATTATGAAATGCATATTACATCTATTCATTTCAATTTCTTATTATTTCCTTCATCTACTTTAAATGTTAGTTTTTCATCATTCAAGCTAGCATTATGATCTTAGGATGTTTTAACTGAGAGAATAACAAGCACAACAATAAAACATAAGCACATCACAAGAGACAAGAGACACAAAGATTTTTCCTCAGGGAAACCATAAAGGAGAAAACCCCGCAACTTCCTTAGAGATAGAATCAGCAGAAAATGGTAAGACCCCAAAACAGTAAGATGCACTCCCGATAGCAGCAGTCTCTCTCTCTCACACTGAGAGAGCTTCTCCTCTCTCACTCATGTGCCCCAATGAGTGAGTGTGAGTGTTACAAGTGTGATAAATAGAGAGGCTCACTCTCTATTTATATTCTTTCATTCACTTGAAGTGCACTCCAACATGTCGGCCTCACTTAACAAATACTTACTAGAGCCGATATCTCTAGGAGTGTCTAATAAACCTAGTGCCCCACCACTTGTGGGGATTTTGCCTCCTTTGACCAATAGGAGGGTAACACAATGGTGGGGACTATTGCCCCGACTTACAATGACTCACCTAGGGTCGACTTCACTAGGATAGTCTAATAACCCAAGGGCCCCACAACTATGGGGACTTTAACCCTTGACCAATAGGAGGGTTACCCATAATGAATTGACATGAATTTCTCATTATAGAAACTTCCTGGAATAAACATCAGGGTATGACATGACTCAAATACATTACAATACATCCCAGAATAAACATCGGTTTACAATACATAAGAAATACAGATGAATACATTCCAAAGTTACAATTACATCAAAACTCCCTCTTAACTAGGAAGGTATTCTCTCAACACAATTTATTAGCACAAGTCTTCTTCTCTGTATCATTTGAATCATCGTCAACTTCTCATCATATTCATCTTCAAGTCATCTTCTTCTTTAGTCATCTTTCATCTAGATCTGGATCATCTCTCGATCTAGATCATCTCTCGATCTGGATCATCGTCACTGGATCATACTGGATCTGGAACATCGTCACTAGATCATACTCGATCTGGATCATCATCACTGGATCTAGATCATCTCTCGATCTGGATCAACATCACTGTATTTGGATCATCATCACTGGACTGGATGTGGATCATCACTCGATGTGGATCATCACTACTGGATCTAGATCATCACTCGATTTGGATCTCTCGGAGTCATCATAACCGGATCTGGATCATAGCTCTTTCTGGATCTCATCTGGTCATCATCATGTGTGTGCTATCTCGTCATAAGAATTTCTATAGAGCCATCCTTCTTTCATGCTAGGTGTATGCCTACCTCCTCGTAGGTCTTTGGTAGCCCTTATATCTGACCTACTTGTCAGAATGGCCAGTACTCACATCTGAACTGCTCGTTAGAAAGGTGGTAGCCCTTACATTTAACCTACTCATCAGAATGGCCAGCACTCACATCTGACCTACTCGTCAGAAAGGCGGTAGCCCTTATATATGATCATATAGGACCTAATCCTACAGTCACATCAGAATGGCCAGCACTCACATCTCACCTACTCGTCAGAAAGGCGATATCCCTTACATCTGTCCTACTCGACAGAATGGCCAACACTCACATCTGACCTACTCGTCAAAAAGGCGGTAGCCCTTACATCTGTCCTACTCGAGAGAATGGCCAGCACTGACCTCTGACATGGAAGGAACCAAATCCTTTAGCCATGACAGAATGGCTCTGCCCTTACATCTGTCCTACTCGACAGAATGGCCAACACTCACATCTGACCTACTCGTCAGAAAGGCGGTAGCCCTTACATCTGTCCTACTCGACAGAATGGCCAGCACTGATGTCTGACATGGAAGGAACCAAATCCTTTAGCCATGACAGAATGGCTCTACCCTTACATCTGACCTGCTCGTCAGAATGGCGGTAGCCCTTACATTTGTCCTACTCGATAGAATGTTGGTAGCCCTTAAATCTGTCCTACTCAATAGAATGGCCAGCACTCACATCTGACATGGAAGGAACCAAATCCTTTAGCCATGACAAAATGGTTCAGCCCTTACATCTGACCTACTCGTCAGAACGACTTTGGGACTCATCACTTTCCCTTGGAGGAAACCTCGATGTGGAGAACACCAAGCTTCTCCCTGAATTACTCAAACTTCACTCTAGCTAATGGATTCGTCAACACATCAGCTATCTGTTCCTCCGTCGCAATATACTAGAGCTTCACTACTCCTCTCTGCACCATATCCCTGATATAGTGATGCTTGATCTCGATATGCTTTGACTTGTCATGGAACACTAGATTCTCTGACAACTTCATGCAACTCTGGTTGTCACAATGTATACAAGTAGCATCCATATGGAGATCAAATAAATCAGACAGTAGCTTCCTTAGCCACACTGATTCAAAACTAGATAAACAAGCTGCGACATACTCTACTTCAGCTGTACTCAGTGCCACACAGGATTGCTTCCTGCTAAACCAAGAGATCACACCTGATCCCATACTGAAGAAACACCCTGAAGTGCTCTTCCTATTGATGGCACTGCCTGCCCAATCTGAATCAACATAAACTTCCAGGTTAATCTTTTGATCCGCATCATACTTGAACCCATAATCAACTGTACCCCTCAAGTACCTCAAAACATGCCTTGCAATTATTAAGTGAACATTTCTCGGATCTGTCAAAAACTGGCTCAAGGTGTTCACAGCAAAGCAAATGTCTGGTCTTGTGTTCGTCAGGTACATCAATGACCCAATCATCTAACGATACATCGTAGCATCAACCGACTCTGATGAAGCATCGCTCAATAGCTTCAGGCTCAATGCCATAGGTGTGGCCATAGTCTTGCAATCCACCATCCCAAAGCTCTTCAGGATCTCTACTGCATACTTCCCTTATCCACACCTCCATGCCTAGAACAATAGTGCATCAACACATAACATGAGCATCACTGGTCTTCCACATTCAACCTAGAAGCAAAGGTTGGAATCTACTTTACTTTCAGTAAAGCCTAGAGTCATAAGTAATCTATCCATCCTGTCATACCATGTCGAACCTTAGATCTTTTGCAGTCACTCCCTCTGAAGCGGAGCATCATACTCCCTCTGTCTTTCGTATGCTATGCACTGAAACATTATGTACCGGAGTGACAAGTAGCTCCCTATGCTACTAATATTCTATGCGACCATCTAGTGTATAGACTTGCATCTTCAACCTTGTAGCAAAGGTTAATATCTTCACCAAGCTCATCATATATGTGTTAAAACTCTTACTGGCTTCAAATGTCTCTTCATAGTCTAGGCCTTCTTTTCGTGAGAATCCTTGTGCTACGAATCTTGCTTTGTATCCGATGATTTTTCCATCTACTGCATGATGGAGCTATGAACTTCCCTTCACATATTGATGTTGCATCCTAGACATCATTCTTCTTGAACTGGTCTTCCATTTCTTCTTGGATACTTCTTCATGGCTGGAAGGTTCTGTATCAATGATGTCGCTGTATTCGTCATATTATTCTTCATTTTGAAATGCCGTCACTTGTTCTTCGGAACAAGTCTTCATTCTTCTTTGCTTGCAGGCGATTATGTATGCGGTCTTTGCTACAAGTCAAATGCATTTGTATGGTTAGAAACATTTCATAAGGAATATTTATATTGGCAAGTTCTTATGCATAAATATATGATCATGCAACTACTTTATCCAATACAACATTCATCCATATCTCACTGAAACTTTCTAGATGCCTTCCATCTCTACCAGGACAACATTGAGATTGTGCACTAATCCAATATGTCAGCAAAGAGGTTTCATTCTAGATAAGTAGCAATGGAGAGTTTGTATAGCACCATGAGCTACTTACCCATCATATGCATATTAGTAGTATATTGTCATTAATGCAAACATCCTATCATGCATAATACATCAACTGAATAAAAACAAATTCATAACAAAATAATATCATGAAATGACATTTGAATACTTATCTTTATTTGTTTCGTGGGTATACTCCTTCTTTAGTCTTCAGCTTCATCGTCTTCTTCATTCATAATAGCATCGTTTCTTATCCAAATGCTAAGGTGGATAATAGGTGCTTCAAGAGTTGAGTTCTTCATATTCCTCATCGCTTGAGGGATCTTCTTTGGATGGTGAGAGCTTGATCTTCAGTTTCTCCCATCTTCTCTTCTCTTCTTATGAGTCGAGCTTCTTCTTCTTCTCGAATTCTGCTGAAAGTAATCACTTCCTTCTGGCACACATTCTTCGAATGAATGAATCCCATGATCTTAGGAGACTATTCAAGGTGGCCATCACCACTTCTACATTCTTCACTTCTTCTTTTACCGCTTCAAGTTGTTCTTTGATTTGAGAGACCCTTATGACTACATGGTCTCTACATTCTAGATCTTCACATTCTTCAACTGGTTTCTTAAGGTCATCTTATGATGTATGTTCTTCCCTTCAAATATATTGGTCAAGGAATCAAATATCTTCAGTGTCTTTAGGGAAGACACTTGTAGTGCAAGTTGATTCATGACTGAGTCAGCAATGATCTTCTTGGCCTTGACCAAGTTCTTCTTGTGTAAGGCTTCTAGCCTAATCTCCCTCTGGAACTGGAACCTCTCTACTCATGTAGGTGTCCAATCCATTTTCTTCAGAGAGATCAAATACTTCCATGCTTGGAAGTTGTCAACTTCACCAAGCTTATCATCAAGCTGATGTGATAGATCACTTTGAAATGAGAACCTCAAATGAAAATAGCAATAGATTAGATCTTACCAATTTGAGGTGTCCGTCATAGTTCCAGAGCTCGATGATCTAGGGTTTGTCACAGAAACCCTAATTTTCAAAAATTGTAATATTTCATATCTAATTAGATAGACAGATAGATCTCTTCAAATGGAGCTGTCGAATGTACTCTTTTTCTGAAAACAGTGGAGGGAAGCTCCCGGAACAGGAAGCCCTAGTTTTCCAATTTCTTCTGCAGAAATTCCTATTACTGTTTCTATGATATCTATGAAATTACTACTTTTATATGTCTGAAATTTTGGAATGAGGTAATCTCACATGTCCCTGATCCAACACCATATGTTTCATCAGAATTCATTTCACCATTTGAGATTTATTATCCTTTTCCCAAGGTGACCTGTTACAAGATTGTTCAGAAAAGTGGATTTGTACGGCATTCCACATGTCATTGGTTCATCTTCTGAGTCTGATATTCAGACCATAAAAATTAAATTCCATGCCCTTTCTGGCAAAATCTTCAATAATTCCATTTGGACACCTGTAGCCCATGATATTGCAATTCTCCCCAGGTGTCCTATTTAGGGATGAATTCTGGAAGAGGCTGGAACCCTAACTTGGAGGGATCACATCTCCCAGGATATAGAGAATATGACCCTATATTTTGGACACAGTGTAAATAATTAGTTTATCTTCATCCCTTGAAATTTTCAGCTCCTGATCCTTCACCAATATCAAGATATAGAGAATGTACCAAAACTTAGCAGTTTTAGTATTTAGGGTTTTTCTAGCTCGGGGTCAAACTAGGGTTTGACTTTCCCAGAGTTTCACCCAACCAGATTTCTTGATCCAGGTCTCTAAACTTCGGTTTTGATGAGGAGAACAATCCTATGCTGGGCTCACTCAAAAATTCCTCTTCTGTAGAAAGCCCTAATTTCTGCATCGAAAACTGAAAATGCTCGGAATCGAATTCCACTTCGACAAAAAGATGCGCCCTTCAATGGAAAGTCATCCTAGAATAATTTTGCTGATGGATTGTGGAGAGAGACCCAAAAAGTAAGAAGCCCTAGCTGTAGCTGTACAATGTCTTCTCTTCAGGTTAGCTCTGATTCCATGTTAGTTTTTCATCATTCAAGCTAGGATTATGATCTTAGGATCTTTTAACTGAGAGAATAACAAGCACAACAATAAAACATAAGCACATCACAAGAGACAAGAGACACAAAGAGTTTTCCTTGGGGAAAACATAAAGTAGAAAACCTCGCAACTTCCTCAGAGATAGAATCAGCACAAAATGGTAAGACCCCAAAATAGTAAGATGCACTCTCGACAGCATCAGTCTCTCTCTCTCACACTGAGAGAACTTCTCCTCTCTCACTCATGCGCCCCAATGAGTGAGTGTGAGTGTTGCAAGTGTGATAAATAGAGAGGCTCACTCTCTATTTATATTCTTTCGTTCACTTGAAGTGCACTCCAACATGTTGACCTCACTTAACAGATACTTACTAGAGTCGACATCTCTAGGAGTGTCTAATAACCCTAGTGCCCCACCACTTGTGGGGACTTTGCCTCCTCCGCCCAATAGGAGGGTAACACAATGGTGGGGACTATTGCCCTAACTTACAATGACTCACCTAGGGTCGAATTCACTAGGATAGTCTAATAACCCAAGGTCCCCACAACTATGGGGACTTTAACCATTGACCAATAGGAGGGTTACCCACAATGACTTGACATGACTTTCTCATTAAAGAAACTTCCCAGAATAAACATCGGGCTATGACATGACTCAAATACATTACAATACATCCCAGAATAAACATCGGGTTACAATACATAAGAAATACGGATGAATACATTTCAAAGTTACAATTACATCAACATTAAATACTTGGTCTGTGCTAGAGTACGATCTAGTCTTTCCAGACGTAGAAAAACACAGATTAGAATTATTTTCCATCTATTTCATATTCATTATTTCAATAAACTAAAAGATTACTAACTCTAATAGTTTACAAATAGACATTCAACATTCATTAATCAATCGGATTCACATTTAACTATCTAACACAGCAACACAATAGAATGTAGAACCTGATTAGGATGGATAACAACAGCGTTAGGAGGCCGTTCCTCCCTACCAAACTCCCGGAAAGCAATCAAACAACGCTTCCTCAAGACCCTCGAGCCTGTTCCTGGTCTTCTTGGATGAGAACTGGTGGAGCATGCAAACAATAGACTATTCCAATGACTCAGAAAACACTCTGCACTTAGCAGTAAGATCCTTCAGCTGAAAAGCTGCACTAGATCACTTAGCAATGAACCCCTCAAACTCTTTCCACAAATTCCCTTGCCATTGAATTTCTTTGAACTACATTCTCCTAAATGATCACTTCTCTAGAATGAGCATCCTCAACTCTCTTCAATGGGCATTTTTATAAATATTTCCTAGGTCTTTTGGGTCAGTTGTCATTAATTGAGCCACCTCCTCTCATCCCACTTTCTTGGGGAATCATGACCCCAAATGTAGGGAGGTTGCCACCTGCAACAGTTGGAAGTGGTTTGAGGATGCCGCCACATGTCTATTTGATTTCCACCCAGTATCCTCCACCAATTTGTGGAAATTGAACCCAGTGATAGATTAATTCTACTCACAACAATTATCAATTGAACATGCAAAATCACTCACAAAAGAGACTGAATAATGAGCTGAACACTAAACTGTATTGAATAAGTGTACAATAGACAACCCTGTAACATAATAGGTTGCTGCATTAAATAATTACATAAGGGATTCGAATGCATGAGGAGCAATTCGAATCTAGCATAAAGCAGGCTTACTAAAATTAAGCAAATCCCCCATAGGTGCAAAAAGTTGATCCCAAATCAGTCATGGAGCTCACAAATTGGAAAAAGTGCTTAGGCAAGCTAAAGAGTGATGGAATGAAAACTCATACATGCTTTTACAAGGAGAAAAGAGTGGAGGATGAAGAGGACAAAAAACTAGTTCACCTCACCTAATCAAACTTTCCCTATTGCCTTAAAGCACTGAAAAAGCAGGCAATAAAGCAGAAAAAGCAGAAGGGTGCCTAGGAGACCAGGAATAAAGCAGAATTGATTCCTTGAGGTTTACCAAGTGCTACATGGGTCAAATTAGGCAATTTGGACCACTATGGATAGGTAATTGACAACTTGCATAAGGTGGGACACATGAACTAGGCAAATAAGACAAAAATAATTTAATTAATGTCTAAGGTAGCTAACTATGGGTTGCTTATTCTAACACCCCCCTTTAAACCTGACTTATGAGTAATATATCAGAAAAATATAGGGCCTAGCAATAAGGCTTAGTCACCCTTTACATACTGCATGTCCATACAACCAAGGAAAGAGGCAAAAACCACATGGGAAAATCCTCCCTTAAACATGGATTGTAAAACAAAATTTGGAAATCTTGTCTTCACTCATGCTTCATAGCATGATCAGCAATCCCCAGCAGTGATTTGAGATTGCTGAAGGTCTTCTCACAAAATGCTTTGGTGAAGATATCAGCTACTTGTTCTGAAGATGAACAGAAGAGTAGGTGAATGGTGCCATCATGCACAAGCTCTCTGATGTAGTGCATATGGATCTCAATGTGTTTGGTTCTCTGCTTCTGAACTAGATCTTTGCAGATTCAAATGGTACTCTGGTTATCACAGTAGATGGTAGTTGAGTACTCTAGTTTGAAACCACACTCTCCAAGTAAACCCTGCAACCATAAACATTGAGTTGCTGCATTAACAACTCCTCTGTACTCTGCTTCTGTAGATGAGAGTGCAATGGCATTCTGTTTCTTGCTTGACCAGATAATTGGCCCTTCTGCAAGCATGAACACATATCCTGATGTGGACTTTCTATCTATGCTATCACCTTCCCAATCACTGTCAGTAAATCGAATCAAATCAAGATTAGATTTTGCTTTATAGAAGATCCCATGTGTCCTTGTTCCCTTAACAAAGTTAAGGATCCTTTTGGCTTCTTTTCAATGGATCTCATGAGGCTGGTCCATCTATCTAGAAGCCACACTTACTGCATAATAAATATCAGGTCTAGTATGTGTAAGATACAACAAACATCCAATCAATTGCCTATACAGTGTATTGTTTACCATAGGTGAAGAATCAGCTTCTTCCAGCTTCACTCCTTAAAGGAAAGGAGTCTTGCTTGGTTTGCAGTCCTTCATTTTGAATTTGGTCAGCAAGTCCAAGGCATATTTGGACTGGTGCACCTTGATTCCAGATTTGGTTTGAGCAATCTCGAGCCCCAAAAATTGGCTTAAGAGCCCCAAATCTGTCATGGAGAAGGCTTGGTTCATTGCACCCTTTAAGGAAGTAATATCCTCCTTTGAGCTTCCTGTAATGAGGAAGTCATCAAAATATAACACAATGATCATTAATGAACCATTAATTAACTTCAAATAGACATTTGTATCTGATTTGCACCGAACAAAATTTAGTGATAGTAAGAAGCTATCGATTTTGGCATACCAAGCACTGGGAGCTTGCTTTAGCCCATACAATGACTTTCTCAACCTGCACACAAGAGAAGGGTTAGTAGAAAAACCTTGAGGCTGCTGCATATATATCTCTTCAGTGAGATCTCCATTCAGGAATGCACATTTTACATCCATGTGATGTACCTCCCATTGCCTTGAGGCTGCAATGGCTAAGGCTAGCCTGATGGAGTCCATCTTTGCCACTGGTGCAAAGGTCTCATTGTAATCCATGCCATGAACCTGTGAGTAGCCCTTGGCTACCAATCTGGCCTTGTACTTCAGAGGTGAACCATCAGCAGAAAATTTGGTCTTGTAGACCCACTTACACTGAACTAACTTCCTCCCCGGGGGAAGATCCACTAGCTCCCATGTGTTCCTTTTCTGGAGTGAGATGAACTCTTCCTTCATGGCTGCTTGCCATATTGCATCTCTTGATGATTCTTCATATGTTTGAGGGTCTTATTCCACCATCAAATATCATTTCTCAGCAAACATAGGATCCTTCATGCACAGACCACTCTCAAATTGAGATCTAGTCCTCCTTGGGTCATTGGGATCCACAGCTAGCTCTCCTGCTGCATGTAGTGTCTTGGCTACCAATTTTGGCCTTGTAGGGATGTTAGGGTCTACAATAAACTCATCACTATCAGACATATTAGAATCAGCATGTTCAACAAACTCTTCACTTACTTTCAGAGGTTTCTCCAACTTCCACTGCTGCAAGGGGTTCTTCTTGAAACTGAACACACCTTTCGATAAAGGCTTTGTTTGTGCTCAAATTTATCAGTTTTTACCCTTTTGAATCTTCAGAGTATCCAACAAATAGACACTCTTGGCTTTGGGGCTGCAAATCCTTTCTCTTTTCTGTTGGAATTCTAACCCAAGCCCTTGAGCCAAAAATCTTGAAATGGGTCACATCTGGCTTGTGCCCACTCCATGCTTCGAAAGGAGTCATACCATCAAGCTGTTTATGAGGCACCCTATTCTAGATATAGGCTGCATAGTTGATAGCTTTGGCCCAGTACTTTGGTGGCAAATTTTTGGCCTCCATCATGCATGTTGCCATCTCCTTCAGTGATCTGTTCTTCCTCTCAGCAACACCATTTTGCTGTGGTGTGTAAGGGATAGAATGCTGCATATGAATACCTGAATTTGCACAATAATTAATAAACTCATACTTGACATACTCACCACCATTGTCAGATCTGAGGACCTTGAGTTTCCTCCCAGACTGGTTTTCAACCAAAGCCTTAAAGACTTTGAAGAGGCCAAAAACTTCAGACTTGTGTTTCAGGAAATAAACCCAGCAATACCTAGAAAAGTCATCTATGAAATTCAGTGCATATTTGGCCTGACTCATGGACATATGAGGGAATGGGCCAGAAACATCACTGTGGATCAGCTCGAGGGGTGCATAGGTTCTCTTATGACTAGCTCTCTCAAATTTATGCTCTGGGTGTTTTCCTAGGATACAACCTTGGCAGACTCCTTTGGAAAATTTTATCTTGGGAAACCCTATGACCATCTATTTTTCACTAAGATTAGAAAGATACTTGTAATTTAGGTGGCCAAATATTTCATGCCAAATCTTGCTTGCTTCATTCGCATGAATCAAAAGATCAAAGGGGTTTGAGTAGGGTAGGAAGTGTGAGAACATGTATACATTCTGAGCATGATTCACAACTCCTTTTGCAATGACTTTACCACTTGAGATCTTTGTGATCTCAACTTCATCAGGGGAGAATATGACCTTATTTGGAGACCCAGTGTGAGTCAGCTGGTACACTGATAAGAGGTTGGAGGCAAGACCAGGCACATACAACACATTGCTGAACTGACCATGATCAAGATCAATCCTCCCTTTTCCCAAGCTTTCAGTGAGAGAGTCATCTCCCAGTAATATAGGTGGTCCCTTCAACATGTCAAGTGAGGAGAATGCCTCCTTGGTCGAAACCATGTGTCTTGAAGCTCCAGAAACAATGATAAAACTCGGTGAGCTTGATGTCCTAGCAACCAATGCATGAACTCTCTCTTTGTCATCTGAACTTGATCCTCCTTCTCTCTTCTTTGAGCTGTCTGGAAGGGAGATTCCATTCTTCTCCAGGAGTTGGGTCAGCATGTCTATTTTCTTCTTCATACAAGAGCTTTCAGTGTGATTTCCCTTATTGCAGTATGCGCACTTGCTCATTTCTGCTTTGTTTTTCTTCTTCTGGTAGTTCTTCTTGGAACCTTGTGGCTCCTCCAGAGACTGTTTCTTGTCTCTCTTTTTCTTAGGTGGCTTTTTAGCTTTCTTTTTTCTTTTTGAATCCACCTTCGAATCTCCAGCAACCAGATCTTGGTCTTTGGATGGTTTGATGGTGCCCATCATCACCAGCTTGTCTTGTTCTTGTGTGAGAGATTCCATGAAATCTGCAAGGCTAGGCATCTTCCAGGTTCGAGCTGTCAACTTTGTGGCATAGAAGGTTGAAACAAACACTGAATAGTCAGGGCCAAGCTTTGAGAGAATGGCCAAGACCAGTTTATCATCCTTCTTTTCGATCCCACACTGTTTCAATTGCAAAACAAGTGCTTTGAACTTGGAGAAATAGAGTTGCAGAGATTCAAAGCTATTGGGACTCAGGGAAATCAGCTCATTTTCGATTTGATGTCCCCTCATCTCGTCTGTCTTTCCAAAAATATCAGTAAGCTTCTCCCATACTTCATTCGGTGATGTTAATCTATCAATATGGAAAAGGAGGTCTCTGGAAATACTCAGACACAGGAGACCATAGGCCTCATCCCTCCTGTTGTGCCATTTTATCTTCTCTGCAGCTGCATTGGGCTCTGCTTCTGTTGCCATAATCACCCTGTAGAGGCCTTTCTCTCTTAATAGTATCTCCATCTCTGCTTTCCATTCAAAGAAATTGAAGGGAGTCAAGATGATCTTCTGAGATTGATCCATAGCTTAGAAATTGTCTCGGCTGTCAGTAGAAGGCTCCCAGTCACTGATGTCAAACCTGTAAAACAATTTTGAAGGAGAGAAATCAATCTATAATGGCTCTGATACCATGTGAAAATTGAACCCAGTGATAGATTAATTTTACTCACAACAATTATCAATTGAATATGCAAAATCACTCACAAAAGAGACTGAATAATGAGCTGAACACTAAACTGTATTGAATAAGTGTACAATATCCAACCCTGTACCATAATAGGTTGCTGCATTAAATAATTACATAAGGGATTAAAATTCATGAGGAGCAATTCGAATCTAGCATAAAGCAGGCTTACTAAAATTAAGCAAATCCCCCATAGGTGCAAAAAGCTAATCCCAAATCAGTCATGGAGCTCACGAATTGGAAAAAGCACTTAGGCAAGCTAAAGAGTGATGGAATGACAACTCATACATGCTTTTACAAGGAGAAAAGAGTGGAGGATGAAGAGGACAAAAAACTAGTTCACCTCACCTAGTCAAACTTTCCCTATTGCCTTAAAGCACTGAAAAAGCAGGCAATAAAGCAGAAAAATCAGAAGGGCGCCTAGGAGACTAGGAATAAAGAAGAATTGATTCCTTGAGGTTTCCCAAGTGCTACATGGGTCAAATTAAGAAAGTTGGACCACTATGGATAGGTAATTGACAACTTGCATAAGGTGGGACACATGAACTAGGAAAATAAGACAAAAATAATTTAATTAATGTCTAAGGTAGCTAACTATGGGTTGATTATTCTAACACAATTTGACCAGTAAACACTCTTTTAATAGCTCTCCTAAGCCGTTGTCTCCACCTTTATTTATTTATAATTAAAATATTCAGAATTACATTAAATATCCTTGACTCTGTTGAGTCATCAATTACAACTTAGCATAAAATTTAACATATTGTATTTAAATAAAATCAAATAAGATAATATTGTTTTGCAAAATTGGGGCATGTGACATACACACCCCCTTAGAACATAACATCGTCCTCAATGTTATTTATTATTCATCCTCAGATTTCCCCTGGAACAGAATTGGATATGCATCTCGCATATTACTTTCCAATTCCTAGATGGATTTCTCTGGACTAAGGTGCTTCCATTACACCTTAACTTGTGAAATAGTGCGGTTTCGAAGTGTGATCTCCCTCCGCCCGAGGATACAGTCTGGTTCCAGCAGAAAATATCCTTCTAGTTCCACTTGTACATCATTCCAATGAACAACATGAGTAGCATCATGAACATATTTCTTTATTACAGAAATGTGAAAAACATTATGTACTCTTAAATTTGTTGGTAATGCTAATTGATAAGCTACTTGTCCAATCCTGGACAGAATTTCAAATGGACCACAGTAACGAGGTGCTAGTTTTGCACAACTCCCCAATCTCAAAGAGCTCTTTTTGGGCCTCTCCTTGATGAACACATGTTCACCTACCTGAAACTCCTTTTGAGTTCTTTTAAGGTCTGCTTGACTTTTCTGTCGATCCTGTACAACTTTCAGATTACCTTGTACCCGCTTTACAATTTCTTCCATTTCCTTTAACAGTTCAGGACCTAATACCAATCTATCCACCAGATTACTCCAAGATATAGGAGTATTACATTTCCTTCTATACAGAATCTTGAAAGGACTAAATCTGGCTGATGCCTGATAATTATTATTATAAGCAAATTCTACCAGATGTAAATAATCCTCCCATTTACCTGGCTGGTCCTTCACGTACATTCTTAATAAATCTTCCAGTACTTGGTTTAATCTTTCCATTTTCCCATCTGTTTGAGGATGGAAGGAAGTACTAAAATTTAATTTAGTGTTTAATCCTTTAAACAGAGATTTCCAAAAGTTACCTGTAAATTTAGGATCTCTATATGAGATTATAACTTTCGGTATTCCATGCAATCGAAAAATCTGTTTTAGAAAGATATCAGCTATGCTTGCATCTTTATATGTTGTTTTAACAGGTATAAAGTGAGCTTCTTTACTTAAATTATCTACCACTACCATGATAGAATCATTCAGATTCTGATTTCTACGCAATCTAGTAACAAAATCTAGACTAATTATCTCACATTTCCAGCAAGGAATGGGTAATGCCTGAAGTAATATAGCTGGGTGTTGATGTTCAGTTTTCACCTGCTGATACTCAAAACACCTAGCAATATATTCTGCTACTTCAATTTTCATATTTGGCCAAAAATATTCTTTTCTTAACATAGGTATAGTCTTTTGATAGCCTGGATGACCTGAGTATGGAGTTTTATAAATTTCATCCAAAATTAACAGCTTAACTTTAGGTACGTTAGGTACATACATTCTGTATTTATACAGTAAAAATTCTTTTACATTCAAACTGTACCCTTTACTTAAACTTTATGTTGGATTTTCTTTAGTTTTAGCTTGTAAATTTTGGTAAATTTCATCTTGTTCTATTCTTGCTTTAAGCCGTTCATCCAAATCTGTATTATAAGTGCTGATAACTGCTGCAAAATTCATCCTTGCATTCCTACTTAATGCATCAACAACTTTATTTTCTTTACCTTTAATGTGCTGAATTTTGAAATGATACTCACTTAGAAAATCTAGCCACCTAGCTTGTCTGGCATTTAGATTAGGCTGATCTAACAGATACTTTAATCCTTTATTATCAGTCATTAAAATAAATTTTCTGTCAATTAGGTGATGTCGCCACATCTTTAGAGAATGTATAACAGCTACTAATTCTAGATCATAAGTTGCATAATTCGTTTCATGAATTTTTAATTTTCTTGACTCATAGGAAATAACATGCTCTTCTTGAGTCAGAACACCACCTAAGCCATCATTATAGGTGTTAGTGCACACTACAAATTCTTTATTTGAATCAGCTATTCTTAAAATAGGTGTGCTGGTTAATAAATTTTTTAACTTTTTAAAGCTTTCCTCACATTTCTGGTTCCATCCAAACTTCTTTCCTTTCTTCTGCAAGGAATTTATCAGATTCGTGATCATTGAAAAACCTTCAATGAACCTTCAGTAGTAACCAGTGATTCCCATGAAAGATTGAACATCAGTTACATCCTTAGGAACCGACCAATCTTCAATTACCTTTATCTTTTCGAGATCTACTGAAATCCCTTCCTTGGTCACCACATGACCTAAGTACTGAATCTTATCCTTGAAAAAATCACATTTACTAAACTTTGCAAAGAGTTGATAATCTCGTAACTCTTGCAAAACAATTTTTAAATGTTCTTTATGTTCTTCTTCAGTTTTTGAATAGATTAATATATCGTCGATGAACACGACTACAAAATTTTCTAAATACTTATGCATAACACTGTTCATTAAACACATAAAAATAGCTGTGGCATTAGTAAGCCCGAATGGCATGATGACAAACTCATAATGACCATATCGAGTTCTAAAAGTTGTCTTAAAGATGTCTTCATCTTTAACCCTAACTTGATGATATCCAGACCCCAAATCTATTTTCGAGAACACCGTGGCTCCACGTAGTTGGTCAAACAGATCATCTATGCGGGGAAATGGGTATCGATTTTTAATGGTCATCTTATTCAATTGACGGTAATCTATGCAAAGTCGCATGGTCCGGTCCTTTTTCTTAACGAAGATGACAGGTGCCCCCCAGGGAGACACACTAGGTCGAATATACTTTTTATCAATTAATTCCTTTAATTGAGACTTTAATTCATTAAGTTCAAGTATTTTCATTTGATAATGGGACTTTGATCTAGGTACTGCACCATGTACCAGCTCAATGGTGAAATCCAATTCCCTTTTTGGAGGTAGTCCTAGAATTTCTTCAGGGAACACATCAACATATTCTCTTAAGACTGGTATGTCATCCAATTTTAATTTATCTGTCTTATTTAGATTCTCCTCATCAGTTATTGTTACTGCATAAGATTTACAACCCTTCCTAACAACTCTCTTAAGCTATAGAGCAGAAATATGCCTTATGGTGGTCATTAGAGGAAATTTGGGGTCTAAAATCGGCCTTATAAGAAAACGTGCCAAAATAAGTTTTTGTGAGTTGGAATTCAAGAACCAATAGATTTTCAATAAAATAAGTCAACCATAATGGTTGAATTGACATATTTGTCATTAAAAAAAACTACTTTTTTGTTCGTATTTTCGACATATCTCATTGTGTTTTTACTCAAATTTCGATCGGGAGAGCTCGTTGGATGCGTAATTTGATTTCACATCCAACGAATACCCACACTGCATATTTTTTACAGACCCCGCTACCCCAAAAACAAGAAATACCTGAAAAAACGTGATGATGACATCATCATCACATTTTTTCAGGTATTTCTTGTTTTTGGGGTAGAGGGGTCCATCAAAAGTATGCAGTGTGGGTACTCGTTGGATGTGGAATCAAATTCTGCATCCAACAATCTCTCCTGATCGAAATTTGAGTAAAAACACAGGGAGATATGTCGAAAATACAAACACAAAAAGTAGTTTTTTTCTTTCTTCCTCCAAAATTAATCAATATTATTTTATTATTTTAACTATTATTTTATTATTTTAACTATTATTTTATTATTTTCCTTAGGAGGCCCATTTTAGACCCCAAAATTCCTCTAATGTTTTCTAGGATTTCCTTTTTACACTTACTGGTTTTCCAGCACTGTTTAAACACGTAAAGGTTTTATCATAACAATTTAAAATTACCCTATGTTGTTCTAACCAATCCACGTTGATCAGTAAATCATAAGAACCAAGAGGTAATACATTAAGCTTCACAATAGTTTCAAAATGATCCATAACTACTACACATTCCTTTACAAAACAAGTTACCTTTCTTTTAGCACCAGTGGCTAACTGAACTAACCAAGAATTTTCAAATTTTTCAACAGGTAACTTACAATTTTCTACCATTTTAGGTGCAATATAACTGAGACTAGCTCCACGATCAATTAAAATAGTTACAGGGGTTTGATTTATCATAACTTCTACTTCCACCATGGAAGTTTGATATTCTGTTTGTCGATTCTCCAAGGATGCATTGATTCTGGGCATCGTCCTTGCTAATTCTCCAACAGTCATCTCCTCCTATATAGTATGAATATTACTGACAGTCTTTTTCCAATTAGGACAAACTGATGCATAGTGTGGGCCATTACACTCCTAGCACTTTATAGGTTCTTTGCACTCAAAGTTCTTGGTATAATTACCATGGTTATTAGCAAATTCTTTACCCTTAGAATTATTCTGGTTGTTTGGAGAATTATTCTCACTTCTTTGGAAATTCTTATTAGGATAATTTCTGGCCTTATTGTTCTTAGAATTTCTCTTAGGCACAAATTCTTTCTTCTTTTGATCATACTGGTTATTATTCTTCCTAGCCTTCCAGTTGGCCATGCTTTCCTTCTTCCGATTCTGTTCATAACATAAGTTGGCTTTCCTCATAGCTTCTTCCAAAGTCTTTGGATTGTCATATTCAATCATGTCCTTAATATGATAAGGCAGATAGCTGAGGAATCGCTATACCTTTGGTTTTTCATCTACAAGATATGGTACATACCTAAGTAGACTTAAAAACTTTATGTTTAGATCTTTCATTGTCATTGATCCTAATTTAAGCTCATAAAATTCTTTTGCTCTCTCTTCATAGTATTTCTCAGACATAAATTTCTTTTGGAAGTACCTCTTGAAGGTACTCTAGTTTACATTCTTCTCTTTAATTCCTTTAACTCTCTTCAAGTCCTGCCACCAAATGTCAGCCTTTCCTGAGAGATTGTAGATAGCCATTCTAGCCTTTAACTGGTTAGAATAGTTATAGATTTGGAAGTACTTCTTCATCCCAGATAACTAGGATTCTGCTTCCTCCCCCTTCTTAGTCTCTCCATTGAACATTGGTGGTTTTATCTTTTTGAATTACCCATAAATTTTCTCATAAGGTTTGTATGTCCTCTTTTTAGTGTAATGGTTGTCAACACTACTATCACTAGTAGAATGCAAATTACGTTGTTCACCAAACACCTCTGAAGATGAACTACTTTCATTTTTAGTATGTTTCATCTTTTTAAATTTATGTTGATGACTTGTATCTCCTGATTCAGTTCTTATACCCCTACCCTTAGTTTGAAACCTTTTTGTTAGGATCTGACTCAGCTCCTCCTAAGCCCTCATAATCCATTCATTTTCTCATTTTACAGATTCCATTTCAGATTTTAGGTCTTTTACTGTTTGTAACAGTTCTGAGGAATTGGTAGTTAAATCTTCTGGTATAGGATCTCTTGGTAAGTTTTCTGGTTCAGTAAATGGAGATTCCTACTCTCCATATTCTTTCAGCCTTTCCATACCTATTTGTTAAACTTTAGAAACAATTTCTCTGTTGAATAACATTTAAAAGAAAATACGTCAGCATACTAATTCAATTTACTATTTCATAAAATCTAGTTGGGCTTCATCAAGGCCTAGTGTTTGAACCTTGTGCTTTGATACCACATGTCAAAACCGCAAATTTTCACAAAAATTTAAAATTTTGAGATAACATAAAATGTTGAATCTGCGGTTTATTAACAACTAAGGTTAGCAGAAAAAGAAACAATCAAATGATTAGTATTACATAATCTCAAATTACGTTAACTAAATAGTTTCCTTTGTGTAACATGAATAAGGCTTACTTGCATATTGTTTTATTTCAGTTTACTGATGAGTCTGCTTTATGAAAAGTAGGCGGAATCTAACTTTGAATCCTGGGCTTACTTAGCATTTATGCTAATGCAGAAAGATTACTAGTTCTTATAGGTTTACAGGTATGATCGAACAAGTAAACATTTTAATTTCATAAAGTATCAAGAAGTGTTTCTATTTGCAAATAAAATGCTTACTAGATAAGCTGATAAATTTCCAAGCCACTTCCGTGAGGTAAAGTAGTTTGCTTTCTTCATTTTTTTTTTTTAAATGAAGTTTCAATAAAAGGTTTCCTTTCTTTATCGAACGTAG
This sequence comes from Pseudotsuga menziesii, assembly GCA_001517045.1. Taxonomy (NCBI): domain Eukaryota; kingdom Viridiplantae; phylum Streptophyta; class Pinopsida; order Pinales; family Pinaceae; genus Pseudotsuga; species Pseudotsuga menziesii. Next base: position 519,343 of record LPNX010888083.1, read on the forward strand.
TGACAGTAAAGATACTTACTGTGGCTCTCAACTTGAAATATTAGTTGCATAGTAACTTCTACTTTGATATGCATATCTTGTAATGTTATACTTATTGTACTGTTGGTTATTATACATTATCATACTATTTACTTGCATAACAAGCTGATCGATAATTATCTTCTATAGGGAAACTTACAGCCTGTAAAAACTTCTTGATATTACAAGTTTGATTAGTGTAAAAACAATTGCGTCTTTTCATATGAAACACTATTTGCCTTTAATTCTTTTAATCTAAGTCATTCCAGGTGGTTCTACTGATTATGGACTTGAGTAGGATTATTCCATTGCAACTATTATTACTTCTATAATGTTTTTCTTATATTAAGTTACTGTCTATCACAGCTTTTAAGGTAGATGTTGTTAAATTTCCATATTCTTAGCTAAGACATCAGTATATCATTTCAATTTTCATAACAAAAGGATATAAACAGGATCACTGAAAGAAACAATATCACAAGAACAACATAGATTTATCCTGTTAAAACCCTAAAGGGAAAAACCCAGCAAAAGCTTCCTCAATATAGATGCCCCAAAAAGGTAAAAAGGTAAAACCAACAAGGAGATCAAAAACCTGATCCTCCTCCTTCTCCAGCTACTTCTCTCCTCCACATGTGCGGTACTAAAGTGAGAGTGTGTGTTGCAAATGAGGAGCGCTACACCTCTATTTATATTCATCCGTTCACTTCAGTTAACTCATTCGACATGTAGGCTCGAGTTACACATGTAGGCTCAAGTAACCACACTGGGGTGCTGATGACCCACCTTTGCAATTAGAGGGGACTACCTCATGACTCTTATTAGTTCTTTCGATTAGGAGCATCGGGGTATAATGTAATACAAGTGGTTCTCCTAGTAGGACCATCGGGGACCACAAAAAGATACATATAGAATATTCTTTGAAGTTACAATATTTCAACACTCCCCCTTAACGAGAAGGGTATTCTACAACAACATAAACAACAAGAGTAGGAGAGAGATAGGGGACATCATCAACATCATCAGGGTAGTACATCTATAAATCATTGGAAGCTTTTCAACATCATGTAGTCTTCATCTTCAATCTTCATTCTTCATCATAATTAATTCTTTGACTGCTTCGATCAGCAACATATTCAACATTTTGATCTTTCAATCAGTAATGACATATTCAGCACTTGGACCTTTTGATCAGCAAAATCTTCAGCACTTTGACTATTCGATCAGCAACAACATCTTCAGAATTTTGATCTTTCAATTAGCAACGACATCTTCAGCATTTGGACCTTTCGATCAACAACATATTTAGTACTTTGACTGTTCAATCAACAACAACATCTTCAGCATTTTGACCTTTAGATCAGAAACATCTTCAGCACTTTGACTTTTCGATCAGCAACAACATCTTCATCATTTTGACCTTTCGATCAGCAACATCTTCAGCACTTTGAATTTTCAATTAGCAACAACATCTTTAGCATCTTGACCTTTCGATCAGCAGCAACATCATCATCATCATATTCTGATATGTCGATCAGAATCATCATCACATTCTGATCTTTCGATCAGAAACATCATCATCATACTCTGATCTTTCGATCAGAAACATCATCAACATACTCTGATCTTTCGATCAGAAACATCATCATCATACTCTGATCTTTCGATCAGAAACATCATAATCATAGTGCGTCATCATCATACTCTGATCTTTCGATCAGTACGTCATCATCATCATACTTTGATCTTTTGATTAGTATGTCATCATCATCATACTCTGATCTTTCGATAAGTATGTCATCATCATACTTTGATCTTTCGATCAGTACGTCATCATCATCATACAATGATCTTTCGATCAGTACGACATCATCATCATCAGCTACAACCTACAATCCACAACTCAAAGACAAAAAGTCTTTGGATCACTTTTGGACTTAAAGTCTAGGGATGATACAATCCAACCACATTCTCGACAACTGAAGTTACCGGATTGATTACGGGAGAATCAGTTTCTATCACTTTAGGACTAAGTCCAAGGACGATGCAATCCTACCACATTCTCGAAGACCGAAGCCACCAGATTGATTACGGGAGAATAAGTCCCTATCACTTTAGGACTATGTCCAAGGATGATGCAATCCTACCACATTCTCAAGGACTGAAGCCACCAGATTGATTACGGGAGAATCAGTCCCTATCACTTTAGGACTATGTCCAAGGATGATGCAATCCTACCACATTCTCGAGGACCGAAGCCACTGGATTGATTACGGGAGAATCAGTCCCTATCACTTTAGGACTATGTCCAAAGATGATGTAATCCTACCACATTCTTGAGGACCAAATCCACCGGATTGATTACGGGAGAATTAGTCCCTATCACTTTAGGACGATGTCCAAGGATGATGCAATCCTACCACATTCTTGAGGACGGAGGTCATCGGATCTATTATGGATATATGTCCTGGGATGATAAAATCCCTCTTCATTCTCGAAGACTAAGGTCTCCAGATCACTTTAGGGAAAGTTCCCAGGGATGATACAATCCCACCACGTTCTCGAGGACCGAGGTCACCGGATCTATTGTGGACAAATGTCCTGGGATGATACAATCCCTCTTCATTCTCGAGGACCGAGGTCTCCGGATCACTTTAGGGTAAATTCCCAGGGATGATACAATCCCACTGCAACATCACTACTCCCCCTTTCAAGGAAGGTATTTCCAAACAACACCAATCTTGTCTCAAAAGTGTTTGAACTCTACTCGAGGCAAAGGCTTCGTCAATACATCATCATCCAAACCATCATCATCTACATCTTCAGTATGTGAATACTGAACTATCATCATCTATATCTCCAGTATGTGAATACTGAAAGCATCATCATCTATATCTTTAGTATATAAATACTGAAAGCGTCATTATCTCTATATTCAGTATAGAAAAATGGAATCACCATCATTTGCATCTACAGTATGTAAATACTAAAATATCATCTATATCTTCAGTATGGGAATACTGAAATCATCATCATCTATATCTTCAGTATGGGAATATTTAAATCATCATCATCTATATCTTCAGTATATAAATACTGAAAGCATCGTCATCTCTATATTCAGTATAGAAATACGGAATCACCATCATCTTCATCTACAGTATGTAAATACTGAAATATCATCTATATCTTCAGTATGTGAATACTAAAATCATCATCATCTATATCTTCAGTATGGGAATACTGAAATCATCATCATCTATATCTTCAGTATGGGAATACTGAATTCATCATCATCTCTATATTCAGTATAGAAATACTGAATCACCATCATTTGCATCTACAGTATCATCATCTGCATCTTATCTTGTACGTAGAAATAACGGATTTCTATGTGTTACGTCGAAACACAAGTTTCTTTGTCATCACAACTATGGTTATCACATAGAATCATTTTAGTATCCATATTTAGGTCAAAGAGACCGGATATCAGCTTCTGAAGCCATATGGATTCACAAATTAGTAGAGCAATCTGCTATGTATTCTGCTTCAACCGTGCTAAAACACTGGACTGTTTCCTGCTAAACAATGAACTCATAGCAGACCTCAAACAAAAGCATATACCTGATGTGGTTTTCCTGTCATCCCAATCTGCATTTGTGTAGCCATACAATCTATACTCATGGCTACCATCATAGTATAGACCAAAGTCACTCACAAAGAGACTGAAAATTGGAGCTGAACACTAAACTGTATTAAAATCAGTGTACAATAGCCAACCCTATAATAACATAGGTTGCTGAATAAATAACATACATCAGGGATTTGAATGCATGAGGAGCAATTCGAATCTAGCATAAAGCAGGCTTACTAAAAATAAGCAAATTCCCCATAGGTGTAAAAAGTTGATCCCAAATCTGTCATGGAGCTCACGAATTGGAAAAATGGCTTAGGTAAGCTAAAGAGTTGTGGAATGGTAGCTCATACATGCTTTTGCATGGAGAAAAGAGAGGAGGATGTGTAGGACAAAAAACTAGTCAACCTCACCTAGTCTAGCTTTTCCTTTTGCCTTAAAACACTGAAAAAGTAGGGAATAAAGCAGAAAAAGTAGAAGGGCACCTAGGAGGCCAGGAATAAAGCATATTTGATTCCTTGGGCTTTCCCATGTGCTACATGAGTCAAATAAGGCAATTTTGACCACTATGGATAGGTAATAGACAACTTGCACAAGGTGGGACACATGAACTAGGCTAATAAGACAGAAATAATTAAATTAATGTCTAAATGGGTAAACTATGGGTTGATTATTCTAACACCCCCCCCTTAAGCCTGACTTATGAGTAATATATCAGAAAATTATAGGGCCTAGCAATAAGGCTTAGTCACCCTTTACATACGGCATGTCCATTTAAACAAGGAAAGAGGCAAAACCAACTTGGGAAAATCCTCCCTTAAACATGGACTGTAAAACAAAATTGTAGAATCTTGTCTTCACTCATGATTTCACAGCATGATCAGAAATCCACAGCAGTGATTTGAGATTGCTGAAGGTCTTCTTACAAAATGCTTTGGTGAAGATATCAGCTACTTGTTCTGAAGATGAGCAGAAGAGTAGATGAATGGTGCCATCATGCACAAGTTCTCTGATGTAGTGCATATGGATCTCAATGTGTCTCGTTCTCTGCTTCTGAACTGGATATTTGCAGATTCGAATGGTACTCTAGTTATCACAGTAGATGGTAGTTGAGTACTCTGGTTTGAAGCCACACTCTCCAAGTAGACCCTGCAACCATAAACATTGAGTTGCTGCATTAACAACTCCTCTGTACTCTGCTTCTGTAGATGAGAGTGCAATGGCACTCTGTTTCTTGCTTGACTAGTTGATTGGCCCTTCTGCAAGCATGAACACATATCCTAAAGTGGACTTTCTGTCTGTGCTATCACCTTCCCAATCACTGTCAGTAAATCCAATCAAATCAAGATCAGATTTTGCTTTATAGAATATCCCATGTGTCCTTGTTCCCTGAACAAAGTTAAGGATCCTTTTGGCTGCTTTCCAATGGATCTCTTGAGGCTGATCCATGAATCTAGAAGCCACACTTACTGCATAACAAATATCAGGTCTAGTATGTTTCAGATACAACAAGCATCCAATCAATTGCCTATACAATGTATTGTTTACCATCGGTGAAGAATCAGCTTCTTCCAGCTTCACTCCTGAAAGGAAAGGAGTTTTGCTTGCTTTGCAATCCTTCATTTTGAATTTGTTCAGCAAGTCCAAGGCATATTTGGACTTGTGCACCTTGATTCCAGCTTTGTTTTGAGCAATCTCAAGCCCCAAAAATTGACTTAAGAGCCCCAAATCTGTCATAGAGAAGGCTTGGTTCATAGCTCCTTTTAAGGAAGCAATCTCAGCTTGTGAGCTTCCTGTAATGAGGAGGTCATCAACATATAACACAATGATCATTAATGAACCATTAACTAACTTCAAATATACATTTGGATCTGATTTTCACCGAACAAAATTCAGTGATAGCAAGATGCTATCGATCTTGGCATACCAAGCCCTGGGGGCTTGCTTTAGCCCATACAATGAATTTCTCAACCTGCACACAAGAGAAGGGTTAGTAGAAAAACCTTGAGGCTGCTGCATATATATCTCTTTAGTGAGATATCCATTCAGGAAGGCACATTTTACATCCATGTGATGTACCTCCCATTGCCTTGAGGATGCAATGGCTAAGGCTATCCTGATGGAATCCATCTTTTCCACTGGGGAAAAAGTCTCATTGTAATCTATGCCATGAACCTGTGAGTAGCCCTTGGCTACCAATATGGCCTTGTACTTCAGTGGTGAACCATCAGCAGCAAATTTGGTCTTATAGACCCACTTACACTGTACTAGTTTTGTCCCTGGGGGAAGATCCACTAGCTCCCATGTGTTGCTCTTCTGGAGTGAGTTGAACTCCTCCTTCATGGTTGTTTTCCATCTTGGATCTCTTGCTTCTTCTTCATATGTTTTAGGATCAAACTCCACCATCAAATAGCATTTTTCAGCAAACATAGGATCCTTCATGCACAGACCACTCTCAAACTGAGATCTAGTCCTTCTTGGGTCATTGGGATCCCCAGCTAGCTCACCTGTTGCATGTAGTGTCTTGGATGCCCATTTTGGCCTTGTAGGGATGTTCGGTTCTACAATAAACTCATCTCCATTAGACAAATCAGAATCAGCATGTTCAACAAACTCTTTACTTACTTCTTGAGGTTCAGGTGGTGAAGAGGCTTCACCAACTTCCACTGCTGCAAGGGGTTCTTCTTCAACCTGAACACACCTTTTGATGAAGGATTTATTTGTGCTCAAATTTATCAGTTTGTACCCTTTTGAATCTTCAGATTATCCAACAAAAAGACACTCTTGGATTTGGGGCTGCAAAGCCTTCCTCTTCTCTGTCGGGATTCTAGCCCAAGCCTTTGAGCCAAAAATCCTGAAATGCGTCACATCTGGCTTGTGCCCACTCCATGTTTCGAAGGGAGTCATGCCATAAAGTTGTTTGTGAGGCACCCTATTCTGTATATAGGCTGCACAATTGATAGCTTCGGCCCAGTACTTTGGTGGCAAAGTTTTGGCCTCCATCATGCATGTTGCCATCTCCTTC